>LR812530.1:33259827-33859827 GCA_903798195.1 Danio kyathit
GGCCCTATCATACACCCGGCGCAAGGCGCGATGCAAATGTTGTTCGATGCAAGAGTCATTTTGACGTTTTGCACCATGCCATTTAAATAGCAAATGCATTTGCGCACATATGTGCGCCCATAGATTTTTCTGATCTAAAAAGGAGGTGTGGTGAGGCGCATTGCTGGTGCGTTGCCTATTTTGAGAAACTAGAATAGACTGTTTAATAGACCAGATAAGAGGAGGTCTAAAGTCCAGCGCAGAGCACGTTAGATGTGCGCCTTGCTTAAACATTGCTTAAAACACACAGGATGTACAGCAATACACAAATATCTTTACAAATGAAAAATAATTGAAGGATTAAAATATTACAAAAATTATTATTTTCTACATAAATATAAAAACCACTGCCTCCATGCCTTCTTCATCTCGGGGGGCTTTTTCAGTTTATTCATGACAAATTGCTCTTGTATAATGTTATTATTACTAGTAGTATTATTTATTATATGCATATTTATATTTGTTTTATTAAAAACAAGCTTTGACTTGCCCACCTATCAGGTTTTAGACCATATGGGGCATAGCATGTGTATTTGGATATAACTCAGTTTTTTGACCACACTTCATTATTATTGTTCATTTATTCGTTTGCTGGAAATTAGAACTGAATTTAGAAATAGTTTTGAAACAAATCTTTAAGCTTAACAAATGAAATTAATTATGTATAAGCTAATGGATGTCTGTGTGTACAACACCTTTCCTTATCCACGAGAGTAAAAGTAAAAGTAAAGAATGAGGAGACTCTGAATGAACTGACTCTTAAAGGGAATGGGAGATGAGACTCTGATTGGTTTATTCTCCAAACACACCTATAACTCATTAAGAGTAATAAGCTCAACCCTGTTAGACCATGTGCTGCAGCGCAAAGCGGAATTTCCTGTCCTTAAAATAGCAAAAGAGGATTCTGACACACCCTTAATGCTTCTGCACCCTGCGCTTTGGACTTTGCGCCTAGATCGTTACAATAGGGCCCTAGTGTCCTTGTAATGAGAAACACCTTAAAATCATGTCTATGCAATAACCTAGTGGTTAGCACACTGACATATGGTGCAGTAGCACTTCAGGGCGGCCCGAGTTCGAATCCTGGCTTGAGGACATTTCCCGTCCCCTCTCCCTCTCCCACTTTGCTTCCTGTCTGAAATACTGTCCCATCCACTTAATAAAGGCCATAGTTAATGAGATATTATACAGGTAGTGATACAATTGTGTGTGCGTACGTGTACGTTATATTCCTGACGTTATGGGGACCAAATAAAGTATAGCATTACCAGTAAATTTTGGCCTTGTGGGGGAGCTCATAAATCACACAGAATGAAGTGTGTTTGAAAATATAAAAATTCTGAATGTTTTCTGTGAGTGTTGGTTTAGGGATAGGGATATGTATTAATAAATAGTAAAATAAATATTCATATAGGCCATCATATAGATAGATGCAAAGAACGATGGATGGGCTAACTGATCGCTTGATCATTACCACCGTTCATAAACAATCATTCATTCATTTTCCTTTGGCTTAGTCCCTCATTATTAGGGGTCACCACAGCAAAATGAAACCGGCAACTATTTTCAGCATATGTTTTATGAAGCGGCAGCCGCAACCCCAGTACTGGGAAACACCCCATGCACTCTCACATTATCACACACACACTCATTTATTACCCAATTCATCTATACTGCATACTGTGGGGGAACCAGAGCAACCGGAGGAGGAAACCCACACAAACACAGGGTGAACATGCAAACTCTACATAGAAATGCCAACTGACCCAGCCGGGACTTGAACCAGTGACCTTCTTGCTGTGAGCCAACAATGCTAACCCCTAAGCCACCGCTCCGCCTCATTCATAAACATTATACTATTAATAAAGCAAACCGACAGCTGAGACATACTTCAACTGGAGCGTTCGCACACAAGTCCAAATTTTTTTTTGCAAGCCATCCTGAAACTAATCATGTGTCACGCAGTGGCTGACAGGAATGACACGACCGAGACATGACTGTAGTGCACGACAAAGCAAGCAGCATGAATCTGGCAACAGAGATGATGCACGCTTTTATTTCTCACCCGCGTCATCTCAGCTGCGTGGAACATTCTCTCCTCTCACACGTTCTCCGTAAACACAGCATCGGACTTGCCAAAAACAGCCAAGACCGCTGATGCCGCAAGGCGTACGGTTGAGTCAATTTTCATAAGGTAAACAGTGACCTGTGAAGTTTTCTACTAGCTGGTGACTTTTCTGGAAATTAGTAGTCATATGCAATCCAAGTTGTTTTCCTCCCCAACTCACAGAATTTACCCTTGAATATACTCCTGAAAAGACTACATGTGCATAGGTACCACAGTATGGTAAATCTGATGGTAGCACAATAAGGGCCCTATCATACACCCCACACAATAAGGCACACGAGACATGTTTGGCACGATCTTGTTGCTATTTTCAGACCAGCGCAACCCTAATTTTCACGTTTTGCACCACCACTGTTTTTAAATACAAATCGATTTGTACCACTTTGTGGACTCATGGGTGTGCCTTTCTGAAAGGAGATGTGTTATCCGTGAGGGGTTGAAGACTGCGTATATGCATTTTGAGGGCGTCTTCTCTTGATAACGTCGAAAGAACTTAAATGACACTTTCAGTTTTGATTGTACAGATAAGAGCAATACATCAATCGAATCGTTAGGTGTCTACGTTTTTGTGTGTACACTCACAATAACAACAAAAGTGTGTGCTTTTGCAAAATAAGGAAAATAAACCAGTGTAGTCATTCTTTCTTTTCTCACTTAAAAAAGAATACTTAGAAAAAGAATACTCTTAGAAACGCGTCACTAAAATGCACTGAAACTCCACTAAAACAAAACACACAGAAATCAGGCATATCTATAGAAAGCTTGAAGCTTACTTTTAAATGCAGTGAGTGCATGTTGAAAACAAATATTGTTTGATAAAGTAATCAGTATGAAACCAACACTATGTCTAGTTTCTCAGTCTGAGCTCATTATTTTTAATGTGGCCACACCCACGAGGCTTTGCCATTACAATCGTCCACGAGAGACACATGGAAGTAAACTGTGGTCAGAAAAAAAATGCGGAATCTCCACGAATACATGAGAGATATGAGAAACATACCTGCATAAAGCTTGGAAGGTGAACTTTCCAATTCATTTTGAAAACAAATGTTGTCCCTCTAGATAATCCATAGAATTCTCCCGCCAGAGCGCACATCACGCCGGCTCTTCCCATGTCCACAAGTATTACAAACCGAATGAGGCTGAATGGAGGAGGCTTGTTCTTTATCCTTATGCTGCAGATGGTCTGTTTAACTGTTTCATCGCTAGTGAAGCGTTTAGTTTTTCCACTTACAAAGTCCGCCATGTAAATAGCAAATGTGCTACGCAAATGACTCTTAAAGGGAATGTGAGATGAGACTCCATGCACCAGGACGCAAAGGCTATTTTTCTGACCTTAAAATAGCAAAAGTGGATTCGGACACGCCCTTAATGGGCTTTAGACTTTGCGCCTAGATCATTAAAATAGAGCCCTTAATCTGCTGTCTGAAATGATTAAATAATGACATCTGGACCAGAATCACAGGTGGAAACTGAATGCAGTAATAGACATTTCTGCAGTACACCAACCAGTAAACATAAGTATGCCTACTGAATAAACACCGGCTGCCAGAAGAAGCCCAAAACTACACAACTCCTTTATTTAAAAATAAACATTTCACTTTTTTTTCAAAGTCAAAGAGTGGGGAAACATGGACCAAATGTTCACGCTGAGAACAAAATGACAATACAGTAGAGAATAAATCTGGGATATTTGGCATACCAGGAAGAACAAATCATACCCGACACCTGAATATGTACCTGGATGTGATTCCAACAACAAGTATATTCAGGTAAAAGGAACAAACTAGATGTCATGCTCTGCAAATGACTGCAAGTAAGGCATCACTCCAGAGCAGCGTCGACGTCAAAGTGCATCTTCCTGCATTCTTTTTTTTTTTGACTGAGCTATTTTTATGCTTTGTTGCATGTTGAGCAGATCAAACACAATCCCTGCGCTGGAGTTCCTCTCTGACTGCCTGTGACAGGTGCTTTAAGAAATGCTTGGTATTGTTGGTGTGTAACTCAACTATCAATGATTTAATATTTCACTTCAAATGGAAAGCGAGAGATGTTGTGGAGAGGATCCTCAGCAGAGCACGCTATTTTATAATTCACACACCGTTGCCTGACAGGTTGAGAAGCCCTCCGTGTAGCTGGAGTCGATGAGTCCCTGAGACTTGCGTTTCTCCCTCTCATTATTCAGGAGATGTGCAAACTTTGTTTTGGGGCGGAACGCGGGTCATGGATCGTTACTGGGAAACAGAAGAGGAATGAGGAAGGGAGATAAACATGGAAGATGGGAGATTAGAGGAGAGCCAGGGTTTGGGGTGAGCAAAACATTGAGATTGGAGTCGTTTACATTATCCCTTCGAAGCTTTTACCGGATTACACCAATGAGCCCAATGCTACTGCTCTGGACAGCTCTGTACACTTTCATCATCGCCCACACCACTTACACATGCATACTGTATACACACAGAACCAATCCCTACAAACACATTAAAAAGCTACGCTTACGCTCTCTCTTTCTCCATTATACTAAATACAAACACATACTCTCAGCTCATTCTGCAAACAATGCATATTGTGTAACAATAATCATTATATTCTAATTAAAATGCTTACAATCTAAATATCTGACGCTTCAGAATCCATTTTGTTGTTTCATCTTCACCTACTAATTCTATGTATGTCCTGTAGGTTGCTTTTAACATCATTCAAAACCAATTTCCTCACAAATTAGACTTATTCATAAAATTAAAGCCTTATTTCTTGGAATAATGCACAAAACAGGTACACAGGGGAAAATTTCTTCCATCAGGTCTAAAAAGAATTTGATGAATGTCCCTTATGTCCTTTATGATTAGGGAGAAGTCAGGAATGATGTGTCACTTGTTTTAGGCAAGAACTTTCAGGTTTTCACTGCAAAATAGCTTTTTCAGAGAAATATTCAAGGATGCCATTGATGAGGTACAACAGGGTTCAGTGAGAGGTTCATACAATTAGAAAAGGACTGTCATAGGAGTTTTTTCAATGTAATTCACATAATTTATTTCCCCTTTTAAAAAGGTTGAATTCATTAAACAAATCAAAATGTCAGAAAAAAAATTCAATTTATTTGTATAATCCCTTATCATTGCTTTAACATCATTTCTTTTCGGCTTAGTCCCTTTATTAATCCGGGGTCGCCACAGCGGAATGAACCGCCAACTTATCCAGCACGTTTTTGTGCAGCAGATGCCCTTCCAGCCGCAACCCATCTCTGGGAAACATCTACACACACTCATTCACACTCATACACTACGGACAATTAAGCCTACCCAATTCACCTGTACCGCATGTCTTTGGACTGTAGGGGAAACTGGAGCATCCGGAGGAAACCTACGCAAACACAGCGAGAACATGCAAACTCCACACAGAAACGCCAACTGACCCAGCTGAGGCTCGAACTAGCGACCTTATTGCTGTGAGGCGACAGCACTACCTACTGCGCCACCTTATATTATATTATTCATTCATTTTCTTGTCGGCTTTGTCCCTTGCGGGTCGCCACAGCGGAATGAACCGCCAACTTATCCAGCACGATTTTACGCAGCGGATGCCCTTCCAGCCGCAACCCATCTCTGGGAACTTCCACACACACACATTCACACTCATACACTATGGACAATTTAGCTTACCCAATTCACCTGTACTGCATGTCTTTGGACTGTGGGGAAACCGGAGCACCGGAGGAAACCCACGCGAACCCAGGGAGAACATGCAAACTCCACACAGAAACGCCAACTGACCCAGCCCAGCCGAGGTTCTAATTAATTATATTATATTATATTATATTATATTATATATATTATATTATTATATATATTATAGTGTATTTATATGTGTATTTGTACACCCAAAGCAATAAAAGCCACAGGACAACTACGCCAGTGCCTCACCACCACACACCAGCTGCAGGTGGAGAGGAGAGACAGTAATAGAGCCAATTCAGTGGAGGGGATGATTAGGAGGCCATGATGGGTAAGGACTGATGGAGGGAATTTGGCCAGGACAGCAGGGTTATACCCCTACTCCACTGGGTAAGCACCCACTGCTGGCCTCACTAACATCACTTTCAACAGCAAGGCCAGTTTTCCCAGGTGGTCTTCCATTCGGATACTGACCAGTTTTGGGCAGCAGAGTGATAAGGCTGTGACATAAAGCATTTAACTTAGCATTTAGCATTTTTTATAGCATCACACAGCATACTTTATAATGCTATGTATGCTATATGTATATAACACTATATACTGTAATATTGCATAATTATTCATTCATTCATTCATTTTCCTTCGGCTTAGTACCTTTACTCATTAGGTCTCCACGCAGAATGAACCACCCAACTTATCCAGCATATGTTTTACACAGCAGATGCCCTTCCAGCTGCAACCCAGTACTGGGAA
The DNA here is from genome assembly GCA_903798195.1 of Danio kyathit. Classification (NCBI taxonomy): domain Eukaryota; kingdom Metazoa; phylum Chordata; class Actinopteri; order Cypriniformes; family Danionidae; genus Danio; species Danio kyathit. The sequence goes on from LR812530.1 coordinate 33,266,422, forward strand.
ACATCCAGACACACTCATTAACACACATACACTATGGCCAATTTAGTTTATTCAATTCACCTATAGCAGCATGTCCTTTGGACTGTGGGAGGACCGAGGAGGAAAAACCCACGTGAACACGGGGAAAACATGCAAACTCCACTCAAGAAATGACAACTGGCCCAGCCGGGACTCGAACCAGTAACCTTCATGCTGTTAAGGCAACAGTGCTAACTGAGTCACCGGGTCGCCCATTGCATAATTATATTATTAGTAAGTATTTCACAATTTTTTTTAAACAATTTCTCCAGTGCAGGTTATAATGGCCGCATTCCAGAGCTGGTCTGCAAAGTATCTCAGCTTGACAGCACCTGCTGTCCCCCAAAGGCCACTGTGCAAGCTAGAAAGAAGTGTCAAAATGGAGTCTCCATCCACAAATACATACAGTACCATTCTTCTCTAAGTACTTTAAGGCCTCTTATGAGCGTTCCAACGTACCAGGTGCAGAAGCCCAAATGTCCACTTCATCTATGCTTATCTATCCATTCAGAGGCGAGCTGATAACTTGCGTAATTCAATACAGAGGATATGCAATAACTGAACTGTAATCCCCTTTACTCTGCCACTGCAATATGCAATAATGTCATGTCATATCTTGGTATAGGACAAGATGCGAGGTTTCAGCCTATGAACAAATGGGTAGGGAGGGTGGAAAAGGCAATAAAAGACCAAAGAATAAGAGAGCAACATAGACAGTATGGCAATTTTTTCTTATACAAAACTATCATATGGCTTCAGAAGTCTTAAGTGCTAAAAGTCATATAGACCAATTTTATAGTGCTTCTTCAAAACCTAGAAAACTTTTTCTTCTTTAGTGTTTTAAAAAAAGAATGCATATGGGTCAGGGGCGGTACTGGTGGCAGCAATGGGTAGCACGATCGCCTCACAGCAAGAAGGTCGCTGGTTCGAGCACCGGCTGGGTCAGTTGGCATTTCTGTGTGGAGTTTGCATGTTCTCCCCGTGGTTGCGTGGGTTCTCCGGTTTCCCCCACAGTCCAAAGACATGCGCTGTAGGTGAATTGAATAAGCTAAATTGGCCGTAGTGTATGTGTGTGAATGAAAATCTATGGGTGTTTCCTAGTGTTGGGTTGTGGCTGGGAGGGCATTCGCTGCATAAAACACATGCTGGATAAGTTGGCGGTTCATTCCGCTGTGGCGACCCTGATTAATAAAGGGACTAAGCCAAAAAGAAAATGAATAAATGAATGGATATGATTTAGAAGCAAGGGCATTGCAATACAGTTGTGTCCCAGTAAAAGGTTTATGATAAATGCTTGCCTGATTATAAAAGTTACAGATTATAACCAAATATAAATAGTAATATTTCATAAATAATATTGTGTTTACTTTTCTATCAGCTATCAGAACTTGTGCCCTAGGGTGCCTCTACAGTTTCAGTGCCACCTGAACAGTATATTGACTTAGCCTTTTAATTATGAATGCACTCTGTGGGATCGCCCTCCCGGACGAGCCCCCTCTCTGACCAGAGTTCTTTGACTCACCTTAACTTTACCCTCCTGTTGCAGGACCCTGTCTGTGTCCCAGTACCGATAATAGGCTAGAAACCTCTCTTGTTGTTTACCAAAGCAACACAAACCAGTTTTGTTCAAAATAAATAAATAGATAAATAAAAAAATAAAAAATCAGTAAGTAACATCTTTTCAGTAGGTAACTGTGCCAAATACCAATAATTCAATACAGTTCCTCAAAAAACTGTTTTTCTCTGCACTGCTTCTTTTTGTAGTTCCTATTTATCTGTACTTTACAAAAGGTTAAAAGAAGAGTTGTCTGCCATAGCATCACAGCTAACAGGTACAAGCAGTTTGTGGAATTGCATATTTGTCCGTGAAACACTTTGCCATTACAGCAAGGTTTTTCTCCTGAGTTTGAAAAGGCTATTTTGTGGTGAAAAACATGCACACATGACTCCATTTTACAGTACTGGATATGAGACATCCCCACCACTTTTAAAAAGACGCCATTAATTATTTACCCTTCCAACCACATGTTTTCTACATGTTTCTCTTTCTGTGCATTAATATTTTAACCCACCCTGCGACATCCGTCCCCCCCAAACTCTTGGCTTCCCAGCGGACATTTTGTCCACATAAATCACATGATGACATTAAAGAAGCCTAAGATGGCCTTCACTGCCACTTACCGCAAGTACACATCGGGGCACATTAATCTCGCCCCGTCTCCAGACAAAGGAGAGAGCCCAGCACTCGTGGCACACTAAAATGTCAGTAACAAACAAGGCCGCTCCGAAGAGGATTGTCTGTAAGTGCACAGTTACACAAAGACCGTGAGGACAACTTGGACGTCCGCTGAAAATGTCACGTCACTCCTCTGCGTATAAAAGTCAGCTAATCTGAAAGATAAAAGCAGCTAAGTATGGTACTTCGTTTTGGAAGAGCCCAGAAACATCAGGCGGGAGTCAAAAGTTCCTTCTCGATGTTTACCTTTTACTCTCTGGGCCTCTAAGGCTGTGATTGGTGCTTGAGCATCACATGTCTACCCTGTTGCTGGTATCTGGGGGAGAGCAGTGGTGGCAGTAGCAGCTGGAACTATGCTCCTCTTGGCCCGGATGAAAGCCTTGCTGACCTCCCATGAGACGGCGCTAAATGGATTTCTGTCTTTATCCCTGTGTATGATTTTATGGTACACCTTCCCCAAAGGAGCCACAGGGGTTGCGGTGTACAGGAGTACTGGAGTGCAATGCTACGTGTTAGCGCGTCAAAATTAATAATCACCACGTCAGAGGCTTCTCTTCCCCGAGCCCTCTATTTTAGCGGCGAGTGTGTGATTTTCTGGCTATGTTTCTTTCCCCGGGCTTTAGCCTGACATGTTCTCAGTGTCTCTCCCCGATGCTGCTTCGCTTTCATACCTGACAAAATCCGCTCAACCACGCCGGCTTCCGACTGTGCCGCGGAAGGTGTGCGTGGAATCACAATGATGTGTCAGTGAAGAAGCATCCCTGCCCCCCAAAGGCAGATAGCCAGCTGCATTTAGAGCGCTAGCCGCCCACTGCCTCCATACACAGGAAGTAATGAGCTTGGCCCCCTGAGCCAAATCAACCCCAGACATAGATGGGACACAGAGACAAACATACACATACAGAAAACTCAGGCATGTAAGAAAGGCAACAGGGAAGAAAGAGGAGGAGGAGTGGATAAAGAATAATATTAGTGTAGGACAAGCAAGAGGTGGAGGCTATGCGCATCAGGGTGAAAGAACAGTTGGAAGACAGGAAAGAAGATGAAACGGTTCAGGTTCAAGCGCTGCGGCTAATGGCCGCTGCATGTCATCCTTCAATACAATAGGATAATAATACAGATACGAATGAGAGATGCACTCTCATTGGGGCGATTTTAAAACCATGTTAGTGTCTCACTTATTCAATTGGCCTCCTATGGAATATACAACATAAGCCTCTCCTGGTGCATTACATGCAAGCCTCACCAAAACATGAGATCATTTGTAGTCGTAAAGATGAATGTGCTCGCACATGGCCACTACCAATGCATTTCATCATGTTCCCTCTCAGACAATCCTCAGAGAGTAAGTCCAAGCAGGGCGAACAGGCTTGTATTATATTATACAGTGATGCATTACCAGACACCAATATTGCACATTCAAAATCCAACCTTACAGTCCACTACTCTTTTGCTTTTTGCCATTCTTATTCATAAAACAGCTTGGCCCAACAATAACACCTCTCTTGTTTGATGCAGATCTATTCCAAAGAACCAAACATCTGCTCCTCCAACCATCTCATATTTCACAATATACAAGAATTCCACCCTTTCAGGAAAAAAGTCTATCACTGCATTAATTTATCATCTAGAGTTGCACGGGAAAACAAGCTTGTATGTAAAAATAAATGTACAGTAATATTCATATTTAAACACTGTAAAAAATAAAAAGCCAGCAAGGGTGCATTTAATTCCCAAGTGGCAAATAATTCTGGCCCAGATTTGGCATAAAGCTGTGGGCCAAACATAACCCAGGTTGGCAGAGGTTGGCAGCGTCTTAAGGTGGCATGAACGACATGGGCCAGATCTCCAAATGTAGAATTGGTCCAGATGTTAAAAAACTGATATGCGGGGCCACATAAGGTTTGCCCTTTCTTGACCCACATATAAAATACATTTAAATTATTCTTGAGTAAAGAAAAAATTTCTACCAATCAGGGCACTACGAGAAAAAACACGCCCCTAAGTTCAAATTCGTTATGGGTTTATCAATTTCATTGCAGTCTTGACACACCAACACCTAGTTCAGCCTAGTTATGGGTTATTAACTTGACTGAGACTTGGCCCAGATATGGTCCTGTTTGGCCCATGTCTGGAAGTTCCAAGCAAAAGCTTATTGTGTGGGCCAGAGAAATTTTGCTATGTGGGTTATGTTAAGTGTTAGCTCCTCAGCCTACCCCTACCACCTTCATATGAATGCCCAAAACAAGGGGTAGAGGTGTTCCAATTCTCTTACTTGAAGGAGTAGAGCTAAGGGGAAAGGCTAGATAGCCTTGAAAACAGGGATTTTGCAGGAATATGGCCAAGTTATAAATGCACAGTACAGTTATGGAATGGACTTATTGCCACATTATATTGTTATGATATATGCCTTCAAGTGATTTCCTGAGATAAATACCAAAAAATAACGCAATGAATAACTAACGCAGTTGCCATTGTCGATCTCATATGAAGTAAGACATGCGATGACATATGATGACGTGTGCAGGTGCTGTATGGTGTCCCATTTCTTAGGGGTAAAAATTTGAAGTCCTTTCCCTTCACACTCTGTTTCAAGAGGGCTAGGGCAGGGTTGTTTCAAACTCAGTCCTGGAGGGGGGCCGGTGTCCTGCAGAGTTTAGCTCCAACTTGCTTCAAGGCACACCTCTAGAAGTTTCTAGTATAGAGCTTGATCAGCTGGTTCAGGTGTGTTTGATTAGGGTTGGAGCTAAACTTTCCAGGACATCGGCCCTCCAGGACTGAGTTTGGACTCCCCTGGCCTAGGGGAAGAGGCAAAAAAAAATAAAATTGGGATTGGGCCTTAGTTAACCCAAAAACGTATGTTATTAATTGCTCACTCTCATGTCATTCCAAGCCCCTGAGATCTTTGTTTATCTTCGGTAACCAAATTAAGATATTTTAGGCACCCCTATCCTCTCACTGATGGAGAAGAAACTAATCGTTATTTATGTTTTATGTGTGCAAAAAAAAGGATTCTCATAGCTTGATGCTATTTCGATTGAACCACTAAGGCATACTGTCTGTTTTGACAATGTTTTTCGTACCTGTCTGAAACTTTGAACAGCCAAAAAACCTTGCCGTCTATGTCAGAGAGCTCTCAGATTTCACTTAAAATATCTTAATTTGTGTTCGCAAGACAAATGAAGGTCTCAGGGGTTAGAACGACATGAGGAAGAGTGATTAGTAGCATAATTGACATTTTTTTGGGTGACTAACTCTTAACTGTCACTAACTGTTCTTTGCTTTGGATCTTTCTAACTGACAGCCAAACTTGTTGAATTTGTTGAATTTAAGTTACATAGCATCTACATGCCAACTAATTCTCAATAGATTATAAGTAGACTGTTACAGTAGGTTGGGGTTAGGGTTAGGGTTGGTTTAAGTTGACGTACTTGCAAAGTTTCTTATAGTCATTTAAATGTCTGTTGAAGGAGCAGTATCAGTCTACTAATACTCAAATGGACCATCAAAATAAAGTATTCCCTAATATTCCTGTGAATTTCCACTAGACATTACTTCAGTATTCAGTAACATGATACTTCAGAAATCATTTGAATGTGTTGATGTTATTGTAGTTTAAAACATTGATAACAGAAAAGTGATTTTAAATTTCAATAAAATTTCACAGCACAGTTTATCCAACCAAAAAACCAATGCATATCTTGTTTGTTGTAATATTTGGACTTCTACAGTAGTAAGGATGCACCATTGAAAACCTTCTCTAAAGGTATACAGACTGGGAAATGGGCCCACCCATAAAAACTTGTCACAGGTTCTCTGAATTTTTAATATTGACCTGGCACAGACAATGTCAGTGTATAAATAAATGAAAAAGACAGCCATGCGGTCTGGAAGAACTCTGGCCGTAAGCATAGTTTCTTTGGCCCCAGAGTCAGGGCCCTCTTTTGCCCCTCACCCCTTCCTTATCAGTATTCGCCCCAGGGCACTTTCAGCGCGAGAGAAAATTCACTGCACTGTGAAAGAGAGAACGTGGTGGCATTAAATTATACATAAGCTTCTCTTTATACAAGCAGTTTGCTATGTTCTTGCTGTTACGACTAGGGTGTTGGATCCAGTTTACATAGTCACACATAACTATATAGCAATGAAAATGTCGCCAAGGGGTATACAGATGCAGATCTTAACTCGATTTTTCCCTTACAAAAACACACAAGCCAGGGTTTAACAGGCTTAGATTTGTATATGGTGTAATCCTCTATGTGTTCAGTGTGAGGAAGAAGCGGGAGCTGTAATGCGTGCATTTAAGTTATCACAGCAATTGTCTTCTCTTTGTAAAGGGCTGTTTAAAGTCCCAGGATTGGATGACATTCAAACTCACGCTGGCTAATTGGTGCTGACAGACAAAATTGATGGCCTGTTTTTTAACACCTTGCTTTATAAATAAACAGCGTTCCACATTTGATTACAGAGTATATCAAATTAGCATGCAGACTAATGCTAATTCCCAATTTCCTATTCCCCAATAAAGCAAAATCATTTTCAGTCTGAAAACTGAGGCAGGATTTTGTCTGAATAGCACATTCTCTCAGGATTCAGGTATGAATTGAGCAGTGCTGAAGTGTAACTAACACAAACTCACTAACTTAGTAGCGTGACAGTAGATTGGATTCTTTGGATTTAGCATAGCTTTTCTATGAACAAGCTACTTTTATCGGTGAGTGCTACATTGTGTGACAAAAACCAAGAACAATTTAACTGAAATGTCTCTCTCACACAGGCAAATACTGCAGCATTGCAAAGCATTGTTATTTGTAGTGAACTAGTTTCCTCAGGTATGCATTTAAAAGATTAATTGTAGAAAACTAGCTTAACTAAATTATGAGTGGCTTGCAGCCTGACAGCTACAATTTCAAAATAGCCCTGGAACTAACAGGATTATCATTTAGACATACAAGGACATACATGGAGTCATACAGGCACAGATAACAATGTAAATACTGTTTCCCATTCGCAGCAATCTCGTATCTCTCATCATCAGTTCTTTCTTGTGTGTGCACACACTCCCTTCGTGAGTGTCTTAGCATGTATCCACTGCCTCAAGTCTACCTACTATACCTACTGCAGTACTCATATCTTTACTTATCTAAATGGAATCTCCACCCTAAGACCTGATCTCCACTGACAGGACGAGAGCAGCCAGCACCCTCTCTAGCACTACTACACTTCCTCTTTTGCTTTCTATCTGTCTCTCCACCTCTCACCTTGAGCATCTGCTGTAGATCAGGCAAAATCTCTCTCTAACAACAGACCTGCTTTATATGGGAATACATGCTAATGCTTTTGTGTGGAGAAAAAAAAAATGGAAGCTGCAGCACTGGGAGTTATTATTCCTGAAAACTGATATGAAACAAACAGAGCAAGTGGGCAGACGTGTCCACACGATACAGAGAGGATAAAGACAAAGATGAAAAACAGTTGCCTATGTGCTACCTCATTAACATGCAGAACTAATGAACTCAGCAGCAAGCACGAACACTGTTAGACTGCTTCACTGCCTCTTTTGTAATGCCAGAAAGCGAGCTAGAATAGGTATCTATAATGAAGTTTGACAGGATTTTTTTTCAAGAAGCAAACAAAATCAGAACTGACCAAATGATGCGGATATATAACTTAAAAAAGGTGTTTCATAAAATCATGGATCATCACGGACAGTGGGACAAGCTCACGCAAACAAGCATATCTGCACATCCACATCCATGTATGTACAAAATCAAAACGTTCAGTAGATCACACTTACGTGTTCTGAAGCGATGGTGTGGGCGAGTAGGTTTGGTGGAAGGACCCTTGGAGGAGCGCCCATGGTTCCAGCGTTGACCTGGCTTGGAGGGGGATGCAGGGGTAGAGGTCGGTTGGGCAGCTTGGGTGGTGGTAGTGCTTGTTGTTATCGTAGTGGTTGTCGTGCTAGTGGTGGTCGGACTCGGTGGCCCAGCTCGTGCAGAAGGGGATGCGCTTCGGCTCCCGCCCTCACCGTTGGGCTTTCGGACAGTGGTGCTGCGTGGAGTAACCTCCTTTCCTCCTGGTGGAGCAGGATTGGTGGCCCGGGTCATGGTTGTGGTGTTGGTAACCGTCGCGTTCCCACTCTATTATGCAGGTGTGGAGCTCTGTTTCCTGAGCCTCCCCCTAACCCCCCACCGCCACCACCACCACCACTGCTGCTACTGCTACTGGCCGTGTGGTTTGAGGACTGCCCAATTCGAGTCCTTTGCACTGTACCTGTGCCCTCAGCTGCTCGAGTTGCAGAACCTGGAGCTGCTGAGGGCGTGGTGGAAGTGGTAGATGCTGAAGCATCAGAACCCTTAGGCAGGGAACTGGGTTTAGATAGGAAAATCGGGTCCTGTCCAATGCGATTGGCGTCCACCAGATCAGTTGGGACGTAATCCTGCACTGAGCCCACCACAATCCATTTTAGAAGCATTAGGCTGAGGCCCAGGCCCACAAAGCCCATCAGCAAGGGCACAACACAAAGCCAGGTCTGCTGGCGTGGCCAGACTGCACAGGGGCCACAGCGGAGGGGCCCTGGGGCCCGGGGAGAGGCTTGTTCACCCCCGGGCTCCTCCAGGGTCATGGTCTCCATGGTGGCCCCTAGTGCTGTTCTCTCACTCATGCTTCTGGGGTTCAGGGCCCAGCCAGGAAGTAGTGCAAGCAGTGGAGGGGGCTGAGGAGGGAGCCAAAACTGGGCATCTCATTAATATTCATTTAACACTCTTCCACAGCTACAGATACATGCAATACTGACTACTCACTTGATAAGCACAGCGAACATCAGCTCATATATATTTATATACATATATGTATATGTATATACATATATAAACACAGAAAAAAATGAATTCTATACAATACAGTAAACAAACCCTAAATCCCGAAGACACCAATAGTCACGTACACACGCACACACACACGCACATACACGCACATACACACGCACTCAATCAGAAACCTAAAAGGACTGGGTTTGGGTGAACAGCGGGTTTTGGGAACAAGCCTCTGTTTAGTTCAGCTTCCGTAGAACCAAAGGTAATTCCCAAGACGTTCCATATATAGAGGCAAAAAATAGAACAAAAATTAAGTTTTGCAGATCCGTCGGTGTTCTGCCTGGAGTCAAATTTTCCTTGTAAATCCGTGAGTGTTTGTGCGAGGGCAGCTCCCTGCTGCAGATCTTCTCTCACAGCTGCATTAACGCATCGGTCGTCGCGGCTGGCGCAGCCCTGCCTCTGTGTGTGAGTTTGTGCGTGTGCGTGTGTGTGTGTGTGGAGAAGCTCAGGTAGTGGCAGAAGCACAGCTCCACTCAAGGGACAGCTCTGCGTCTCTCTTTCTCCCCCAACACGGCACTTTGTCTCTGGCTACGTAGTTAAGATCTTCCCTCTAGTCTCTACAGCGGTGCATCAGTGGACACGAGTAGCCGGTAATCCACCCCACAGGAGAGAACAGCGGAGAGGGGGAGAATGATGTACTGTGATCAGGCAGAGATGGCTGCGAGGGTTAAATCCATCAGATCCTTTTCCCAATCCCTGCCCTCAGTTCTCCCGTTTTGTCAGTGCACATCCGAGCTTCTGCCCTGCATCCGTCATTGCACCAGAATTCAAAGGCAGTCCTGTCTCTGAGCTTGCTACATTCCCACACTGAAAGACTCAGACCTTGGCAGAAACACAGACACACAGAGTGTGAGAGAAGCAAGCAGAGGGAAAGAGAGAGAGGGATAGAGAGAGAGAGAGAGCGGAAACAAGAGAGGGAGAGAGAGCAAGCAGTAGAATGTGCGACGGATAGAAAGCAGAAGAGGAGGGAGAGTGAGTGGGTGAGCATGAGACTGGGAGAGAGTGAGATAGAGAAGGGAGGGGGAAAGGAGAGAGTGCTGCTCTGAAAACTGATGCGGCTGCTTTTCTTAGAGGCTGCAGTGTGTGCGTCTGCATGTGTGTTTTCTTCTGTGTGTATGTGTGTGTGTCACAGAGAAGGGTGGGGGTGTGTGAATGATGCTAGTTATAAATTTCTTGAACAGCAACTCTTTTGCCTTCCTGGACTTTCCATCGTTGTTGACTGCATATGTCCAGATTGACAAACATGGACTGCCAAATGATTATACTTGAGCTTGTTTGTGAACTGAAACGGATGTAGAGGGTGTAAAAGGAAATAAACCAGTGAACAAATGAAGGAAGAAAGGAAGGAAGGATGGATGGAAGGAAAGCCAGAAAAACGAGAGCAATTAAAGGAAAAACAAAGAAAGAAGTAAGAAAAGACATTAGTGAGGACAGTAAATAAGGAAGCAATGAGGGAAGAAGAATAAATGAATGGGTAAAAAAAGAAAAGAAAGTGAAATGAAGGAAGAAAGGAAAAGATTGAAATAGTGAATGGAAGTAAGGACAATGGGAAGGAGATAGAGAAGAAATGAGGGAGGAGAAAGCGAAAGTAATCAATAGATGGAAAGGTATGGAAGGTATGGAAAGAAAGAAAGAAAGAAAGAAAGAAAGAAAGAAAGAAAGAAAGAAAGAAAGAAAGAAAGAAAGAAAGAAAGAAAGAAAGAAAGACAGAAAGACAAACAAACATGGACTGTCAAATGAATACTGTATACTTGAGCTTGTTTGTGAACTGAAATGGAAGTATGGAAAAGGAAATAAACCAGTGAACAAATGAAGAAAGCAAGGAAGGATGGATGGAAGGAAAGCCAGAAAAACGAGAGCAATTAAAGGAAAATCATAAAGAAAGAAGTAAGAAAAGACATCAATGAGGACAGAAAATAAGGAAGCAATGAAGGAAGGAGAAATGAATGGGTAAAAAAAAGAAAAGAAAGAAAAAAGAAAGAAAGAAAGACAAACATGGACTGTCAAATGAATATACTTGAGCTTGTTTGTGAACTTAAATGGAAGTAGAGAGTGGAAAAGGAAATAAACCAGTGAACAAATGAAGAAAGGAAGGATGGATGGAAGGAAAGCCAGAAAAACGAGAGCAATTAAAGGAAAAAGAAAGAAAGAAAGAAAGAAAGAAAGAAAGAAAGAAAAATAAGAAAATAGAAAGAAAGACAAACATGGACTGTCAAATGAATATACTTGAGCTTGTTTGTGAACTTAAATGGAAGAAGGAAGGAAGGAAGGAAGGAAGGAAGGAAGGAAGGAAGGAAGGAAGGAAGGACGGACGGACGGACGGATGGAAAATAGAAAGAAAGAAAGAAAGAAGAAAGAAAGAAAGAAAGAAAGAAAGATGTATTTTCTGCTCTATTAAATCTAGCAGCAGTGGTTCTAGAGAAAGTGCAGCTCATGTAAAGTAGTTCAAATCCCCCATAGACGCCCGTCTTACAGACACACCCCCTGTGTTCCTCTGGGACAGCAAGAGGAGAGGCTTCTGAAGGCAGATTGGGACATTCTGTCTTGGTGCCAAAGTGGGGTGACTCGGTTTTGAAGACTTAAACCAGGACACTCAGGTGGTAGAGGGCATCCCTGTTATGCTTTAGTAGTCTACGCAGCTTAATACAATTTCCACTTAACCAAAGAGGAACACACAGCACAAAGACAAACTCTGACTGCCCTGATTTATTCAGTTTCTGATTCATTCAGATTCAGTAGACTCCTCGATCAATGTCAGAAATTATACAGTGAATGTTAAATTTGACTTGTTTGCAGGTCGAGCACATCTTGTGAGATCTGGATAAATTACAACTTGCTCCCCTACAAAATTAAATAGATCCCAAAATCCTGAATAAATACAATGAAGACTTTTTACACTATTTAAATTTCCTTCTTTCTTTAAATTGAGGAATAATGGTAATAATATTAGTAAATATTAGCAATATTTTAATTAGACACACTGAGGGTACGAAAAAGATTGTTTTTAATCGCATAACTGGGCACTTGATTAACAGCTTGTGTAAGTGCCATGTACTGTATGATAGTCCATATGGAAATTCTAAAGGGCTATTCAAATCAAATGCATTTGTGTTGCCAAATTTCCTGATTATTATTATAAATTAACTGAACTCATTCATTCATTCATTCATTCATTCATTCATTCTTTTCGGCTTAGTCCCTTTATTAATCAGGTTTCGCCACAGCGAAATTAACTGCCAACTTATTCAGCATATGTTGCCCTTTCAGCCGCAACCCATCAATGGGAAAATTACCTGTACTTGAATGAGCTTTTACAATGGGAGCACCACATTTTATGTTTGAGATGCTTCAAAAGCCACAAGGCACAAAACAATCACATGTGTGTTTGTAGATAAACTAAAAGCATCAGAGTTGAATGCAAAAACGTGGAAAAACTAAAGTCTACTAATTCTGTTATAATTTTAGTCAGTCAACCTTTAAATCTGAATAACTACATTTTGGCTAAGGATCTTTTAGCATTCTTATTTGATAATATTTTTAAATATTTAGGATCTTTTGAGGTAAGTACAATAAGCACCTCGTTAACAGTATTACCAATTTTAGATTATGGGGATTTCATTTACAGATCAGTTTCAAAAACTCTCCTTCACAAACTGGATGTTATTTACCATGCAGCATTTAGTTTTTACTGGTGCGCCATTTAATCACCACTGTCAACTGTATTCTTCACTGAATTGGCCTTCTGTTCAATCACGTCGACAAATTTATTGGTTTATGTTCATTTACAAAACTTTTATTGGAAAAACTCTTTTACAGACTCTTTCACTATATTTACAGTCACTATACTTAACATTCAGAAAACCTGTCGAAATCTGCGCTCTAGTAGTTTTATTAACTTTGCATACCCAAAATCCGCACTTCATTTGGTCGCTACTCTTTTCAGTTTTCTGCTGCTGATGCTTGGAACCTTACAGCTCAACACTTTTATTTCATTATCACCCTTTAAAAATACAATCCAGTTAATAGTACAAGATCACTGTGCTTGTTTTTAGTTTTTCCTTGGTTTTTATATGTCATTATCTGCATTTGTCCCTGCTGCTTCGTATCTGCTTTTTATGTTGCCTCTTGGCCAGGTCGTCATTGTAAATGAGAACTGGTTCTCAATACCTGGTTAAATGAAAGGTTATATTTAATGCTTATCTGCAAAGATATTTAATAAGTTAATTTGTTTTACATTTACGTTTACATTTACCATATGCACTCAATGATAGTATTAATCACTTGGAAATTAATTTTCTGTAACCAGCTTACTTTAGGTTTTTATTGAAGAAAATGATACTTGAATTATGTTGGATTTAAATTTAAGCTGGCCAGTTTAACATAAAAATGAATTGTTATGTTTAACATTTAAATGATAAATGATCTGTAAATGAGCAGTTTTCCGTATTTTGTTTTGTTTGTTTTTACATAGTTTTTATTTTTTCCCCCTGTTTAATTATGCTTTTGAATAGCATGATAAGACCTAGATCTTTCTTCCAACAACTTTTAACCTTGAAAAGATTTTAAAAGTTTTAGAAAACATTTTTATTAGTTTAAAGTGATACATTGTGTGGATTAGTGTTGTATATTACGGTACAAAAACCTTATAATAAACTGCCAGTACATCTATTTTACAGACCACACAGAAACGCCAACTGACCCAGCCCAGCCGAGGTTCGAACCTGCGACCCAGCGACGTTCTTGCTGTGAGGCAACAGCACTACCTACTGCGCCACTGGGTTGCCCTTTTACAGACGTATTTCTCTATATTATTTCTTATACCTTATATAATTTAAAACTACTAAACTGTCAATAAAAGTCACTTTGTTAATCTGTAGAGTTGAATTTTCAACATCAAAAGCTGACAGAGCAAAGATTCTTTTGCAATATAGACCTATACCACTTTTCCCCAACTCTATTTCTTGGCGAAACACCAACAATACACATTTTGGATGTCTGCCTCATCTGACCCATTCATTTCTGGTCACAGAGTCTGAAGCATGTGATTGCCCAAGGACAATGAAGAAGGAAAGAGAACATATCGATATAACTGCCCCCATTATACACTATATCCTTATATTACAATTCCGATTGCAGCCTTGGTGTGCCTCCAGGAACAGGGTTGGGAAACACTGCCCTACACACAACCAGACAAACACAGATCACTCACCACACAATACAGAAGGTTAAAGCCCTCATTCAAGCAGATCCCTCTGCAAACAATCAATAAGAACCTTTATAAAAACCCTTTCCTCTGGGGGGCACTAGACTGTGAACGCACACCCAGCATGAGTGTGACCTGGGGTGGATTTGGACACTTTTACGCTCTGATTGACAGCACTTGATTGACAGATGAGGATGTTTCTGCAGAAACAGGGACAATTAAATGTGCGGTGACCTCACATAGGACCTTCTTCTAATAAGATAAGAGAGGCTGAGGGAGAACACGGTGTGAAACCGGGAAAACAGAGCACATGCATGCCTTTGTTTGTCAACCGGAGGACTGAGGGGAAACAAAGGTGTGATTGACAGCGTGAGAATGAGAGAAGAAGAAAAAAACAGGTACATCAGATGAGAACAAGATAGTGGTGCAATTCCTTACTTGGAGGATGCAAATATTTACATAAGTTGTGCCTCATCTACAACACTGGATGGCATGTCAATAACACAGGCAAGAGCAGAGGGATTCTTCTCGACTCAGTATCACTTTTGAGGTAGAAAAATTTGTTTGCAATGCCGAACTGAATGACTTTGAGCTTCAGTAAAAGAGACGTGGCCTGCGTAACGTCATGAGCACAATATTCCCAATGTATTGGATCTCTTTTCCTCTGCTGAGCAAATGAAACCAACACCACTTGAATAGACATCGTAAATGACAGGACTGTCAGTACACATCTAAACATTTATTTCTGAGTTACCGCATGGATTTAAATAGCAAACGGTCCTATAAGAGAATTATTGAACCCACTGACAAAATAAAATGAAAGAGACTGTGCCATTAAAGGAAGGCAATTCTCTGTTGGGTTAATGTCTTATTAGTCCACGCAATGGAGTAATCATTTTCTTACTGGTCATTTCTTAATCTTTGGGTGCAGTTAGCCTTTGGTTGAACTGGATTCATCGTTTAGGCGAGCCTTGCCAGAATAACATAATTGCATTTAGGAGATTGGAAGAGATTCCGTCTGTTCAAAGGGAAGAATCTTTTTTTTCCCATTACACTTGAGACTGGACTGAGATCCACCCACACTCACACATACCCACACATTTACACACACACACACACACACACACACACACACACACACACACACACACACGAAACAACAGAACGCATTCTCTGTAACATTCTGGTGGGAAAAGCTTTGTAAAAGCTTCGGAAATGGTAGCATAATGAAAAAGGTTTAAAATACCCAGGCTTGAAAATAAAAAGAAGAATAAAAAGCACTGATCTGTATTTTACCTTTAAATATAGGAATTATATATATATATATATATATATATATATATATATATATATATATATATATATATATATATATATATATATATATATATATATATATATATATGTGTGTGTGTGTGTGTGTGTGTGTGTGTGTGTGTGTGTGTGTGTATATAAAGAAGCAGTAAAATTAAATACAAATTTTAAAAGTGATTTATATATATATATATATATATATATATATATATATATATATATATATAAACATTAAAAACAATTCAATGTTTACACAAATGTTTTATATAACTTTTATGAAAAAAAAATAGACTAAATATGGGTAAATTGTCATTTAACATAACCTAAATTTATTTGAAAATGAACAACGTATGTTGACCTCTACTTATTAATGGAATTAACCCAGGCTCATTCTGAAAATGTACTGCTATATACATTTCTGGAGAGCACCAAATATGTCCCAAGGTATGTTTTTTTGCAGTTCTTGTCTTCACAGATCCACCTGAGTCCGCTGTGTTTGCTTTTTCAAATCCAAAATTTCTCTTGCAAATGCCATTTGCGCTTGCGGTTCTTACGAAAATCCACCAGAGGTTACTGTTGACTGACTGACTGACTGACTGATTTATTGACCGATCAACTGACCCAGCCTCCTCCTTTCCTTAAACCCAACCAATAGTGTTTTCAAAAGCACAGATTGACCCGCCCACCCACTTCTCTAAACCCAACCACAGTGTTTTCAAAAGCAATCCAGAAAAAGAAAAGCCCTCACTTGTTTTTTTTACCACATTTTCAGATTTTACCACATTCTCACCCTGTTATTTACTTGTTTTATTTATTTACAATTTTTTTTGGCTTTGGTTTTTGTCTTACCCGCTTTCTGGAATCGTCCTTTGCCAGACTTGAACCCCGTCGTCGTGGTCAACTCCTTTCTCATGTCCACCGACGTACATGGTGAGCTAACTGGACAAGCTGGTAACAGCAGGAAAGCCATCCATATGGAGGTAAGCAGTCAGCTGGTAAGCGAGAAAAGGAACGACATCATACCATCCCGTAGCATTTGTTTTAAAGACGAAATGCAGCCATACGTACTTCTGGCTACATCATTCACAATCTCCAGACATATACATAGGGCTATATTTTCAGAATGAGCTTATGTTGCATAGAATAACTGATCATACAAAGCATTTTGTGGTTGTGTTATAATCTTCAATTACTTTTTAATAAGTTAGCTTTAAAAATGTATATTAAAATGTGAATACCAGTGAATGTCTCCATGTAAAATTTATTTGATTTTGGGACATTACGAAAGCAGCTTCACCTGACCTTATAAGGTTTACATTACTATAAGGGCAAAAAAAAACATCCTTAGAGGACTACAAACAATAATAATAGACCCTTTTGTTAGGAAAAAGGGTTTTTTAGGTTATTTTTATCTCTTTTTCTTTTCATCAAACAATTATTTGTATTGGTCATTTAAGGGTCATATATTAACTGAACTTCTACTGTACGATGCTGTGCATAATAATTAGCATTTTTGCAGAAGTAGATACATGCTGGTCCAAAATTAAATTCAGCTCTGCAGAAACTTCCTGTCTGAAGAAAGGTATTAAAACTGAACACAGAAAGTCTTATGCTTTTAATGTTGTGCCGAGAATTCATAGAAAAAGAGGACTTATGTCTGCGGTGCGGCCAATAGAAGACTGGAGAATGATTGACAAGTGACGAATACCACTAAACTTCACCTGTTAATATCAGCTGTCTATTTAAGTTGAAGTCAGGAACTGAAAGTGGTTGCGCACCTCCTTAATGTAACTTTTGCATTGCATTGAGGATAACAGAATTCTGTGAATCGAATTATTCATTTGTATCCAATAAATTGTTAAGATTTTTGAGATTGAATAAAAACCTCTCCTGACCATTTTTATTGAACACGCATGGAATTGATTGAATATTCCAACACTTTTCACATTTCCGGGTTTCTCAGTAGCAAAAGTCGTCATACAGTAGTTGGGTAAACTTAGAGCTCAGTGAATGGGAGAGTACAACAAATAATGTTTTTACAATCACATTTGCTGAAATATTAAAAGAAAACCTCCACAATGGTGTTATCAAGACTTTCAGAAAATGAAAAAAATAGTGTGGAGAGAATAACGTCAAATTTACTCTCAGCCCCATAGACGCTGCATTAGATACACCTTGCATAAGCAGTAATTCGTTTTTTGTAATTTGACGCAAAGATGATGTAATAAATGCATAAATACACAAATGTTCATTTGTTTAAAAAAAAAATCTAAATATTAAAAACTTTTAAGGATTTAGGATTACGATGACCGTTAAACGCTTCATAACAGGCTTGTGAAAAGGGTCCATAAACTATCATCTGCATATGAAATGTTCTGTAATTCTGTGCCATCAATGAAACTATCAAAAATAAGTTTATCGAGTTCTCTGCTCTCTGCAGCATTTGAACCAGCTGTAGCTTAATTTTTAAAAAGTAGTTCCATTGACTGTTAACATAGTTACAATAATGTGTGACAGGTGCTTTGTGTAAATTTAAGTACATATGTTATGGCATTTGTGCCATACTGCAGCATAAAATGCTTTCATGGAGATCACTGCAATATAAAAACGACGAGCTTGACTTTTCCCAAGTTCGCGCTGTCCCTTTTGCTTGGAAACCTCTTAATCAAAGAGCCCTCTTCGTTAATGATGTCACAACGAGCCCGGTCGAGCAGGGAGGCGCTCTAATGCATCTTCAGAGAATGGTGGCTGTGAGTGACAGATAGTCACGGCAGCTGTAATAGATGCCTGTCACTAAGGATTACCACTCTCCTGAATTAAGAAAAAAAGAGCTTGGAAGAGTAGCTCTTTAGAATGAGGTCTTCCCTCGTTCCGCATCAAAGAAAGAGAGAGGACTAGGGAAAGCACTTCATGCAGGTTAGAAGCAAGACCTCAGACTTGAAAAGCCTGGCTATTCCCGCTGAGTGTCTAACAGTCCAGAATAAACATGCACCAAAATGTGTACACAATCAGATGTACAGAGCATTCTGAGAGGCAAACAGAAACCGATATGGGGTTTCTCAGATTGTGGTCTGCGGAGAGTCTGAGAGGCCCAGCTGGTGTTGGCGAGAGCAGCATGAGGCCAGGATGTCCAGTGAAGACATTATGGAGGAGGGGACACAATCTGCTATAGAGTTATGATAAGCACTGACCGTTTACGACCAGCAGGTGTCAGGCATTTTCATCTGAGATCTAATCAGATCTATAAACTTGGATGCATCCATTAGAAAAGGAAAGAGGGGAAATGAAAAGACAAACAAAACTGATCCAGTTTTTCTTAATTGCTTTGGATCAAATCTTGATTAAAATTTTTATTTTTTAAAACAGCATAGATCTTTCAAAAGTTAATTTATTGTTCACATCAGATTGGGATTTCTTATTGATTTAAGCAAATTGCAAATGCTTTGGCACATATGCGCAAACAGTAAGTACAATTTTTTTGTAGTTTGGACAAAAACTATATGCATATGGCCTGTTGATCAAAGCCGATAAGTCAATTTTTATTACAACTGTCAAACACTTCACAACTTACCAATCATTTTTCATTGTGTAAGCCATCACACTAAAAACCATTTATTCAATTATCAAACATTTGTATATGCATGTTTATATTATAAATATCTGATATTGACATTATTTTTACAGGTTTTCTCAATTCCTTAGGCTCAATTCTCGACTGAATTTTTTATTTTTTCAAAACAATAAGTTTAGATCTCTGAACAATTAGCTTATTGTTCACTTCAGAGTGGCATGTTACGGTGGAATAAAGATTCTGAGATAGGATCCAAATGCAAGTAAAAAAGTTTAATAGACGCAGTCAAATAAACTATCAGGGAGCAGTGAAAAGTCACAAAGAAAGCTGGTATAGGAGGACAGGAAACAGACAGGCAAAACGGGGTCCAGCAGTCACTCTTCACAGTCCTGAGTGCAGACAGACACATTAACGATCACAACAAACTGACAAGGAAACATAGAAGCGTTGCCCAGATATAGACACGAAAATGAGTCTCAGCTGTCTAGCTAATCAAAACAGCTGAGTACCACAAAACACGTGATCAACTATAACAAAACACGTGGACAACCAAAACAAAACAAACCCACGTGACCAAACAGACTCTCCGGATAGCGCACAAACCTGCAACCGTGACAGTATCCCTTCTCCTAGGAGAAGAACTTACCTGGCAATTGTAATCATCGATAAGAGAGTGATCCAGTATGTCTTTAGCAGGAACCCAACTTCTCTCCTCTGGACCGTAACCCTCCCAGTCCACCAAGTACTGAAATCCTCGCCCCCTCGACCGGCATGGGCGGATTAATGGCCGCATGAAAAACGGGCTTTAATTTGGAAACATGAAACATGGGATGTATTCTCCTGTACGCTGGAGGAAGTTTGAGGCGGACGGCCACCGGACTAATGATCTTGATGACAGTGAATGGGCCAATAAATTTAGGTGCAAGTTTATTACATACGGAGCGCAAGGGAATATTCTTGGTTGAAAGCCACACCTTTTGACCAACGACGTAAACGGGAGGCTTAGACCGGTGACGATCGGCTTTAGCCTTGGTGCGCGCACCCACTTGGAGGAGGGTCTGTCTGGCCCTATTCCAAGTGCGTCGGCACCTCTGGACAAAGGCGTGAGCAGAGGGGACCGCGATTTCAGATTCCAGGCTGGGAAAAGCTGGTGGCTGGTAACCTAAACTACACTGAAATGGAGAGAGGCCCGTGGCTGACACTGGTAATGAATTGTGTGCGTACTCAACCCATGGGAGTTGCTGACTCCAAGAGGCGGGATTCTGGGAAACCAAACAACGTAACATACGCTCGAGATCTTGGTTGGTCCGCTCTGTTTGTCCGTTACTCTGAGGATGAAAACCAAAAGAAAGACTTACAGTCGCCCCCAATAAATGACAGAATTCTCTCCAAAATTTAAAGACAAACTGAGGCCCCCTGTCAGAAACCACATCTGTCGGGAGGCCATAAATGCGAAAGACGTGATTAATGACACCATCCGCTGTCTCTCTGGCTGAAGGTAATTTGGGCAGAGGAATAAAGTGAGTAGCCTTCGAAAACCGGTTCACAACGGTCAAAGCAGCCGTATTGCCACCAGATGGCGGGAGACCTGTGACAAAATCTAGCGAAATGTGCGACCAGGGTCTCGAAGGCACTGACAGAGGCTGAAGGAGTCCAGCGGGAGGACGATTAGAAGTCTTAGAAACTGCACAAACAGAACAGGCCAAAACAAACCCACGTATATCCCGTGCCATAGCTGGACACCAGAATCGCTGTTTAACCAAAAATAAAGTACGACTCACCCCCGGATGACAAGCCACTTTGGAAGAGTGTCTCCATCGAATGACGTCAGACCGAATCTCTTCCGGCACAAACAAATGACTGGGTGGGCAGAACCTTGCTCTCGATCTCCCATGTCACAGCAGAAATACAAATCTTCTGAGGAACAATGGGCTCAAGAGACGCATTGCGCTCAGAAAAATAAAAAAGACGGGATAACGCGTCGGGTTTGATGTTCTTGAAACCCGGTCGATAAGAGATGGTAAATTCGAATCGTCCAAAAAATAATGCCCACCGAGCCTGCCTGGAGCTCAAGTCGTTTGGCGGACTTGATGTATTTAAGGTTCTTATGATTGGTCCAAACGATAAAGGGAACCCCCGAACCCTCCAACCAATGACGCCACTCCTCCAAAGCGAGTTTGACAGCCAGCAACTCCCTATTACCAATGTCTTAAATTCGTTCTGCGGGAGATAAACGGTGTGAAAAAAACGTGCAAGGATGAATTCTGTCGTCCGAAGATGCACGCTGGGACAGGATAGCGCACACCCCCACCTCTGACGCGTCAACCTCCACCACAAACTGCCGGTATGGATCAGGAGTCACCAGAATGGGGGCTGAAACAAAGCTGCCCTTTAATTTAGATTTTTCATTCTGTAATCCATCACACTCAAAACCATTTATTCAATTATCAAACATTTGTATACACACATTTTTACGCCATAAATATCTGAAATTGACATTTTAATGTCTGCTAAATAAACTAATTTGCATCATCTATTTATCAATAAAGTTTGGTATATATGGACTGCAGTAACATGCTTGTGGAAGAGCAATTGGAAGAAGTGTGATCTCCGGCAAGGCCAACAAGAACAACAGAATGTCCACCAAGAATAATTTTTTCATGGATGATAATTTGTAGTTGTTGTTTTGTGTGTGTGTGTGTGTGTGTGTGTGTGTGTGTGTGTGTGTGTGTGTGTGTGTGTGTGTGTGTGTTTATTTACAGTAACATAAGAAATATGAAATATACAAATATACAATACAGTACTAGGACAAGTAAGATTGCACTTTACATACATTCATACAAAAATAAATGTACTGTATGAATGCAAATGTTGCTATATCTTTTTTTCTATGTACTTTTCTCAACAAATATCAGATTTTTTAAACCTTAATTTTCATGGTTGACTGTCATGCTGAAAAAGCAACTAATCATTTTGAGCAGTGTGGCTCACACGTCGACAAATACACTTTATGTTTTGGTGGCCTTGGCCAAATTACTGACACAATAACTAGGTTTTGAAGCATGAATGAAAGGTTTTGGGTGAGTAACTACATTTTGCAGATCTGCAATAAAGTTCTGAAGTTCCAGCAAACCATTTTGAGATTTGCACTCACAGTTTAGAGAATGTTAAGTCTGTTTTGAAAAATGTTCCAAAGCAATTGAAAAAAACTACAAAAATAGAGACAAGCAGACAGAGATACAAACAAACTGACAGACAGAAAGGTAGATCGACAAAACACAAATACAGAATGATGATGGTCGACAGGATAGAACAATGGCGATAGATGAACATTCATTCATTCATTTTCTTTCTTCCTTTATTAGTCTGAACTTATCCAGCATTTGTTTTATGCAGCGGATGCCCTTCCAGCCACAACCCATCACTGGGAAACACCCATACACTCTCATTCACACACATACACTATGGACAATTTTAGCTTACCCAATTCACCTGTACCATGTTTTTGGACTTGTGGGGTAAACCGGAGCACCTGGAGGAAACCCAGGCAAATGTGGGGAGAACATGCAAACTTCACACAGAAATGCCAACTGACCCAGCCGAGACTCGAAACAGCGACCTTTTTGCTGTGAGGCGTCAGCACTACCTACTGTGCCACCGCGTTGCCCAAATAAATAACGCACAATAATTTTAAACTGTAAAGTTTTACATTTTACATAGCAGATCAATAGAATGATGTTGTAAGACAGGCAGACAGACTGATAGAAAAAATGTGTATTGTACAACGAACAGCACAGTGTTAGAAAGAACAACATAAGATGATTAGACAGCCAAACAAACAAAAAGTTGTTGTTGTTTTTTTTTACTTGAACATGCATAGCTCTGGTCCCAAGTGACTTATTGACATGCAGCTGACCCGTCTTTTTGGGCCATAGTTCTAAGGATGGATGCTCCCTGGAGAACATGTTCATTGGGCCATAAATCCCTCTTAGACTGAAAGGCAGCTCTATCGCTATCACCAAGTTGAGAAAGTCTATTTGTCTCTTCCATCTCTCCCTCTACCCTCCCTTTACCTCTCATTCTATCTTTCGTCTTTTCTCTCTGCCATTCTCTCTCCGCCCTGATTTTCATTTAGATGCTGTTGGTCATACAGTATGCCTTCTTGCTGAATTCTCTTCTATTTAGCCCTGACACATCAGATGCTCCTGTAAATCTTTCTCTGTATGAGTTTGAGCCCTTTTACAGTATCACTTTTATGATCCTACTGTGCCAAACAACTCATCTATTGAAAATTCGTTAGATCTTGCTTGGGAGAAAAATTGTAAGCTCCATGCGAAAGAAAGCAATTGGATTTCTAAGGCTGCGTCCTCTAAAGCTTTGATGGGCTGGAGCGTGTGCTATTCCATTTGCTTTCCAGGTACACTCCTTAAAGATGACCTTATGCTGCTGCCTTTTTACTGATTTCAATCCTCAAAAAAAAAGAAAAGAGGAAGAGAAAAGATGAAATGAGTGCACAGTTTAAAAGCAATGCCAATTAAATGCATAATTAATTGCGACTCAGATGCTACATTTTTGAAATGCAGATGTCCTGCACTGTCCTGGCACTTCTGCGCCATGCATTCATGACAATATCTAGGTCTTCAAATGAACGATACATGCAAACAGCTGACGACTTAATCTAATCTAATTATGCTTAATGACAACATTCAAACAATGTGCTTTTAACATTCACAAAGACGTTAAATAACACTACAAACAAAGAATTGACGTGCTATTATGTTTGAATAAATGATCCCTATATCTTTAACTGGAGAGGCTATAACTCAATCTTTCAAAAAGCTGCAACAGGGAAGAATTTTATTCATGAGATGCCTTTGAGAATCATTTCATAAACAGGAAGACAGTTTCGCAATCTAATGACCATTGTTCTCTTTTGTGAATGTGTGCATTGCTTTGGTTTTTGCTATTTCTCTGCAGAGCTGGTAAATTGTTCTTTTGTGATCATCAACTCATAATACTCTGAGAAATGTGCTTTAATATTAGTGCCATTCCGTGTGCCTTAAAGAAGCCATTTATTCAGTGTTCAAAGAGACATAATTATCTATTTATCATGGATGGAATTTGTTTTTACTGCAGTTACAGCTCAAGGTTGCTAAAGGCTATATGACTGCATCATATGATTCTATCCTACCATTTCTGTTCTCCTGACCAAAGCCTGAGCCAAGCAGAGAATTTTGAGTACTAAATGTCTGGTTCCTGACAGATGTCAGGTGAAATCTGTATTTTTTTAAAAGCAGACCTTTTGAGTCTTGAACAACACCAAACCTGATAAGCAATGGTTGCAGTCAGCACACACTGAGACAGACACACACATACTTTTATGTACAGTATGGTTTACGTTGTATTTTATACTGTAAAAAGCACTTATTATATGGCCCTATCCCTAAATAAAAGCTAGTTTTTAAACACAACCTAGTCTTTGGGTGCTTTCACACTTGGTTCAGTTGCCTGGACCAAACCCAAGTTTGATTGTCCCCCCTTGCCACCTTCTCGGCTGGTTTGTGTTCACACCATCTTTTTTCCATCTGAACCCCGGTATGCTTGCGTCATCAAGCTGATGTTTTGTGTACAGCTGTTGCTAGGTGACGGCCACGAAAGCAAAGCGCCAAAATGGAGACGTCCGCATATCATTGTTACCAAAACCAAAATAGAGAGAGCCACTTGCGTCTATCTGCCGCAAATAAATATTAAAAACTTTCAGAACATCATGCGATATCTGTAGAAGTTGTTTTTAATGGAGACAAGCAGACATTATACTTGCACTGTGTCAGTCCTGCTTGTCACCAAGGTAGGTGATACACTGACATAGACACACGAATGAACATTATGAAAACGATAGTTTCTTGTACAGTGGGCGGTTCACTTCCGGTGTTTGTTGCGATTGCATTCATATCAGAAGTGAACCGTACCAGAGTTTGCATGTGTCACGATTGCCAGTGATCCAGCCTGAGCAGATCGCTGGTAAACCCCTAGGACTACAAATCCGCTGATAAATGGACTACATATTCAGTCATGCATCACACACACACAACCGGTTCCAAATCCTGTTTGATTACACACTCGCAGCTGATACTCATGTACGTTGATTATGTGGACTATTTATAACCCCTCTGTTTCACACACATGTTGCTGAGTATTGTTAAGCTGTTGCTGTCCTTATGTAAGCGTTTATCCTTGTTTCCTGTTTCCTGTGTTTTTGACCTTGGACTGTTTATCGTGTTTTGACCCTTTGCTGCCTGCCCTGAACTAGTGGTGGGCAAAGCGAGGCTTCGTGAAACACTGAAACAGTCGAAGCAAATGTGTCGAAGCTTCGAAACGTTTCGAAACCCCACTCTACGGTGACACCTAGTGGTCATTTTTTATGTATTGCACTGGAACAGCTTCAGCAAAAACAATTGAGCAAACTGAGGTATTAAACCCGACTTTGTAGGATTTAACCTTCAAGTAATTTATTGGAGCGGTTAGGGTTCTTGACTACCATGCGGGGATAGTGGGTTCGAATCGCGGCTGATGCAGCTGTTTTGAAATGCTTTAATATCAGTTTGAATTGCTCTATTCTTGTATCGTTTTGTTTCAACATTGGTCTGACATACGAATAAACACTTTGTGAATAAATATGTCTTGTTTTGGTCATAAAACAGGGTTGTTGCTAGATCAGACACGGTTGTGGCCAGAAGTTAACAAGAATTATTTATATTATTTATTAAATATCCCATTTATTGTATTTTATTAATGTCTACCCAAACCCTAAACCCAACCATCACAGTACTGTAAAAATGTTAATTATTGTTTTAGTGTTACAAAAATTATGCTAAATTGACGGCGTATCAGCAGCATCCTATCTAGACTACACCATAAAACAGTAACATGATTGAAATGCATAAAATCATGATTTCGGAGTATTTGTACAAGTCGGGATTCGAACCCAAAAGTCATTTGAAGCACAGTAACAATGTGCACAAGAACGGTCCACTAGGCCATTTGAAACGGAAGTGTTCTCTGAGCCTTTCAGTCAAATGCAGATTCGCCAGGTCTCGAAACGCTTCTGAACTGATCGATGCTTTGAATCACTTTAGTCACATGACCTGGGTGTTTCCGATCATGCTTCGGTGCAGTGTTTCAAAACACTTGCGCTTCGGGATTTCGACACCGTTTCGAAACGTCAGTTTCACGTCAGCCATCCCTGCCCTGAACCTTTAGCCTGTTTTTGGATTACACTTCTGGATTCTCTACTACACTGTTAATTCTGGTTTTTGACCCCTGCCTTTCTGACCATTCTCATAATAAAGCTGCATTTGGAACTATCCCGGTTTGCATAGCATCCATACGCAACAGAATACTCAGCCCGACAAGTTCCAGCAGTTTTATTGGTCATGGATCCAGCTGTCGGTGAGGTGGAGGAAAACCGTAAATGTTTTTTTTTAGTCAGGGGGGCAATAGAAAGACCCGCGGGCAGTGGGGCTGGCAAAGGACACCACTACAACGCTGGGCTTACCTGTGTTCTTCTCTGATGGCCCTCGTTGGTATTTGCCAAGTGTTTCCTGTCACAAGATGGCCGCCTCCAGTCCTCCAGTTCATAGAATGGCCATCCCCAGTCCTCAGGCTCACAAGATGGCTTCCAGTTCCGAGTCTGTTCCTGTTATAGTTCCAGTCCAACTTCCTGTTCCTGAAATGCCATCACCTGAGCCACCAGAATGGCCACCACCACCTGAGCTGCCACCGCCACCTCCAGAGCTGCCAGATCCTCAGTCACCGCCAGTGCTACCAGAGCCGCTGCTGCCACTGTTGCTGCCAGAGCCACCGCCGCTGCCAGAGCCACTGCTGCCAGAGCCACTGCCGCTGCCACCAGAGCTGCCGCCGCCGCCTGACTTTCCCGAATGGCCGCCGCCTGAGTTTGCTAAATGGTCACCGCCGCCTGAACCCCTCGAATGGCGGGCACCAGATATCCCTGAATTCCCCGAATGGCGGGCGCCAGATATCCCTGAATTCCCCGAATGGCAGGCGCCAGATATCTCTGAATCCCTCGAATGGCGGGCGCCAGATATCTTTGAATCCCTCAAATGGAGGGCGCCAAATATGTCTGAATTACTCGAATGGCGGGCGCCAGATATGTCTGAATTACTCGAATGGCCAGAGTTGCCACATGAGTCCTTTGAATGGCCAGAGCCACCTCCTGAGTCCCACGGAAGGCCAGAGCCGCCTCCTGAGTCCCACGAATGGCTGGCAGAGCCGTGTGACTTCCCAGAGCCGCCAGAACCATGTGATTTCCCTGAGCTGTGTGACCTCCCAGAGCTGCTAGAATCAAAGCCTCTTGACCCACTGAGGTTGAATAAACTGCCAGTGCCTCCTAAACCTAACCCTCCAGACCCACTGGGGTTTAAAGAACTGTCAGTGTATCCTGAATCAAGGCCTCCTGACCCACTGGGGTTGAATGAACTGAAAGTGCCCTCTGAACCCAAGCCTCCTGACCCACTGGAGTTGAAGAAACTGCCAGTGCCTCCTGAACCCAAACCTCCAGATCCACTGGGGTTTAATGAACTGCCAGTGCCTCCCGAACCTAAACCTGAAGACTTACTGGGGTTTGATGAACTTTCAGTGCCTTGTGAACACTAGCTAAATGTACTATACTTTGACGTCAAACGAACCCGGGAGCGGATCAAAAGTGCTAGTGTGAAAGCACCTTTAATCAAAGTCCCTTTAAGGCAAGTAATTTCACTTGGCAGCCATCTTTAAAATGCCTCTTGGGCAGTATGCTCAGGCATTCTGTCTGAATGGGCAAACACTTGTTTGCCAAGCTTACGATTACATTTTGTATTTGGATCCACCAATATAATTAAACAACAACTGTCTCATAAGTTTAGTTGCGCACTCGAAAGAAGCGAGATCACAACACCAACCTCATTTATGGCTGTTCTACACATTGGCTGCGTTCGAAATCGCCTACTTCTCAGTAGGTACTGCATTTGAATTCGAATTTACTACTCGACCACTAGAAATGTACGTTCTATACAGTAAGAACGTGAGTAGCATGAATGGAACTCGACGTACTACATCCGCCATTTTGTCATGATCATATGACCTACCCACGTCAGTTGCATCACTTCACTCCCATTTATAAATTCTCTCACAGTGCATCATGGGATAGCGTAGCGTCGATTGGATGCACACTTCAGAATCTCACTGGAACTGTTTTTAGCATATTATATAGTATGGAAGTATGCAATTTCGGACACAGCCACTTTCATCCTCTGAATAATGCCTCATTCACACTAGCAGCAACTTTGTAGCTGCCTGTCGCTCTGGGTGGCAACCTGCTGCAAACAGGTCTGTGTAGGCCTACAGCATGGAGAATACAACCGGCCTCTGAGTGAGCTGAGAGAGGATCACATGAGCTCTGTTGGTGCGCCTATTGGCTGACGCTCAAGAAAGTCGCTCTTCATTTGCATAAAGTTGAAGGATTCGCTCAATGCGCGCACTGGTTGCTAATGGTCTCTTTTGAAAGTAGCTTGCTCTCTGTAGAAATGAAAGGTCGCTTGTCACTTTGCCGCTCCAAGTTGCTCGTAGTGTGAATGAGGCTTAATGTTTCATCAGATTGTGCTGGTCTTCTGAAGTAACTTGGTCTGAATGGCGACTGTTTGTTTACAAGTTTGTGGGCATTTGAGTCGTTGCTGTCATGTGATGTGCATTTGACAGGACTGACTGTACCTTGCGTTTGTTTCATACAGGTTACAAAACCAAAAAAAACTTTTGTTTTCAAGTGCACTTGCTTCATTTAAAAGAACAGATTTCAAGCTTAATTTGGATATATTTCTTATGTCTGTGAAGCAAGTATTCGCTGAGATTTCAGTGTGTTTGTTGGCCACACAAACTGTTGTAAAAATACACATCTGGACCGAGCTTCTCGCCTGGAGAAATGTCAGTCTATAGCGATCGATGATTGGCTTCTGTACTAGTAGGCGGGGCTTCATTTGTTATATTGACCATTACACATTTCCCCATCGAAAACTATACAAGTGACATGTCTTGTGTATTCTATAGTCTTTGTCTTAATAGGGTACAACTACAGTAGGTCATACCCTTGTCATCATCCAAATTTCTATCCTTGTAAACCACCAAAACCAGCACAAACACACACACAAAAACAAACACGACAGCAGCAAACCCAATTTCCCTGGAATGATTTCAAGATGTAAACAGAAGGTAAATATAGGCTGTTTAGACTGTTTTTACAAGACCGAGTAACTGTTCAGGCAACCCACTGACTAGGTAATTTTTAAAACGTAGCTTCGCACATCACCAAAATCAACTGGGAAATGAGTAACACTCTTGAAGTGCAGTGAGTGATTATTCTCATGAATTCAAAGATGAAGCAAAAAATCATCTCTCTACTCAGAAGCCATTCCACACAGCTAGAAAGCAAAGATTTATGTAAGAGGAGAGCAGTATGAGTCTGCATACTGAGTACCCTGACATCCCCAAAAGAACTGGCACAGCTTAATGGACCCGTGAAATCAACACTGACACTCCCGGCGTGCACCACACCTCTGAGAAGGCTACAGAATACGCTTTTATAGTTCTGTTTACATACTTCAACATTGGTCAGTCAAACATTTTGTATGTGCACGGTGTAATTCAATGGACACAGTTTAGGCTATCAGTGGAGCTTTTCACATTAGGCTTAACCCTGTGTTATTGACATCTTAAACACAGTTTTGATAGCCAGGTAAAGGAATGTTTTACGCTTGTAATTTAGAGTTAGACTTTATTTTTTCCCTGTTGAGAGGTAATGAAAACAGAATGAAATAGTGTCCATTATTAGCTTTGTAGTCCAAAAGGTTTATTCAGGATAACCCTTGATAGCGCAGTCTGTAATTTTAATTATGAGTCTGTGTGAAAAACCAACCAGAGACACTGACACTGTAAATTTTCAATTAATGACATTAAAAGGCACCTACAGTATGATGTAAAATCAACTTTTGGAAGCTGTTTGAGCAGAACTTTGTAGGTATAGTGTGTCCGCAGTCATATTGGTGTAATATAAACACAGCAACTCAATTTTTTCATTCTTGATGTTAAACTCCCGAACAGACACTCCCGATTTTGAATTTCACCACAATATAACATAATCACCAAATTGACTGACAGGCACATATTAACTCTCTCTGTAGTAACATGTAAAAACATGTCCACAGAACAGGATTTGCTAAGAAACTGGGAATAAAAGATCTGTTCCAACTATCTGTGATCAGCTGCACCTCAAGCATGTGTTTAATTAATTAAT
The DNA here is from genome assembly GCA_903798195.1 of Danio kyathit. Taxonomy (NCBI): domain Eukaryota; kingdom Metazoa; phylum Chordata; class Actinopteri; order Cypriniformes; family Danionidae; genus Danio; species Danio kyathit. The sequence goes on from LR812530.1 coordinate 33,296,980, forward strand.
TTATTTTTTTACAGTGCATGTCTGTAATAAAAAAAAGGAAAAGACACCTAAATCACTATATAATTAATAACCGCTGGAGTTACCACTGTTGCATAATGTCGGTACAACTATCTATGAGGATGCTTCGATCAAATAGCAGGAGTCCTGGTTTGTGGACTTTAAAGGGCACCTATTTTACCCCTTTTTTAAGATGTAATATTAATATTATGGTTCTTCTGCGTGTGCCAGTTTAGGTTCAGTTCAAAACACAATTCAGATTTTTTTATTATAATGTGTTAAAAAGTGTGATTTTGGGGGCGTGTACACAGTTCGTCGTTTTAGGGGCGTGTTGCTTCACGTGAAAATTAGTTTCGACTTCCAGCCAAGAGCTCACCAGCTTTGTGTATGGCTACAGACAGGCAGACAGAGAGAAGCAACATGAGTGAGAGGACCAGCATTCAGCTGTACATGTACGACTCGGACACAGACCAAGCAGAGACTACAAAATCATTTGTGTCATTGTATATTTTTACAGCCAACTGTGTGCTAGTTTAAAGCTCCGAGCTTGTAGCCTACACCGAGACTAATAACCAAGCACACTGAATTAGCTTTGACTGAAGGGCATCACACACCGGATGCACCGCGGCGCGCACATGACAGTTGAAAGTATCGCACACTTGCGGTGCCGGTATGTGTCACCTGATAGAAACTTATGTTTAGATTTCAGAAATGCATGCCGCTGCATGGCACGATGCTGCTTGTCGCCGAGCAGTGCTTCTGGGGTGCGACCTGCTTGAGGCTATAACTAAAGGGCGACATACATCGGATGCGCCGCTCAGAGCCACAACACGGCACACCAGACGCGCACATTCACATGTTATTTAAAATGAAACTATTCAGATGACGCTCTGTGGCACGGCAGAAATATGAAGTGTCCTGAGCAGTGCCAGCGCGTCCATAGAGGTGGCAGAATAGTGAGCGAACCCCCCGGTCCTCACTTTCATCTTTGGTGCTGCGCGTCGTTAGTTCGTTAGTTCCAATGGAGGGATGCGCACGTGAGGCAACGCGCTCGCACTTTCCAGCTGCACCTAGTTAAGATGACAGGGAGCTTCTGTAACCGCGGGAAATGCAAACCGCTGAAGTTTAAGGAAGACACAATGAAAAGTACACATGTATGCAAACCCACCAAAACTCACAAACACTGGTGGCGAGGAGAGCGTAACTTGGTGAATGTTGCGCCTAATGAGCCTTACATGATCTAAAAATAGAGCAAGGGTGTTTCTTTGGTGACATCGCTTTGACTCACACGCTGAAAATGGCAGACGTGAAACAACATACTGAGGACATGGTAATGCGCACCTGTCAATCAATATTGGTGGGCGGGGGGACCGCACTCCTACGTCAAGTTGCGGTCGGTCTCAAAACCACTCCAATTGGTCCACCGTTTTTATGCTGTTAAATTGAATAAAAAGGCCTGAGTGTGTTTATATCACCCCAATATGACGGTCTATACACTATACCTACACATATGTCTGTCCAAACAGCTTGAAAAGTAGATTTTTTACCATAGGTGCCCTTTAAATGAGGTTTATTTTGTACAGTAGCATAATACCCACATAGCAGCATATTTCTTGTATCCTGTGTGTGTACTAAGAACTTTGTAACAGCATTTGTGTGTGACTCATCGTTGCAGAAAGGCTTGAATATACTCCACAACACATACATCAAATAACCTTACTTGGTGTTTTTGACTCTTAAACTGTATCTCTGCTACATTCGTGTTTGTCTCTGTCACTGATTTCTGTTTATCTGACATGACGCAGGAGAAGCAGACGTGCATGTTGTAACGGTGGGTGGGGAGAACCAGCTCATTTGTATTTCAAGTGACGGGCTACAAAAACAGTTACAATTTCCGCTGACCCCAAATTTGACATTTTTAGCAGAATATACTAAATGACCTGATGGGTATTTTGAGCATTACAGACATTCTGGAGACACAAAAAACTTATCTTACATCTTGTAAAAGGGTCAAATAGAAGCCCTTTAACCCAGGTTCAGGATTGTGCAATGTGAATCATGTGTAAGAATACCCAAGATTAATGGTTAACACCAGAATAAATATGAAACACAATAATCCAGTATGTAAAACTCCCTAATGATCAATTATACACTCTTCAAAAATCCACATATAAAAACAAAACCACATGTAGCAAATCTGAATAGTATCCGATCTCTGAAAGACAGCTAAGATTTATTTTGAGGCACGTAAGCTGTATATAAGCAGACAGTAAATAAAGCAGAACATTCAGTTCTGTCTGTTTTGCACTTTAAGACAGAGACCATTTTTCTAATTACAATGTCTGCACACACCTGCCAATTTATTTGTTGTTTTCCGTACAGTGTGTTCTGTTGTCCAGAGAAGATTCCTATTCCTGCACTGACAGCTTAAAATACATAACACAATAATACCATTTATATATATGTTTGGTTGCGTTAGTGTCAGTTAGACAGTCTCATGCTGTCAAAGATGGACTATATGTAAGGTGTAAAAAAATATATATGTTACACTGTACACTACCTGACAAAAGTCATGTTGCTGTTGCTTATCCAAGTTTTAGGAACAACAAATAATAACTGGACTTCTAGTTGATCATTTAGTATCAGAAGTGGGTTATATGAAAGGCAAAGGCCTCTAGATTATGCTTATTTTACCAAAATAAAATTTGATCATGCCTTAATTTTTAATTATTTAATTAGGACAGGATGGTCTGACTTTGCTTAGACAAAAGTCTTGTCACTTAACAGAAATAATGTACACTTTAGAATATAAAGTCATAGTGCAGTGGAAAAATAATAAATATTGTGTATGACTCCCATGAGCTTGCAATGACTCAAATAACTTCTGATCTGGAATGGCAAAGAAGGTGTTCTTGCAGGACTCCCAGAGTTCATCAAGATTCTTTGGATTCATCTTTAATGCCTCCTCCATCTCACCCGAGACAAGCTCAATAAAGTGCATGTCTGGTGACTGGGCTGGCCAATCCTGGAGCACCTTGACCTTTTTTGCTTTCAGGAACTTTGATGTGGAGGCTGAAGTATGAGAAGGAGTGCTATCGTGCTGAAGAATTTGCCCTCTCCTGTGGTTTGCAATGTAATAGGCAGCACAAATGTCTTGATACCTCAGGCTGTTGATGTTGCCATCCACTAAACAGATCTCTCCCATGCCTCCATACTAAATGTAACCTCAAACCATGATTTTTTCCTTCACCAAACTTGACTGATTTCTGTGAGAATCTTGGGTACATGCGGGTTCCAATAGGTCTTCTGCAGTATTTGTGATGATTGGGATGCCGTTGATGCATCTGAAAAATCTACCTTCTGCCACTTTTCCAATTGATCAACTAGAAGTCAAGTTATTATTTGTTGCTCTTACAACTGGGCGACAAGACTTTTGTCAGGTAGTGCAAGTCAGGTGATTAGCTGACTTTAAATTTTATATTTCTATATTTGAAACACTATATGTCCTATTAAAATGGTCATATTAGTAGTAAAATCCAATGATTCCTATAGAAATATTATAATATATGCCACTCATCAATTTGCCACAATGACCAAAAGAAAAGGCTTGCCCAATAAACAATGGCCTTTCTAAACATCAAATGTTGCTGAAATTACACTAATGTGACTGTACAAAAAATAAAACATTTTCAAGCATGTTGGAGTCTAAAAACACTGGACTGAAAATGCACTGACTCATGGCAATAACAAAAACTAAAATATTTTGTCTTCCACAGAAAAAAAAAAAAGTTCATATAGGAGCCATGACCCTTGCTCAATACTTGTAAATGAACAAAATCCATTATACTTGAGGTTATACTTTGAGCCTCTTCAACACTGACGCTGACTTCCATTCATTAAGCTGCATGCATTCTGTAGTATGCATCAAGTGTAGGTTGATGTGTGCTGGCTTTGTATTAGTGTTGTTGTTGAAACCATTGTAGTCTAATTGCATAAATATTAACAGGAAACTGCAAGGAATGAGCTCTGTTGTATTACGCAATTACAAAGAAGAAACTATACAATCTGGACACAAACCCTAATCATTTCAAAAGAACTAAGATTAAATTAGCTCAGACATGTTCGATTTACCTTGAACCATTCAATGTAATTTTAAACGTCTTTTTTTACAGACTGTCTTAAGACTTATTAACACACTGTTTTATAATGCCAAACATTGCACATAACCTTTCAGACTGGAATCCAGGGGGAAGAGATCAAATTTGATAACCAAAATGTATTTAAAAATTGTCTCTGACATTATCTATGCAATTTTCTGCAGAAATTCTGACGATATCATGTTTGTTGGAATTTCCCAAACTACTGGCTGTAGCAACCCTTCTACAGAAAGAGAGCTGCAATTTAAGGCCTCCTGAACAGCAGCAGGTCCATTCATAAATGGCTAAGCTATCAAAAGCAGATATTATGTGCTTCAAAAAGCAAAATACATTTACAATATCAAAACTGGGTATGACCAAAATCAGGTCTTTGGGGTTATGACCAGTTTTGCTGACTAAGGTTGTCACGATACAGGAATTTGGTACTAATCAATGCTTTTAATAATTTCCCGATAACATGTGAGCGATGTTCAGTACGTTCTTAAACAGCGCTGCTTTGCCATTGGGTTCACATGCTCAACAGAAATGACTGTGATTGGCCGTGAAGGTCATCAGTTCACCAAACTCACCGCTGTTTACTGAGTGTAACCACAGACACAGGGACACTGAAGCTTTTCAAAGCTATGATGGTTTGTCTATAAGCTGACATACAAGCAATCCACTGATGAATTGCAGCTTTAAAACATTCCAGTGCCCCTGTATTTGTGGTTACACTCAGTAAACTGCAGTGAGTTGTGTTAACTGATGACTTTTACGACCAATCACAGGAATTTCATTTGAACACAAAGGCTAATCAGCAGTGTTTAAGAACGACTGTTAGTGGAAATGAAATTTAAAATTTTAGTATCATTTGAAACAGAATTCTAGTATCGTGACAACCCTACTGCTGACAGGCTCAGATTTCTAGAAAATTTTATATAAAAATTAAAAGTAAAAATAAAAAATTTAAACTTTCCCAGTTCCATTGTTGGCATTTTTACAGTATTTCTCTTTTGTATTGCAGTACAGGCCTGCTTGCCATTTAAAGGTCTGTGAAGTGCTTTGAAATGTGCATTTTTATTCAATATCTGACATAATCTCAACCGAAACACAAAGAGAGGATGGGACAGAGTAGCCCCTCCCCTGTAATAAAAAACTGCCAATTGTTTGTTATATCACTGCTCTGCCAGTGAAAATAGTTGAGATCAAGTGGATCAAATGAAAAGCAAATGAGAGGTGTCTTGAAGGGGGCGAGGCAAGTTACTAGAAAGCATTTAATTGGTATGAGGTGATGTGAAAAAAAAAACTGTTGGTCCATAGGCGGAAGTGACAAACTACAAGCTTTACATGTTTGTATCAGTTTTATATCTCCTAAACGTAAACTTTGTCACTGTTTTGGAGTACACTAGCTAATAGATACATTACAGTATTGGTTAAAATAATAGCAGTACAACATGACTAACCAGAATAATCCAGGTTTTTAGTAAATTTTTATTGCTACATGGCAAACAAGTTACCATTAGGTGCAGTAGATTCTCAGAAAACAAACAAGACCCAGTATTCATGATATGGATGCTGTACAACTGGGCAATTAGGGGTGTGTTAAAAAAAATTGCAGTGTCTGACTGTACAAACTCAAAACTATTTTTTACAAGCAACTATTTTTTACACCGGCCCTCCAGGATCAAGTTTGCCCATCCCTGGCGTAGAGTGAACCAACTTGTGGCACTTCAGTTTATGATTCTTTAAGAACATTCCACAATTCATTTCCATTTCTTGGTTTGGCAAACAACATTTTTGATATCACCCCACAAATTCTCAATTGGATTAGTATTTGGGGATTGGGCTGGCCACTCAAAACATTAATTTTGTTGATTTGGAACCAAGACTTTTCTTGTTTACTACTGTGTTTAGGGTCATTGTCTTATTGAAACAACCATTTTAAGGGCATGTCCTCTTCAGCATAAGACAACACGACCTCTTCAAGAATTTTGACATAAGCAAACTGATTCATGATCCCTGGTATGCGATAAATAGGCCCAACATCATAACAGGAGAAACATGCCCATATCATGATGCTTGCACTGCCATGCTTTACTGTCTTCAGTGTGTACTGTGGCTTGAATTCAGATTTTGGGGGTCGTCTCACAAACTGCCTGTGGCCCTTAGACCCAAAAAGAACAATTTTACTCTCATCAGTCCGCAAAACTTTTCTCCATTTCTCATCAGGCCAGTTGATGTGTTCTTTGGCAAATTGTACCCTTCTACACATGCCTTTTTTTAAAAGAGGGATTTTCTGGTTATTCTTCGATCTATTTTGATGGTTGTCTTCCATTTTCTTTTCTGTCTCTCTGGTTTTGCCCTCCATTTTAAGCCATTGGAAATCATTTTAGCCGAACAGCCTATAATTTTTTGCAATTTCATATAGGTTTCCCCTCTTCAATCTACTTTTTAATCATAGTACACTGTTTTTCGGAACAATGTCTTAAACAACCCATTTGCCTCAGGCTTTCAAATGCATGTTCAACAAGTGCAGGCTTCAGCCTTAAATAGGAGCCACCTGATTCACACCTTTTTTTACAAAATTGATGACCGCACTGATTGAATGCCACAGTGCTATTTTTTTGAACACACCCCTTTTAACTAATTGCCCAATTGCACAGCCTTAAAGCTGTGATCACACTGCACTTTTCTCCCCATAGACTTCCATTCATACACACGCGAATGCGTCAGACCAGAAACGCAAGGTCGTGCGACAAGTTACGCAGTTCGCTGCATTGGAAAGTTCAAGCTTGGTGAACTCTGACCTGCGAAATCGCATCACATGATTGCGTGAGACCAGTCAAAGATCAAAACGTGACCTCTCTGGACAGGAATTTAAAACAGGGACCAATTGCTCGCTTTTTTTAATGTCTAATCATCTTGTTTAATCCTGCCCCTTTTCGCAGCGCCCTACGACAGAATTTCGCAAGCTTACACTCTAGTGTGTCTGCGGCATAAGAGCATCCATATCATGAATGCTGGGTCTTGTTTGTTTTCTGAGAATCTACTGGACATACTGATTAACTTGTTTGCCATGTAGCAATAAAAAATATACTAAAAACCTGGATTATTCTGGTTAGTCATGTTGTACTGCTATTTTTTACCAATACTGCATCTTAAAAACAATCAATACTGATACTTCATTTTATTTTGATGGGTCCTTTAAATAAAAACTTAACACATTGAAGCGTTCTAAAGGGAAAACAATCTATTTGAGTATAAGGAATGACAAAAAGCTGTACGTGTCTGACTTCTAGGCTGGATGTTCTGCAGGCAAAGACACTGAAAATCATATTGTAAAACACAGCATCAAAGAAAACCTTGGAGTATATAAATGTGCGAGTGCCTCCATTTTTTTATTTTAGCTCTTAAAAGAAACATCGCAAATTCTCAACTGTAAATACTGCAATAACAGAAAGCAGGAGCTGTCAAGATCCATTCAACAAGTTGCAACTTACCCCACTGAGTCTCCCTATATACTGCCAGCCTCTACTGAACAGTCTCAACCTCTAGCCTGTCAACAATCATTTAACGTTCTTTGCCACACATTTTGCTACACTTGCCACATGCTGATCTCCATGATACACAGACTAAGCCTTACTTGCGTTCTACTCTGAATGTCTTTTCCATGAGGAATAAATGCAAACATGTGAAATTTAACTTACATGGAGGAGGAACATCATATTTACATTTAATTAATCTCCATGGGAAAGAAAGCAAAGCTTAAAGCATAGCTAAATGCGTGATGCAATACTGTAAATAATGTATGTGCAACTTGAACAAAGGTAAATAAACTAGAAAAATGGTCCAGCACATCCTACACACACTCACAAAAAATGAATTATTGGTGTTAAACTTAATTTATGACACACATGTCCACATGACCCAGTAGCAAATGCATTTTACAGCAGTGATGCCAAATAATTTTCATTTGAATGACCTTGTCAATTAAAATAGTCTGGGACACATCTTAACACAACTAATCTCAAATACTTAATTGGGGGAAAAATTAATTATTTTCAGAACTATTTTCTTTTAATTATTGCAGTTAGAATTTAACAAGTACTTTAACAATGTTTATTTATTATTGGCTGAAACTGATCTCCATTTGAGGGGTGTAAGCAATAACAATGTTTCTAACGTATTTCCTGTATTACAATTTTAATTTCCATAGCTTCCAAGAATCCAAAAAGGTCCACATGTTGCTAAATATTGTTATGACGACTGTTTTAACATTAAGTTATGATTAAATTGCCTCTTAGTTACGAAATAGCTTGACAACAAGCAGAAAATGTTCATGGGCCTGTGATGTCACCATATTGAAATGGCATTAGCACAGTTATGGCTCACTGAGTGAAACAAACAGTATTGTTAATAAAACTACCAACACCCAAAGCATGAGCGCTATTCTTCTGCGAGGTGAAACTCTCGTAAATCATGTAACTGAATTAAGTCTAGCTCCAAAAAGTCAGTCTCTTAACTTAAAACACATAGGGTGGGAGTGAGGTGTAGGGGAGTGAGTGTAGTGGAGGCCAGCTAGCAAAGTGGTATGCAGGTAAAACTCCTCTGGCCTCTAAAGGTGCTCTAGCGACAAACGCTTGAGGCCATGGTTTATAGCCTCCTTGTTAGAGCAACCGACTCTCAAACAAAGAATCGATGGTTCGATCCCAGCTCAGTATGGGATGGATACAGTAGGACCGGTGGGTTACAATAATAAAACAAATTAAAAAGATTAAAAATAGAATACAGGATTTAAAAAAAAATACTTTTATGAATGAATGATTATGTTTTTTGTGAATATTCTTCTGGAACTGAGAACTACACATGCTGCTAACCAAATGCCTGATGTACAAAGCCGACTTGGGTTTTTTCTCAAGTAAGTTCAAATTTATTTTGAACAAACAAGGACACTAATTGGATTTGATCAGGTTTTGTCAGGTTTTACTGTATATATATATATATATATATATATATATATATATATATATATATATATATATATATATATATATATATATATATATATATATATATATATATATATATATATACACACAGTTGCAATCAGAATTATTCAACCCCCTGATTTATTAGCCCCCCCGGTTTAGTTTTTTCTCCAATTTCTGTTTAACGGAGAGAACATTTTTTCAACACATTTCTAAACATAATAGTTTTAATAACTCATCTCTAATAACTGATTTATTTTATCTTTGCCATGATGACAGTAAATAATATTTACTAGATATTTTTCAAGACACTTCTATACAGCTTAAAGTGACATTTATAGGCTTAACTAGGTTAATTAGGTTAACTAGGCAGGTTAGGGTAATTAGGCAAGTTATTGTATAATGATGGTTTGTTCTGTATACTATTGAAAACATATATAGCTTAAAGGGGCTAATAATTTTGACCTTAAAATGGGTTTTAAAAAATTAAAAACTGCTTTTATTCTAGCCTAAATAAAACAAAAAAAAAAATTCTTGTTCTGTTAAACATCATTTGGGAAATATTTAAAAAAGAAAAAAAATTCAAAGGGGGTTGAATAATTCTCATTGCAACTGTATGTATATATATATATATATATATATATATATATATATATATATATATATATATATATATATATATATATATATATATATATATATATATATATATATATATATATATAATGACTGCTTAATGACTTTTGCCCCATATATATATATATATGTGTGTGTGTACAGTATATATTCCCTGTGTTTTTTGCTCCAAATTAAATCCATTCACACTTAAAACATTTTTGTCAAAGTATTATTTTGTTGCTAATAATTTATTTATTATATGAATTTAAATAGTTTTTATTATATTTGAATAATATACATAGTTTTGAATTGTCAATTAATATTTTAATAGCTTTTGATTTTAGATTTTTTTAGCTGTTTGTGAACCTACATTATTAAAATGTTTTTTTAAGTTTCCTTCTCAAACTTTTGCTGCACCAGCAGTGTTCATTTCAGTGTTTATTGTAAATGTGTTTAAAATGATCCAAATTGTAAAAATGAAATCTTCAAATAGTGAACTGAACAGCAAACTCTCCCAAATCAATCAAACTGGCTCTCATTTTGTGTGATTGGCTGTTTGCTGCACATCACCATATAGCAGGTTTATGCAGTCCAGAGCTGATCAAAAACTCTTGGTTAAAAGAGAAAGATTATATCAAGCGTTTTGAAACCACTTAACCTATTTTTAACCAGATTGAATTTGTTTGGTTTTGTCATCCCAAAACGTATGCCAAGTTTTCCTGCACAATTTTAGCTCACCAACAGGTTTAGTCAAATTGCTGACAAATGCCCAAAAATAGGCAAATCTGCGCTTGTTCATGCAAACTACAATTAAACAATGTAAGTGAATTAAACATAAAACAAAAATAAAAAAATAGTCTTAGGAAATTAAGAATTGTGTTGCTTTAAATAAATTTGAACAAGCAGCAAAAAATAAATAAATAAAAGTGCAGCCCCAGACGCAGCAGAGGCTGTTGTTTGTGTTTTGTGACACATTCCTCACATTCAATTTTGTGCAACTTGTGCCTCAGTAGGCCTTCTGTTTGCTCGGACCAGACAGGATAGCCTTTGTTGCATCTGTATATCAATGAGACCTGGACACACAAAACCCTGTCATCAGGTTATAGTTTGTCCCTCTTCAGATCACTGCTGGTAAATTCTTACCTCTGCTGACTTGGAGCAGCATAAAAATCCCACTGCATTGGAGATACTCTGATAAAATATCTTTGCTATAATAATTTGGCTTAGTCAAAGACGAGCAGGTCTTTATTCCAGCACATTCCTCCTGCATCCAACATGTCTATTACGAGACAGATTGTTTGTTTGACATTTAATTTAGGCAGACCTAAATAATTGACCTTTTTTAGGAGATGATCAATGATATTCACTTCCCCTGGGACTGGACAAAAGGTTTTCACTTCTCAGTGTTTTAGCTGATTTTGTTTAACTACAGGCCGCTTTTACACAGTAAGCTCTAAGAAAAATCTAATGAACTCTAATAGAAACAGTGATCATTGAAATTGTTAGGCTAGGGTTGGGTATCATTCGAGGTTATTTTAATACGAGTGCTAATTCGACACTTTTAAAACGGTAGCGGTGCCAAAAAGGTGCCTGAACCGATAAATTGAGCCACAAAGTTATGGTGGATGACTCTAGAAAAATCTTTTGTCAAAAAAATGATTTTAAGTGAAGTTTATTTATAAACTTATTTCGAGAGAATCACGTGCTTATGATTGCTAGCGGCTGGACCCACATTATCCAAATCACCATGCACCAATCAGACGATCCCTAAGTTACTATAAATACCCCGGGTTTCATATCACCGCTATCTTCGCTTTGAAGAATCCCCCCTTCCACCCCTACTCCTTCCCTTTTCTAGATGGGTGAGACGGTGGCCCAGCGCTTAGCGCTGTTGCCTCACAGCAAGAATGTCAATGGTTCTAGGCTTTACCAAACCAGCAGGCATTTTCTGTGCGGAGTTTGCATGTTCTCCCCGTGCTCACGTGGGTTTTTTTCCCGGGTCCGCCGGTTTCCTCCCACCGATTAAAAACACGCAACCTAAATTATTGATTGATCAACTTTATAGACTTGCTCCCTATGTAGTACCTATCTCGTTAAAGAGAACTACTATCTGCTCTTCAACACTACGAAGGGGGAGTTCTCGAGATCTACCTGAGCTCAATCTCCCCTCTCGCCTTGCAACGGGAGGGAGCCCCGGGCTCGAGGATCTCATGAGCTCAGGGCTCTCTCCCGGGACAGCATGCCAAACAAGCTTTATAATTAATCATCAGCTAAGTGTGAACTCTTGAAATGTTTTAAGGTCTACATCAATTCATGCTTTACATATTTAAATTGCATTGCATTAATATATTTCTTTTGATAATTTGTTTGTTAGCACACCCAACAGTCAACTTTATTAAATGAAATGAGTGTAGTTAACTCAAAATTGACTGAAAGTTAATTCTACTCATTTAAAAAGAGTTTTGAACTCAGTGTTGAAAGTAATGAGTTAATTAAATACCTCATTATTCAACTTAAATGGAGTAAGTTCACAGTACTCATATGGATTTTTTTTTTTTTTTTTTAACTCAAATGGTTTGTAGCAATCGGTTTCCTCAAACGGTTTGAGTTGCCTTAACTTATTGGGTTTTACAGTTTTACTCAGTTGGTTTGAGTTCTCTCCATTTATTAGGTTTTACTGTGCTCAAGTTGCTTTGTTTACTCAAATGGATTAAGTTCACAGTACTCATTATGATTAGATTTTGAGCTTAAATGGTTTGTTTGCAATCGGTTTTCTTAAATGGTTTGAATTACCTTTACTTTTTTGGATTTACAGTGCATGAATTTAAGATTTGCATTGTTCAATTAACATTACATTAGCTTACTACTAACCTGTGAAAAGGCTGTCATCAATATCAGGGAACACCTTTTTTCTAGGCTGGGGTTTGTGACTACATGTTTACATGGACATCAGTAATCTAATGATTTGCCTTAACCTGAATAATAAGGTGTTTACATGTGTTTCTTTTTGAATGTTCTTTTCATGATCCCATTTTACATGGTATAGTGCATAGATCCATTAATGACATTGTGTCACCACACTATACACGTTTCCTCCATAGTTTCATGTAATTTCGGGTATTTCATTTTAAATTTTTCGACTTTAATTGCAGTTCTGCAGTTTTACTTTCATTCAGGAACATATTGTTCATGGCCTGTGACAAACTGAGGTATTAGATGAGAATATGAAGTAAGGACTGGTGGAAGAGTGTTGTTATAATGGAATTTGATACAACATTGCCGAACGGAAAGAAAAAAGCCCTTCGCATTTCGTGACGTACGTGTCTGTGGTCCTTTAAAGTAATCAAAAATCGTTGTTTACATGGTAGAGTCTTAATCAGAATATTGTCTTAATCTTCGGAGTACTGGTGTCCATGTAAACGTACTCAGTGAAAATGGCAGATGATGTTGCTAGCTGTCAAAGACAGTGCATTGCTCTGCCTTTAAGTTGATTCCATGTGCCCTTAAATCTTTCATTAAGTTTGACGTTTCCCAAAGCATCTGCTTCACGTTGCTGTGTCAGAATCCTTGCTTGTAAAATATAGCCAGACTTTAAAACGCTTAGTTTAAGCAAAATTGACGAATGTGATTGTGCGTGTTGATGAATCTGAAGTAAGTCACTCACTGGATAAACTGTACTGCACATGTTGCCTACATATGTGCATTCCCTAAGCAACAAGAACAAATGCCTAACATTGTATCCCTCAAAGTTGTTTAGAATTAAATGTTTAGAGATGGTGTGACACAACGCGCACCTATGTGTGCCTTTGATGTACCCTCATGATGATCTCCTTACTGTACGTCCTTGTCGCAGCACCAGTGGCACCGAAATTAGACACTAAAATTCAAATGCTGATTCGGTCGGGTGCATACCGGTTACATAGACACTGGGTTTTGGTACCCAACCCTATGTTTAGCTGACTTAACTTTTATAACTAGTTCATAGTTCATTTAATAATTTAAGACAACAAGTTTACTCACTTTTTTTTTTAAGTAAATTCAACTAATTGCTTTGTACAGGGTAAGCTGTTCCATTAATTGTTCATACATTAAAAATGGCAAATAAACTGTTTAGAAATAAATAATTCCTAATATTTGTAATATTCCTGATATTGATAAATAAATCATTTGTATAATTAGCACTTTCTTGTGTGTATTGACTCTTCTTGTTGAATTCCTCCTCAATTGTAAGTCGATTTGGACAAAAGCATCTGCTGAATGACTAAATGTAAATATAAACATTTAAACAATGTCCTTGTTTGCATGACATATTTATTCAAAAATGCATTAAATACAACACTAACAGGTCAGTTTATATATGAAGTGAAATCAAAGTGCTATATCAAAGTACACAGCCTCACAACAGACTTGCGACCAACCAATTGAGAAGTCCTTTGCCGAATGATGTACTGCCGGTGAGGATGGCCTATGCCCTGATCCATTTACACTGGCACAATCATGTAGAAAAAACCCTGACAAACAACTTTAGATAGATACACTTGCAAAACCCATGAGCATAACCTCTAAGATGGAGTACACAGACCAAAAAGACATGAAAAGCCACACCAGCTCTATGTGCAGTACAAACACAACAACATTGCTTATATTACTCCTTTGTTTCTATCTCTATCTATCTCTCTCTCTCTCTCTGGCGCAATTGCTGTCAGTGCTTGTTGTTTCTGTTGTAAACCCTGAATTGAGTTCTGAATGTCCATTTTGTCTTAAAAGAGAATAAATTTTTCATGCTTTTATAGAGTTCCACAGTTTAAGTCCTTTATTTACTGTCCTAAGAAGCCTTTTGCTTATTTTAATGACTTTTTTTAATAGAGACTTTTGTGTTAGGAGCTAAAATTATGTAAAGATGATGTCATAACTTTTAACTGTTGAATTTTATTTTGGATCAAGCCAAATTAGTAGTGTATATGAGCAGGAAAAACAAGATTGAACAAACGTCTGGGCAAAATGTGGTTTCATTTTTAGCCCTTATAAAATTTTAGAGTTTTCATTTATTTTAATTTTTATAAGTCAGTAAATAATCTCGATTTGTTTTAATTGAAATGGTGTAACAAAAGAACATCATGCTCTGTTTTTGAAGGAGAATTGCTCTTTACACATTTCTTATTTATTGTAAATTAGTTTTTTTTTTGTGTGTTTTTGTAATAAAGAGCTTCAAAATTCAATCCTCTCTCTCTCTCACACACGCTCTCACCTTCTCGCTGTCTCAGTCTGTAGACAACCGAGTCACCGAACGTGCTGGCGATATTAGATTAGAAAGTGATTCAAAGTGGCATTTCGCACATGCACATCCCTGCAGGCCCACAACACAACCGCCAGAATGTGCATCTCCAGTGTGTGTCACTCCTCACCTCACACACACACACACCCACATCAAGACACTGAAACACACAAACATATGTCACATATCTTCAACGCCTAATCTTAACAGGAACATTGTCTGATATATGAGATACTGTACAGTCCAGATCAGACATTATTTTGTGGAAAACAGTGATCAAAATCTGAGAACAGCAATGATTGTAGCACAAAAATACAACATAAAAGACCGGGTAGGAAGTGGAAATTACTGTGGTGTTCATCCACTTCTCTTCATTCTCTTCCACTGTTTACTGACTGTAATGGGTTTGTTAGCCATAACTAAATGGGTTAACCCATTACCTGCATTACCCATTTTGCTGTGTATCCTGCCTGTAAATTAATGGCTGGCTGATGCAGGAAAGGAACCATATGTTGACAAAGGTGCCTCTGATAAACATTTCCATTTACTCTCTCTTGTAATTCTATAAGAGGCTCATTTCCTGTTGCAGAAATCATCCCCATGACACTTTTGATTCTTTTAAACCTTGAGACTGTATGCAGAGACAGATCTTTACTCTGTTCAGTGCTGAACTGGGGAGCGATTCCAGCTGGAGTGTTGAACCGATTGGCCATTGTGATTCTCTGCATCATCCTGTCCTCTTGTGCATTTATCTTTGAGGGCAACAGCATTTTTGGGACTCTTAAAACTAGAAGTACAGAAGCAGCCATGTTGACTGTTTTTAAAATGCTCTAATTAATTTAAATAAAACCCACATAATATAAAAGCTTTACTTTTTCCTAAAGCTGTGTATATTTTATTCTAGCATTGCTATTTTCTTAAAATTACAAAATACTAAATAGTTTTGCATATTTATTTAATTAGAGTTTATTTTTGATTTATTTAATTTCAATGCGAAGACTCGTCTGTCACTGTGGTCTTTCAGGAATCAGTCTCATGCTCTCTGCTCCCCATGACCACCACAGCATCTGCTCAGAATATACGGCCTGGTCCAGGACTATGGAACTACATTCATTTCTGTCTCTGCTCTATTTTTCTGTGACCTTGAACATGTGTGACTGTGTTACACAGAAATTTTCTGCTAACAAAAACAAAACCTTCTAATTGAAAAAACCAATATAACTTAACTTCAGACGCACCTATCAAACTTTCAAAAGCAACACTTTTACTGCAATGAAAAAACTTTGCTCTTCCTCTGGCCGAAAAAAAGCACCATCAGGGGTGATCATACAAAATTATAGGCTATATTATCAAAAAAGATTGCATTTTAAGCATAATGAATTCATAAAATATGGCAAAAAAATTACATTTAAAGCTTAATTCTAAAATGTTGAGTCTAAATTAATATACTTTATCAAATAGTTTTGTATTTGAAAAATGCTTTTGTATTCTTTAGGATTAACTTAAATGGGACTAACCAGTGTCCTTGCTATATTGCAAGCTGTTCTCTAGCATTGATTTTCATTGTACACTGTAAAATAAATCTGGTAATTAACGCATTTTGTGTTTCACAAGAGTTTTGCATTTAATTACGGTTGTGAATTGCATTTTGGGACCTTGATCTCCTCAGTCTACATTTGATGTTAAAAAACTCAACTCTATAGTTTAACAAAGTGACTTTTATTGACATCTTTTAGTAGTTTGAAATAATATAATGTATAAGAAATAATATAGAGAGAAATAAATCAGTAAAATAGCAGAAAATGCAGAACTCAAAGGAACTCAAAGGTTTTTGTATGTAATATACAACCCTAACCCAGACAATATATCACTTTAAACTATTAAAAATGTTAATAAAAGTCACTGTTAAACTGTAGAGTTGAGTTTTCAACAACAAAAGTTGACAGAGGAGAGATCAAGGTCTTCATGGTTAACATTTGTTGGAAGAAAGGTCAAAGTCCCATAATGCAATTCAAAAGCATAAATAAATTTGGAAAAAATAAAACATGAATCACAAAATATGGAAAAATAACGACAAACGTTTGGATTACTAAATATAATTTAACCAGTCCAGAAAAATTTAAACAAAACAATAATTGAATTTGAGAAAAATTTATATTGATTTGTCGATTGCTGATTTACACTTTCAGATAAATAAGCAAGCAGTTTCTATTTATTTAGTTTTATGAATTTTACAAGTCTATCATCTCACAGCATCACTTCACAATCACTATGGCTCAGACTCTAGCTCCAAATGAGATCATCAATGAAAGATGTCAGTGTCCATCTTTGAGACATTCTGGCTTTATATTTCTACAGTGGAAACAAGTGAAGATGCATCATTTATCTTTTGTAATATCGATGGTCGGGCTGCTTGTGTTCTGGCAAACTCACGTCAGGGTCAGTGGGCATGACTTCTTCAGCAGGCATACAGACAAATATGTGTGGGGGGGGGGGGGGGAATGAATACAGTATTTGCTACAAATCAAATCCTCTGGTTCAGTTTTGCTTATTGTTTGTTAGTAAATGTTAATATGAGTCACTTTTTCAAACCTTTCATGGTTAACAAACAAAATTTACAGCTATTTTGTACAGTGTATAATAATACATGAATAAAAAAACGAAGCAGGACTTGCAGACATATTCTGTATGGAATACAAAATGTGTTAAATTACAGTATATTAGCCTTAATAATAATGTTTTTAAACTGTGGAAAAACTTCTTAGAAATATACATAAGGAATCCAACTTTCAGGTTAATCACCATAAAGGTTTTATTTTTTATATAAATGCTCAGTCCGTTTACAGTAATTTTCTTTTAAAGTACAGTTTTTCATGTGCAATAACTAAGAAATAATGTACAGTATACAAATACAGAAAGCACTTTTATTTTTAACTTTGTGTATTTACAGGATTAATGCTTCCTTTTACAGAAATCTCACAACCTCAACCAATATCAGTAAGTTATAAAGTATTTAAAGCAATTTTATGTTCACCAAAAGTGCAGATATTATTAATTACAATAACCAACTACAACTGCAATATGTCTCCGCTAATCTGGACTAGATGAGAAAACCTTTCACACAAGTATCGCTGAAAGGGATTTGCATTTTTAGCATACTTCTGTTTACAGCAGCGGTTGATGAGGACTACAGAGGCGTTTGCCAGAATGATCCCAAACAGTAACTTGAAAGGCTGCCACTCCTGCATGAGAGAGGTACAATTTGTATCACAGCAAGACAGATGTGTTAAATAATACAGTAGCCTGTGATGGAGAACTGTATAAATGAATAAAATGCATTGCTGAGTGCTCAGAGTGGTGTCTGTGAAATCTGTCACCTGTAATGAGCAATGCTCATTTTAAACTGCATCCAGCAGTGCAAAAGAACTGAAAAGGACTTGAGATCCCTTTTCTGCTATTAAGAAACTGTTAATAGATTCGATTTTTAGCTTTTAATTTTAATAACATGACGCTGAATACATAGTTATAATTTTATACATATTTTTACATTTCTTTGTGAGAAATTCAATCATTAAAAATGGGATTTACTGAATAAATGAATGTTAAAGAATTTTGAGTTAATGAATTAAAAGCAGTGCTGTACAACAAATCCCAATATTGACTGATATCCACGAATATTAAACTGCAAAAAATATATATTAATTGTAAATTGCAAAAAGTTACACAGCACAAATTGCATGGTTTATATTATTCAGACAAACATTTGGATTACTAAAAGTAATTTTACCAGTCCAGAAAAAAATAAAACTGACAAAATAATTATTATATAAAAAAATAAAAATTGATTTGTTGGGGTCGTTTGCTCTAAATGATACATTAAATGTAATAAAACTGGAATTTTTTTTAAAAATAAATACATAAATAAGTAACTAAATAATTCCTCTCAGTTATCAAGACTCACTAGAAGAGCGTTTGTCTACACTTTCAGATAAATAAGCAAGCAGTTTCTATTTATTTAATTTTATGAGGCTATCATATCACAGCTTCACTTCACAATCACTATGGCTCAGCGTCCATCTTTGGGACATTCTGGCTTTATTTTTCTACAGTGGAAAGAAGTGAAGATGCATTATCCATCTTTTTTATTATCTATGGGCAGGCTACTTGTGTTGTGGCAACTTATAACATGTCAGGGGCAGTGGGCATGGCTTCTTCAGCAGGCATACAAACAAATATGTGGGGGAAATAATGTATTAGTTCTTGTTATATAATGCATACTTGCTACAAATTAAATCCACCGGCCCAGTTTTACTAATTGTTTATCCCACCTAATGTGAGAAAAAAGTTGAAGCAAACCCAGAGCTAACTCATATACAGTATCACACACGACAAAAACACAGCTCAAGGGCTAGGAGTAAAAAGCTTTTAACTCTGCTTCATTACAAATTCACCAAAACCCGTCCCACTTTTACAAAGCTCATCCAAATTTTAGAGTGTTTTCAACAACAACAACACAAAATAAATAAATATATAAAACTGACCATTCCTTGAAAATTCCTTAAAATAGGCTCTGAGTGGCCGAGTGCCTTAGTGTCCCACAAGTGATGATATATAGCCATATCGCACTGCTACGATATTGCATTTATACAACACTTCGACGGCATAATTGTGTATATAAAATGAAAATCAAACACGGAGAATCCAAAAAATCCTTTTGTATGATGAACTACTTTATTCCGCCATTCATTCACATCTGCAGCTGATGTCAAAACAGCAGAAACCCTTGCTAATCCATCAACGTCACTTTAGAGCTAGTATTGGAATGATTCTCTAGCGTAGTGTCTAAAGTGATTAAAAATGTCTACAGACATTATCCAGTATTTTTCTGTTGCAATCGGGAGATCACAATAAGTAACCATAAAAAAGCCAAAGGAATGTAAACACTACCAGATTACTGTTAGTAAAAACGCTAAACACATGTGGGCATTTCTTTTTTCTTTCTGTTTACTGAACTAGTTTGCAGTATGAAAACAAGAGACTCCTTAGAAACAAACAGATGGCCAACCAAAAAGTAACTCAGGGTCATACAAAGAGTGTCCAACACAAAATACATACATTCCTGATATGTGAGTCTCATCTCACACTCAATACACTACAATTACTATGGTATAAATACAGTATACAGTAAATATAGAACTGAATTGTGGGTCCTTTGGCACTGCTTCAGCGGCGTTGCTCGCTGCAGAAGTTGGGACTTTCCCAACTTTTCAAGCACCAACGGAAGCGTCAGCCAATTAGATTGCTGTATGCAAATACACCAGCTCAGACAGTAGCCGATTGCTGACCAATTTAATTGGCTCATGCTGCAATGATGATCATGTCAGCCCCAACTTCAGACACGCCCTGTCAAGCGCTGTCAAAATGCTGAAGCCCCGGGTGAATCGGGCGTTAGAAAGTCACTTACCAGTTTTATAATGATTTGATCAGCTGTAGTTTAAAATTACACTGGGTTCCTCTAAGGCAGGGATGTCAAACTCAATTCCTGGAGGGGCCGCAGCCCTGCACAGTTTAGTTCCAACCCTCCTTCAACACACTTGCTGGTAGGTTTCAAACAAGCCTGAAGGACTCAATTAGTTTGATCAGGTGTGTTTAATTAGGGTTGGAACTAAACTGTGCAGGGCTGCGGCCCTCCAGAAATTGAGTTTGACATCCCCGCTCTAAGAGCTTATTATGCGGTCTCTGTCACCATCTTGTGAATGGACAACTTCATCCAACTTTAGTCAGCTCAAAGATCTATCTTTGAAATATATAAATATATATAAATATATATATTTAAAATAGGCACTATCCTTATAAATAAACTGCATAGTTGCAATCTAAACAACTACAAGCTCACCTAAAAAAAAAGCCTCAAAAGTACATTATGTTGTCCAACAGCAGCAATATTTGTCAAACTGTAGAGTGTCCTCTGCTTGTCGCTGTATGTAGGCGGAGTAATACACAAGGGTGAAAGGTTAAGAGGCTGTAAGACTGCTGTTATTTGCAGAATATTGCACGGCTACCAGCCAATCAGATTCAAGAACCAGACAGAACTGTTGTATATATTCCTGTCAAAACATGACCTTTATTGGACACTGTAAAAGGTCATTTTTGACAGCACTGCTTTTTTTTTAAAGCTGTATTAAATGAAAGACATCCACAAAAAAAAATCCACATTTCTGATGCTATATTTACAGTTTAGCATTATTATTTGGCCAAAAGCACTACATAATTAAAAGCAAATTCTTGCTGATTTATTCATCAAAAGTTTGTCATCTTTAATGATGTTTGGCCTTCATTTGTTTAAAATCTCTAATCAGACTCATTCTGGCAGAATAATCTCATTTCAAACTAGATGAGGAAAAAGTTGGTTACTTGCATTATGTTTGAGATCATTGTTTAAATAGATACAATTTTGTGGTAAAAATTGACAGTTCCTATTGCTAACATGTGAAGTGGTTTACATTATGCATGTTTTTTTTAAACATAAATCAATACAGTTGATTCAAACAAGTGCAATACAATCAGCATTAGAATGAGTTAGGAAAACAAAAACCGCTCAGAGTAAATCTGTAAGCTGTCCAAGTACAAATGTATTGATTGTATGTACTTATATCTGCTGCATTGACAAACATTTTCACTAACAACCAACCAATACAAAAAAGAACAAATCCTTGCATATCTGATGCCATAAGAAAGAATTCAACCACAAAATAACTCCAACATTATTGGGAGAATTGAGAATATAAAGAGAGGCATAGAAAAGCATTAATGAGTAATCCTGAAACCCTATTTTCTGCTGATTACATTCTAATAATAAGCTATAGAACATTCTAATCTTCTAAACCAAAAATCGGGAAATCAAGGTACTATGCTTGCTATATAAAATCATTTAGTTAGATTCACTTTTTAAAAAAGAAGGCATAGTACTTTCTGATTGTCATTTTCGAAAATGAAGACTTTAGCAGCGCCTGATGATCTCAAACCTGCACTTTTAATCATTATAATCATTGTAATCTGAAATGTATAGTTCATTCAGCCAGAACAATTACTTTAAAGGGATAGTTCACACAAAAAGGAAAATACTGTTCCAAACCTGTTTGACTTACTTTCTTCTGTAAAGATATTTTGAAGAATCGACTTTCATAGTAGGGGTGTCAAAATTAATTGTTTCTTCGGTGCACCGCGATGTAGATGGGGACAATTCGATATCGGTTCAGTAATAGATCATAACCGGTTATTACGTACTGACGTCATTTATCCCCTATGCGTGATGTTGCGGTAGAATACTATGGCGAAGGAGGCAAGTGCGAGTAAATAAAATGCTCCTACTACTTTAAAAGCAGATAATTGTGCAAAATTCATTGCTTGTGAGTTTGCTGGACAGTGTTTCACTGACACTGAGGAACGGTACAGCACGGGCCGCTATTTCACTACTAGGGAGAAATGCTGTAAAACTCTTACTGTAAATGCTGTAAAACATTTGACCCGCTGAGGTGCTCGTAAGGTAACTTTTCCTCCCCTCTCGCTGTTTAATCAATACTTATGAATAGGGGCGCCGCTAGGGGGGGAAAGTTAGGATGCTTCTAAGGGCCCATGCATTCAGGGGGCCCCAGAGACATTATCAAGTCCCCCCCCCCTTCACTTTCATCCGCGATTCCCCCCCTCTCTTTACTTTCATCCGCGACCACCCTCCAACCCCACATGCCCCCCACCTGCTCTTCATTTGCAGCCGCGACAATTCGCTTGTCAGAGGGCCCATGGCGGCCAGCGGTGCCCCTGCAACATGCGCACGACAGTGAAGAGGGTTGGGGAGTCGGCGAAGAAAGTGAAAGCGAACAGCGGACGGGGGAGTTGAGGAGGGGGATTGGTAAAATGAGGTGCCAGATCAGATTTTAGAGGTGCCGGATCCGGATCTGGTGTGTTCCGGCACAAATTAAGACCCTTGATAACCGCGTTTTATGCACATATAGACTGAAACCGCGACTGTTCTTCCCGCGTCACTCATCGTGAACATCACTTTCATTTTTTAAAGCCCTTTCTGTTGAGCGGGTGAAGACAATGACCAATCATAGGAGTGTAAAAACTCGCTTAACAGCACTCAAAAAGCAAGCGGGATAATATTTACATTTATTGGCTATAAATGCTCATGTTGTTCTGTGTATGTATTGAAGTTTTGTCTAAAACATTCAAATCGAGTGTTTTTTTTGAGCAGGTAAAATTAAAGGCACAGTTCATATATCTTACTGCTTGAATTAAAGGACAAAATTGTATTACAAATAATATATAAATATTAATATAGTGTAGGTTCACACCCCTATTCCAAATTAGAAAAAAACAAAAACTATAGAAGTCAATGGTTACAGCTTTAAAGCGTTCTTCAATGATCTTCTTTAGTGTACAAAACAGAAGAAAGAAAGTCAAACAGGTTTGGAACAAGTAAATGGTGAGTAAATAATGATAGATGGTGAAATGGTGAATTATTAAAACATTTTGAAGTGTTTTTTATACTACGTTTTATTTATTTTTAACCATTTGTTTCCTGTATATTAATTTTTATCATATTTGTTTTGGAGCTGCAGTAACAAACTTAACTTTCTTTTAGGGATAATAAAGTTTTCTGTATGCCTAAATTATCCCTTTATCAGAATCAGAAAGAGCTTTATTGCCACATTGTCTTGAGTCTTTATTGTTCACACATACGAGGAATTTGTTTTTGTGACAGAGCTTCTACAGTGCAACAGAATTACAGAGACAGGACAAAAAACAGATAATAAATATATTTTAAAAAGTAGTGAATGCAAATATACAAATTGACAAGTGTATGTACAGCTATATTACTATATACAACATTATATGTGCAGCTGTTTTGTGCAAATTGGCATGTAAAGTGTGTTGTTCAATAAGTGTATATGTGTATAAAAAGTGTATAGCAAGTAGTGATGTTGGTTCCACAATTATTATCATCATGAGATGGATTGCCTGAGGGAAGACACTGTTTCTGTGTCGGGCTGTTCTGGTGCGCAGTAGCGTCGACCAGAAGGAAAATGTTCAAAGAGGCCACGTGCTGGGTGTGAGCGGTCCAGAGTGATTTTGGCAACCCTTCTGCTCGCTCTGGATAAGTACAGTTCTTGGAGAGTAGGGGGGATTGTACCAATGATTCGCTCAGCAGTCCGAACTATTCGACGTAGTCTGCAGAGGTCGGATTTGGTAGCTGAGCTAAACCAGACAGTTATTGATGTGCAGATGACTGATTCAATGATGGAGGTGTAGAACTGACTTTGAGTCATTCATTCATTTTCCTTCAGCTTAGCCCCTTGTTTATCAGTGGTCGCCACAGCAGAATGAACCACCAACTATTCTAGCATATGTTTTATCCAGCGGATGCCCTTCCAGCAGCAACCCAGTACTGAGAAACACCGATACAGTCTCACATTCACACATTCACACACACACACACATACTCTAAGGCCAATTTAGTTAGTCCAATTCACCTATAGCGCATGTCTTTGGACTCTAGGGGAAATCGGAGCACCCGGAGGAAACACACGTCAACACAGGGAGAACATGCAAACTCCACACAGAAATGTCAACTGGTCCAGCTGGGACTCAAACCAGTGACCTTCTTGCTGTGAGGCGACAGTGCTAACCACCGAGCCACTGTGTCGCCTTCCTTTAAGTCCTTACATAAAAATCTAAAACTTACAGCGAGAACAAGCTGAAACACACAGCACTGTCTGCCTCTAAAGTCTCATAAGACATTGTTCAGTCCTCAACCTCATACTGTCCAACGTCAACCTTCCCAAAAAGCCACGCAGCCAAAGCCACTGACTCAGCCCTTGCTCAACCGCATCCCAGAATTTCACCATCCTGACGCAGGAGCTTAGAAGCCAAACACTCACAGGGCATCAAATGTGTGACACTGCAGAGCTCTGATTTAAAGTCACAGCTTACCTCTGTGATGCAGGCTTATAGCACAGAGCAAGAGATTTCAAGGAGTCCCAGAGAAAACAGCTGCAGCGCTGAACAGCTCGACACGCCACATCCATGACCTGCCCAGCTCCCACTGAGATCCCACAGGACCCAACTCCCTGTGTATTTATTTATCCCGTGTCCCAGATTTGGAGAAACTCTGTCTACTAGACCACAGTCACATCTGGATGCACATGGACACCGTTTCATCTCACTAAAACGCAGCTATTTTAAATCTGCACCAATATGATGACTTGAAGTTGACTAATAATACTAAAACAAATAGTGCTGGTGCTTGTTTTACACTTATTTTTACTTTACATGTGCGTGTGTTTGCATGTTCTCCCCGTGTTCGCATGGGTTTCCACCGGGTGCTCCTGTTACCCCCATAAGCCCAAAGACATGCACTATAGGTGAATTGGGTAAGTTAAATTATCCGTAGAGTATGAGTGTGTATGGATGTTTCCCAGTGATGGGTTGCAACTGGAAGGGCATCCGCTGCATAAAACATGTGCTGGATAAGTTGGCGGTTCATTCCGCTGTGGAAACCCAGGATTAATAAAGGAACTAATAAAGGGACACATTTTTTGCATTTTTCTCCACATTTTGTATTTGATTAAGAAGTTTAAAAACAGCATTTTGGTGACACTTTATGAAATATTTAGTGCTGAATCATGAGCATGCTTTTTGCAGTAACAAAAAAATGACTGTTTGGTCAAGTTGCTTACTAGGATCATGTGCAATTTCTTTCAGTTCAAACACACGTTGTTTTCATTTTTATGGGGACTTCCCGTAGAGGTAGACATATAGCAATATTCAATAATGCAATATGTTGTGATAATCAATATTATTGAACAATTTTAATTTTTAGAGTGTTTTTCAAGTACATTCAGATTGTATTAGCGGTTATTCCTTACAGCACTACATGCTTGAATATTTAATAGGTGATTTATATTCAAACAGGCTTTTTGTTCATTAACACATGTTTTATGCTTATAGTAAATGTGTTTTTAATACAATTTTGCCATTGCATGTGTATGGCTGTAAAAGCGCACCTACAGGTGCTCTAAACAGGCACAGGTCAGATTTTCTCCAGGTCATAAATTATTTTATTTAAATTAATTTTGTCTAAAAAAAATTATTAGACCTGTCCAGTTTCGTCTGGAATGTGTCCCAGACCACCTTCTGAAGTGATTTAAGTGATCGGATTTATACCCAATCAGAACAAAACGAATGAAGTGACCAGATGTAAACAGCCTCAAAAACATAGACATGACGAGAATAGCGTTTTCTGCTGTCAAGTGACAACTGATGGCTGTGGACTCGACTTGGTATTACAGTTTTTCTCAGTGGCTTTGGTGCATTTCTCACCACACTATTTACATTTGCACAACAGTTAATGCATTTCTCAAAACAATTAGTACAAACTGCAAAACCTAGTTACAGTTTTTCTCAGTGGCTTTGGTGCATTTCTCACAACATTATTTACATTTGCACAACAGTTAATGCATTTCTCAAAACAATTAGTCATTTGTGCACATCATAGTAGCAGTTTCTCATTCCTTCCAACAAATTGCAAATTATTTTTGACATGCATCAATTGCTTTCCTACAACTCTCTGCTGTTTATAACATTATCATTTGCTTATGTCATGTCAGTCAAAATTAACTAAACTTGTGACTGCTGAATAGTCATCCCATATAAAACTAATAGTCCTCATTTCATTACTTCAGTCATTACATACAAAAATGTTGAACTAGTTGTCAAAATCTGTCACAGTAATTTTGTTAAAAAAATTTAATCTTTTTTTTCCTGAAAATTTCTTCTAAATTTAACAATTTGATGAATGATTTACAGATCTGTGCATGTTGTAGGTTCAGTTCCAGTATGTACTGCAATATTGTTTACAGTTGTGCACAGCTCTACCCAAAGGAAGTGTGTGTTTGTTGTAAATAAGGGTGTATTTATTCTTTTGCACAATGCTGTGAATAAATTAGAATTGCAAAGAGCAAATGCAGTAAAAATGTGAAACATACATATTCAGTGTCTTGTACATAGATACCTCACTAAATGCAGTGATGTCTAACTTTACTGTAGTTTTCAAATGGCTGTGCAAATAGTATATAGTGCTGTCTTGAGCATTTTTAGGAAGTGTCACCAAAATCTGACTTTTTTGCATTGGAAAAAAATTACAGAGTAAAGTGTCATAATGAAAGCATGACAAAGCCATTTGACTATCTTGTTCATAAACAATGGTGTCAGGACTTTGTCATTTTGATGACACTGACACTTTCATTGACATGAATACTTGCTTTTGAGGAATGAGCTATCCATTTTGAGCAAGTGACATGCTTTTGCAGGTAATCATCTAGGTTTTGCAGTTTGTACTGATTGTTTTGAGAATTGCATTAACTGTTGTGCAAATGTAAATAGTGTTGTAAGAAATGCACCAAAGCCACTGAGAAAAACTGTAATAACCTGCAAAAGCGTGTCACTTGCTTAAAATGGAGAGCTCATTCCTTAAAAGCAAGTATTAATGTCAATGAAAGTGTCAGTGTCATCAAGATGAAAAGTCCTGACACCATTGTTTATGACCAAGATAGTCAAATGGCTTCGTCATATTTTCATTATGACACTTTACTCTGTACATTTTTTTCCACATATAATGGAGGTTAGGTTCCAAACGTAGCTTTATTGTGAAGCAGGGTGCTCAGACAGACAGGGGTCAAAAAAGGAGCAAACAACAATATCAAGGGTAATCCAACAAAGTGTAATCCAAGAAACAGGCAAAGAGTCTAGGCAGGCAGAAAACAATCACGAAACAATAAAAAATCCAAATGCAAAAACACAAGGCAAACCACAGGAACCAGGAAACATTCAGTAATGCAGATAAAAGTAGCAAGATTTTGCAAGGACTGTGTGACTAAGGATGCACTCACAATATGCTATCCGAAGCATGCCCAAGCATGTTTCCCAGTTCATTTGACAAGTGTGAGTGCTCCAAATCATGCGCAGGCGCGGTTCAGTTGACCAGATGCACATCCAGCAAACCTCCTAATACCTGTAGCACGAGAACTTTCATAAACATTTATAAGCAATAAAAGTGGATCCATTCAGCAAAACGGCACTGCATCCCAAACGACTAAAACGATATAACTAAAGAAATCTCCACTGTGCTGAGCGAGAGCCATCGATGACGTAAGCGCACTCCGGCTCGGAAGGTAAAATGCAGTGTGAGTGCAGACCATCGGGGGAGAGGGAAGGGGGACAACTGCGAAATATATGTGTGAAGATTGGCTGCAGGTGCTGTGTAACCAGAGTGCAGTTAATGTGAATCAGGTGTGAGGTGTAAAGCATTGTGGTGCATTAAGTCCGGCTGATCTGAGGTGTAGAGTGCCCTCTTGTTTGTCTGGTTAGCACTCTGACCATGACAATTTGTTAGGATAATTACTCTAGTCCCTGGAGGGACACAAGAGAACACAGAGTAAAGCACCATAATAGAATACCTGAATAATGAAGCAGTCGTCAAATTCCATGTCAAAGTAATCTGATGCTGTTATCATCTGAAGCTTTTTACAGTAATTATCCGAGGTTATTACTCTACAACAGGGCTATTCAATTGGCGGCCCGCGGGCCGAACCCGGCCCCCGAGGCAATTTGTTCCGGCCCCCCAAATAGTGTGACCAAGACATCAAAAATAAATTCAGTTCAGTCGAAAAACGGCCGCTATAGTGATGAAGTGACGTGCGTCTGTTCAATACAGCATGAGCTGCAGTTGGCTGCGCAGAGTGTGAGTCACCTGACATTAAGTGAGTGGCGCGAGAAAAAGGCCTTTTGTACAATGCACTGATATCGTTTATAGGGATGCAATGATTAGCCGATTTCACTATTAACCCCGCTTTTATTCATTAAAAGCGTCTCAACGCAGCATTTCTGTTGCACGGAAAAAAGCTGCTGCAACTAGTTATGCCAATACGCACGCACACTGGATTAACTTTAGCAGCAAGCCGTTGACATATGGCGTCTTTTCCGCGCGCAAGTACATTATTTCCAATGGAGACGCGCGCATATTGAAGCGGTGCGCGCACAGCTCACAAGCGGACCGACACACCCTCGCCCTGCAGGCGCGGCACACAGTAGAAATGATCTCAGGCTGTAGTGGTGAGAGTTGTGCGTGGCTTTCAGTGCAATGTAAACTAAAGATATGTTAGATGAATTATTACAAATTATTAAAATGATTATGTATGAACGCAGATGATAACAACAGTTCATTTAAATTCTTAGCTAATATATAGCTTAAATTATTAGACAAATACTATTTTTATTTATTCTTATTTTTATGTATTTATTCATTGTTCTGTGATTTATTTTCATTGTAAAATTATCACTCATGTTTAAATCAAAAACTTTTAAATTTATTTTTAAGTCCAAATAGAGAAATGGACCATTGTTTGTTTTTTAATAATATCTTGTGCTGTATTTGGTTACTGAGCAGCAATAAACAACACTTTAATAAATAAGCAGTTTTCTTGTGATTTTCTAAACTATAGTGTTTTAAATTTAATAAATGCATAATAATAGTGATAACTGTGAAACCATGATTATTCTTCAGACTATAATCGTACAACCAAAATCTATAATCGTTGCATCCCTAATTGTTACGCAGTTTAAAACAACATATGAATGTGTCTGAATGTAGAAGAAGCCTACTTAAGCGATACACTGATTTTGTGCCTCGAAATACATTTGGATATGCTTGTAAAAAAAGACACATTGTACAATGCAGTGATGCTATGTAGTTTCAAAATACAACATATTAATGTTTTAATGTAGAAAAAGTCAACGTGGGTGTCTTTATGAGCACAAATACAGCATATGAGCTCTTATATTGCAGTTGTGTCATCACTTATATTCCAAGTCATATCTCTCCGGCCCCCCGTTTGGGATGCTTTTCATGAACCGGCCCCCATGACAAACTAATTGAATAGCCCTGCTCTACAACCTGTGTAAAATCACTAATGACATTCATAACCAACATGATTGTAATAATTTGTCAACGTGGCATAGTTTGGTCTTGGGTAGCTAGTTAGTTTCTCCAACACAGTATTTATTATTTTTTGTTGCATTTTATTTTAATTATATAACAAGCTATGTAGTTGTTGAGGAAAATCACTCTAGGACATTTGTTTGTACTCTTATATAAGATAATAAACAGGTACGTTTATTAAACTCAACTCAATATCTCTGGTCCACAAAATTATTTGTGCCATAATGCAATGTTACAGTATGAGTGGTATTTCTTTTCTATGTCTTTTAAATGTTTGTCTAGTTTGAACTTTATTTTATTTATTTCATTCTTCTTGTTTAAAGGCGCTTGTTTTCTTTGCAGGTGTATTGTTTAATGAGCTTAAAAATATTTAGGTTCAAACCTACTGTGTATCTGCTGTCCAATTATTCACTGATCTGGGAACTAGCTGTCTCACAAGCACAATAATTATGTTATTAGGACAACATGGAAATCAATGGAATCAAACGATAAAGGCTTAAAATGCAGTTATTGGCACTGGAGTGATTTGGAAAAATATGCCTTGTCAATAAGATGATGTGTTTGAATTTAAAGACATGACTGATTTAAAAGTCTGAAGATATGGCCTATACAGTATGACACTAAAGTGCTCTTATTATGGATTTGTAAAAATTACTGCGCTATGACACCTGCTTTGAATGTCATCACGCGATTGGGCGTTATCTACTAGTAGGCTCAGAAGGCTGTTATCATCCATCTACATGGTTAATCAGCTATACTAATAGAGAAGACTCCAGATCCAGATCTGTTTTTACATTACTGTGATGGATGGGTTTAGGGTTGGGGTAGGGGTAGACGTTAATAAAAATACAATTAATAGGAAATTTAATAAATAATATAGATAATTCTCGTGGTTAATTAGCTATATTAATAGCAAAGACTCCAGATCCAGATCTGTTTTTACATTACTATGACAGTTGGGTTTAGGGATGGGATGGTGTACGGGCAGACATTAATGAAAATTGTTTTTAATTAATGGGAAATTTGACAAATAATATAAATAATTCTTGTTAACTTTCGGCCGCAACCGTATGTGATCTATAGCCGATTAACTACGTGGATGGATGATAACAGCCTTCTGAGCCTACTAGTAGGCCCCTACTGCCCCATAGCTGATAACGCCCATTCAATCGAGTGATAACATTCAAATTGGCTGGTTTTGAAATCCGTTAGTTTAAATGGCTTGAGCCACGCTGACCAGAGCGCACCTGCAACAAGATTGTGAGAAACTTGTTTTTTGACTCCCAAAACCAAAATATGAACCTTTTATAATCCATAAATGGGGCATAGGGGCAAACAAAAACACTTTCTAACAAATTAAATAAGGTATACCGGTATCAGCATTGGTTAAAGGCTAAAACTTGTAGAAATATATCCCAGCATAATTACAAATTATGTAATCTATATTTCCTAATCTATATTTATGTACCTATATTTTAGATTTTGGCCCAGTCCCAATTCTACCACTTAGCCCTTCCCCTTACCCCTACCTCTTGTTTTGCGCGTTAACATGAAGGGGTAGGGATATCCCAATTCTCTTTAGCTTGAAGGCGTAGGGCTAAAGGGAAGGGCTAGATAGCCCTTGAAACTGAGATTTTTCAGGATCACACTTGAAACCAAGGGGTAAGAAATTTCCCAGAATACACCAGCTGCAACGGCAGCATGGCTGCACACGGAAATAAGGAGATGCATAAATTTGTATTTTTTGTCATTGTTATGAATTTTTACAACAAACAAGCCTATATGTTTTAATACATTCATAACCGCGTTCGTGTTTTACCGTCATGCTTTAAACAAAAATGCTAAAATAAATAAAATAAAATGTTGCTCTCTATAATCCATAATAACTTTTATAACAATAAATACTTTCACATCTGTCACTCGATGACACTCGAATACCCTGTTTCTTGTGTTTACATAGATGAATATAGCCACGGTGAAAATGCACAGTACAGTTACAATCTTATTGCCTCCTTATATCATTATAATAACATGATATATGCCTTCAGTGATTTCCTGAAGATAAATATCCACAATAACACAACTGGAATAACTACAGCAGTCACCATCGTCGATCTCCTTTTAAGCAAGAGATTGTGATGACATATGATGACATGTGCAGGTGTTGGAGTGGTGTCCCATTTCTTAGGGGTACATTTTGAAGCCTTTATTTTTGTAGGGGTACAAACATAGAATTGGGATTAGGCCTTTATTCCAGCATTGTTTGAATAACAACCACCATTTTTACCCGCTTTATTTTACAAAATTAATAGAGGAATATACCATACAAGAATATATATTGCAATCTAAATATCAAAGTGATCTAAATTTTCAAAATTCTTCTAAATAAGTCATCTTTGAATAACTGCAGACAAACATAAGACAACTCAGGACCCGAGGGAAAGTGGCTCCCTGTGGCAATATAAATGTCAGAACACAGCAGAGAGAACAGGCCTACTCAAAACAAAGCGTGTTTGAGCACAACCTTTTATTCTTCACACATAGTGCATTGAAATAATAGTGACGCACAATGAGTTCAGGAAGTTCTTGAGATCTTGATCCGCATATCCCTAATGGGGGGATAAAAGGAAACTCTTCAAAAGATTCACGCTTAACTGTGCTCTAGCATATAACTTAAAAGATTAAACCGACAGGTTAAAACTGAGAGTCCAAAACTGTCTACTGTTAAATATAAACAGACTTTAAATTAAAATTTATCATACAATATGGCACAACTTTGAGACTGAGAACAAAATGATTGTTGGTTAAATTAACCTGATCTGTGCTAATGCTGCAATCAAATAAAGATTAAAAAAGACAAATTAGCAAATTGTCTGCAATGAGTCAGTCACCTGGCTTTTTCAGATTTATTAATCGTGTCTCTCATATAATTTATCTTTTCTCTCCTCGCTGAAAATCACTACTATTACCATGAGTGTGGTGCTAATAGCAGAATGAGCAGCGCACAACTGCAGTCGCTACAGAGGTTGAGTTTTTCTACAGCACATATTATGCTAATTGCACACTGTGTGTGAGTGAGTGTTCCCAGCTGTGATAACACTGATGTTGATAAGTTTTGTTCTCCGAGACAAAGTAAAACAGTCTTTGATGAAATAATTTCAGGGTGATTTCCGTAATTTAGCATTCAAGTTAGCAATGTGGCTAAATTGTTACACACACGCCTGCTTTCTCTCCAAAAGGCACTTCCTTCATCCTCTATCTTTCATGTTCAGTCTTAATATTTGTACTGTTGTAGTCAACGCAGAAGTAGTCAATAAAAAGTCCAAAGTCTGTTGTCTGGGGAGTATGAGAAAGATGTTTTTTCTAGCATCAGAAAAGACCGCCGACACTC
This sequence comes from Danio kyathit, assembly GCA_903798195.1. Lineage (NCBI taxonomy): Eukaryota > Metazoa > Chordata > Actinopteri > Cypriniformes > Danionidae > Danio > Danio kyathit. Next base: position 33,330,443 of record LR812530.1, read on the forward strand.
AATGAGAGCGGCCATACATGCAGAATTAATGCAGGACAGAAGCATGAAGGTTTCCCTTGAGAGTTCATGTTTCATCCGCTGAATGAAAATTGGGGATTCGTCTTTCATCTGTGTTTTGGTGTTACAGAACATTCTTGCATCGAAAATGACTAAATTATAAGTCCCAAACACTGACTGCACTTGATGAAAACCATCCAGCCATTGTGATTCTCAATTTAAAATCCACAAAAACTGAAAGCCCTCCGCATTCAGAGTCTGAATACAAATGATCTCCGCACAAAGATGGTTCGCCTCATGAAACAACGATCTGTGTGGTATACAAGGGCGTAGGTTTGCTTTTAACATCACTAGGGATGGATTAAAATTAAATCAAACTATACACAGTGAGACTGACTGATGCGGCTGCTTCTTGTTTAGATGAAGTATTTATATATGAGAATATCAATTTTTAGATACTATGTACTATGTGTTTGCACTTAGCAGGTTCGGTTTGATTGAATCATCCTTTGTTGTGATTGCTCTGTTACTGTTGCTATGTGGTAAACTAAATTTTGATGTAATTCTAATAAGCAGATATAGATTTACCTGAAAGAATGGTCCTTGATTCACTTCCAAATGAACTCTAGAGCAGTTTGACTGAAATACGAGTGCAACATAGTACAAAGATATTTAATCAAACCAAAAACTGGATATGATGTGACAAGCTGCAACCACAGAAAGTGTTTTTTTCTCCTTCTCATCAGTCATGATGCTGTTTCAAACAGCAAACAGTTCAATAAAGATGCCACCTCATCTCAAAAAAATGTAAAAGAAAAATAAATAAATAAATTATATATACAGCCATAAATCGCACTGCTACAACAGTTCGACGGCATAATCTTGTATATAAAAGAGAAAATCAAACACAGAAAGTCTCAAAAATATTTTTGTACATGGAACTACTTTCTTCTTCGATTCATTCACATGTGCAGCTGGCGTCAGAACAGCAGAAAGCATTACTAATTCACCAACGCCTCTTTGAAGCTAGTATTTGAATGATTCTCTAGCGTAATGTCTAAAGTGATGACTAAACAGGAGATTTTGCTGACATTTTAAGGTTATAAGGCTGAAGAGAGATTTCCCAGTATTTCTGTTGCAATCAGGAGATCACAATAATTAACCCTGAAAAAGCCAAAGCAAACACTACCAAACTATGGTATAAATACAGCACTAAAACATACAAAAAAAAAAAAAGATCGACTTAGAATGTCACTTACCTGTTTTATAATGATTTGATCAGCTGAAATTTGAAATATAATTGAAATTTACTCTGCGTTTTTCTTCTCTAAGGACTTATTATGCGGTCTCTGTCGCCATCTTGTGGCAGAACGTCAAACGTCTTTGCTCTGTTTAATGACAGGCTGATGGATGTCGACGCGATGTATCTCTGAAATTATAAATATTTAAAATACTGTAGGCACTTTTCTTATCAATAAACAGCATAGTTGCAATCGAAACAATTGCATTCTTGCCTAAAAAAGTATGTACCTCAAAAGTACATTATTTTGTCAAACAGCTGCAATATTTGTCAAAATGTATTGAGTCTACTGATCTGCTGTCGCTCTATGTTGGCGGAGTAATACACAAGGGTGAAGATACAGTGGCAGAGAGAGCTTAACGTGCTGCAATTTAAGAAAACACGTGCAATTACAAAAAACACCAGCAAATTAAGAAACGATCTTCATCAGTTTGACAGCATAGGTGCTGCAAATCGTCACAACAAAAACACATTTTTTTTTAAAATGCACTGCATTTTCACACAATGCAAACAATTAATAAAACGCGCTGGATTTTCTCACAACGCAAACACTAATAAAATGCGCTGCCAAAGCAAACGTTTTACGAAAACACGCACTTTTCTCACAACAAAATGGAAATGTTTCAAGGACAGCTACAACTTCACTGAGCAATAGTCACGGCACAGCGGTGTCCATCACATTTTTGGTTCCCCTTGAAACATTTCCGTTGTGTTCTGTTCTCTTCGTGTTGTGAGAAAGTCAGCGCATTTTATTAATGTTTGTGTTGTGTGAAAATGTAGGGCATGTGTTGTGAGGATTTGCTGCACGTGTGCTGTCAAACGGATGAAAATCATTTCTTAATTTGCTGGTATTTTTCCTAAATTGTAGCACATTAAGCTTCCTCAGCCACCATATGAAGAGGCTGTAGGAGAATATTGCACGGCTATCAGCCAATCTGATTCGAGAGCCAGACAGAACTGTTGTGTATATGTACACACTAGAGTTGGGGTAGAGTCCACCTTTGTCAAGTCCAAGTCAAGTCCAAGTCCTTAACCAGTCGAGTCCAAGTCCAAGTCCGAGTCCAAAAGGGGTCGAGTCGGACTTAAGTCCGAGTCCTTAACATCCGAGTCCGAGTCGAGTCCGGCCGAGTCCAGACAGTCATAGAAACTTATTCATTAATTTTCTTTTGGCTTAGTCCCTTATTAATCAGCGGTCACCACAGCGGAATGAACTGCCAACTAGTCCAGCATATGTTTTACGCAGCAGATGCCTTTCCAGCCGCAACCCATTCACTCTCATTCACACACACACACAAACACACACACACTCATACACTACGTTCATCAATTCCCCTATAGCGCACGTGTTTGGACTGTGGGGGAAACCGGAGCACCCGGAGGAAACCCACGCCAGCAAGGGGAGAACATGCAAACTCCACACAGAAATGACAACTGGCCCAGTCTGGAATCAAACCAGCAACCTTCTTGCTGTGAGGTGACAGCGCTACCCACTGTGCTACCGTGCTGCCCACAGATAATTCTATAAAATATATATTTTTTGTATCTTATGGAATTGTCAAATTAAATTAATATTCTTGCAAAAGACTTCTTAAATGATCTTAGCATATCAGTCCAGTTGTGTTCCAGTTACATTTAGGACAAATTTCTGTTATTTATTTAGAATATTAATTGTATAATAATTATAATACCAACAATAATAATCATACTTTTATTTATTCAAAATAAATCTAGATATTTTTATATCTTTATTTATAATAAATATTATAAACAAATGGAGGGTGGGGGGCTTTTGAGGATAGGTCCTGGTCCTCATTTCAAAACATGACATCAGCATACAACTATGCATAATTCTGAATAATTTCAAAATGAAATTATGAGATGATTAATTATGCTACACATATTATTGCGCTTTGTCATTGACTACATATAAATGGACTATTTTCAAATCAGAGATTTGTCATTATCAGATTCTCTCTTGCATATTCAGCATGTAGGGCAGATATATACTGCCACTCACACTCAGTAAATGTTTATTCTCACACAGAAGACTCACATTGTGGACACAGGCACACTCAATCTCTCCAATGTCTCTCATCAAAATATTACCTGAATATTAATTTTTACACAAACCTCATTCTATCTTTAAAAAGATTTTTCTTTTGCTTGAATTTGTGGACTTAGTCCAGTAATTATCCATTCTGAATGTTGACTGGATTTAAATATAACTCAACATTAAAACCATTTGTGCTTATATTGACTTAATATAAGCAAGATCATTATTACAACATTTTTGCTATTCCATCATTTAATTACTGTAATTTTACACACTCTTTATACTCTCCTAAAATCATCCCATATCACCCTATCCCCCATAATCAGAAGCTAATCTGGGATCAGTTTATTATACGGAACGCGTCCGTCAGTCAGCAAGCATGCATAGGCTACACAGATTCAGAAGTTGTGACGATCGACGCACAGCTTTAATAGAAAGAAAGAGAATGCAGACGTTTTTATATTCATTTTAACCTGCTTTCAACCCAAAATAAAGTGAAAGCACAATTCTCTTGAACAGCTCTTGCAGTTCTATCATATTTGAGATCGGCTGTGTTTACGACACTTTTACTTTTCATAGTAAGATTAAACGTGGGAAGTATTGGAAAATTAAACGGGATGATATCGGGATGTCATTACAAGAGTCACACAGGAAAACTGAGAATATTACAGAGTCTGGATTTGAGAAGCCCTGGCCTAAATCAAGCGCTGAACGCATCTTTCTCTGGCTCAAAACCAAAGCGCAAACGTTGAATCTGGCAGTTATTTGCGGATATATTGACACCAATATAAACAATAAAACATTATCTTCAGTATGTATACGCATCTTCCATACGATATGAATATAAAATTCAAGAAAATAAGCTCTTACCTTTCTTTGTTTTCTTTCAGCACGTCGGTAGAAGGCAAATTATTGCTGATTTTGAAGTCATTATTGTTCTAGACCTAGCCACGCATTGTGTGATATCATATGGCTATTTTTGTTTACAAGTTTAAGGAAAAGACGTGCTACTGCTGCCTGCTAGTAATAGGAAGTTCAGATCATTTTACTGACTCGAACCTTTAGGTGCGTTCGACATTAAGCACAGCTGCAGCCGGTGATCAACGAGATTAGCCGAGCGCAGGCGGGGGCGGAGTTGAAAACGGAGCCGTCAAGCCGGCCACTTCGGGGACTCAAGTTGCTGCAGTCATGATGACCGATCACATGGCGTGATCATTTATTTATTTATTTATTGAAATAACAACAAAAGATATAAAGTACAAATAAAATCAAAATACAGTCTCTACAAACTTCATTTTTAAACAGTAAGGGAATTATGAATTAAAATTAAGTAGCCTACATACAAATGCATCAGAAGGGGGAAAATAAGGGCACATAAAAATGAAATAAATATCCACGAATAGGATTATTTTGAATAATGAAGGCATTTTTAAAAAAGCCCTTTAATCCAAAAAGATTGAACAAAATGACCAAAATAAATGAGCTACACTTTCAGTAGAAATTTCCCAGAAAGAGCAGGTACATCAATGACACTTTTAACATTTCTGCGTAATATGGTTTGACAGAAGATAAAATATTTTAGAATCATATTTTTATATTACATATTTTTATATAACTTAATTTGCTAAGAAATCGTCAGGATCAATGATGATAATTATTGTATTACAAGTCTGTAAGACTTATTTGAGTTAATATTTAAGTTATTTACTAAAATATATCATTTATATCGTTTATGGAGCTAAATACAGTAGTCTGTATAAAAAAGGCAGAATAAACCTGTGCAAACAATCTAGTCAGTATGAACAAATTATTTAACAAAAGATGATGCTGCTGTAAAATATTTGTAGTCTTTTAATAAGCATGATGTGTACAAGATAGAGAGGGTTTGAACAACAGTTAATTGTTTGTTTTGAAATTTGTGAGAAGGATGTTGTCCAATAATAAACCTGAATCACACATGGTTGTTGTCATGCGGTGAACTTGGCCAATCGTATTATATTGGTGTCGTCATCAGAGTTCATGCAGGCGCTCTTCAGTTGCTGCGCGGGCTGACTCAATCGTCTGATCTCGAAGCGCTGTCGCGGTACTTTGATGCCACATGTGACAGTCACATGCCGTCGGCGCAGCATCAATCCGGCCAAAATTTCTAACCAGCATGCACCGCTTTAAGACAGACTTCGATCGATCTGCGCAGCGCTGCATGAAGTCGAACGCACCTTTTGAATCTCTTTCGCTTGAGTTTGTTCATCATGTGGCAGCATGTAAAGAGAATCAAACCGAATCAAAAGACTCGAGAAATGAACGAATCAAATCTTTTTCCGGCTCTAAATGCATATGAATAGGTGCGTTCGACATGAAGCACAGCTGCAGCCGGTGATCAACGAGATTAGCCGTGCGCAGGCGGGGGCGGAGTTGAAAACGGAGCTGTCAAGCCGGACACTTCGGGGCTATCATGATGACCGATCACATGGCGGGATCATTTATTTATTTTGTTTATTTATAGCAATAACAACAAAAGATTTACAGTACACATAAAACAGAACACAGTCTCTACAAACTATAATTCATTTTTAAACAAGAGAATTATGAATTAAATTTAAGTAGCCTACATAACAAACACATAAGAAATAAGTGCAAAACGAGAGGGCACATAAAAAGGAAATAAATATCCACAAATAGGCCTAATAAACAAAACAATAAGCACAAATTCTTGGAGTTTAAACATCAGTCTTTGGGCTACTAGATGTTGAATGGTATGTTAATACTGTTCCAGAGCTTGTTTGAATATGCTAAAAAGGGTTTACATTTATTTACATTCATAAATATATAACGATAATGATTATTTTAGATAATAATTTTTTTTTTTTTTAAAAAGCACTTTAATCCTTAGAGATTGAACAAAAGGACCACAATAACTAAATAGAAAATACTCAGAAAGAGCAGCTACATCAATGACACTTTTAACATTTCTGCATAAATGGCTAACAGGAAATAAAATATTTTATAATCATATATTTTTATATTTAATACAATATTTTTTACTTAATTTGTTAAATCTTCATAGGGGTGTCAGGATCAATGATGATAATTATTTTATTATAAGTCTGTAAGACTTATTTGAGTTAATATTTGGTCATTTACTAAAATGTAAAATACAGTAGTCTGTATAAAAAGGCAGAATAAACCTGTTCAAACAATCTAGACATTATGAACAAATTACTAAACAAAAGATGATACTGCAGTAAAATATTTGTAGTCTTTTAAAAAGCATACAAGCATTACAAGACAGAGAGGGTATGAACAGTTAATTGTTTGTTTTGAAATTTGTGAATCGGAATTTGTCCAGTAATAAACCCAAAACACACACGTGGTTGTTGTCATGCTGTGAACTCAGCCAATCTTGTAACATCAGTGTCGTCATCGCAGCTCCAGCAGGCGCTCTTCAGGTGCTGCGCGGGCTGACTCAATCGTCTGATTTTGGAGCGCTGTCGCGGTACTTCGATGCCACATGTGACAGTCACATGGCGTCAGCGCAGCATCAATCCGGACAAAATTTCTAACCAGCATGCACCGCTTTAAGACAGATTTCGATCGATCTGCGCAGCGCTGCATGAAGTCGAACGCACCTATAGTTCTCGAGTCATACAAAAGATTCATCCAAAATGATCAGAGGGGACTCGATTTCTCATGACACCTGTGCGGTGCGGCGGCGGAAAAGATGCTGGCAGCCAGAGAGTTAGCTAAATTCTTTAGTTTCATGCTGTTATTTATTAATTTTTAATCTCTTTATTTATGTTCTGAATGATGTGGACTCGACTGGACTTGATGACATTTTCCGAGTCCAAAATGTTCAAGTCCGAGTACAAGTTTACCCAAGTCCGTGACAAGTCCGAGTCCAATCAAAACTGGACTCGAGTCCGGACTCGAGTCCGAGTCCAAGTCTGAGTACCCCAACACTAGTACACACACACACACACACACACACACACACACACACACACACACACACACACACATATATATATATATATAAATTACACAATCAATTACAAAAGTAAATTAATTGAACTAATTCAACACAAGCCCACTGGAAATTTGTTATTCAGCCTACACAATTGTGAAACCACAAAAACGCACTTCAGCATATGTTTGATTGCAGCTTAAGGTAAAATGAATACAGGGCCGCTGCTGACCAAAAGGGTGCCCTATGCGAAATTTTACTGTGGTGCCCCCACAGAGGAACAAAAACAGACAAACATATATTTAAACATGTATTTATTTATTTATTTATATGGATAAATGTGCATTTAAACACTCAAAATTATACTTAAACATTCAAATATTTACATTTTTTATACACACATACACTTATTTAACAACACACTTTACATGCCAATTTGCACATAACAGCTGCACATATTATGTTGTATATAGTAATATAGATGTACATACACTTGTCAATTTGTATATTTGCATTCACTACTTTTTAAAATATTTTTATTATCTGTTTTTTAATCCTGTCTGTAATTCTGTTGCACTGTAGAAGCTCTGTCACGAAAACAAATTCCTCGTATGTGTGAACATACCTGGCAATAAAGCTCTTTCTGATTCTGATTACAAAATAATAGTTTACATTAAAGTAAACACTGACATGTCTTCTGCAGAAGCATTCCCAATTTCAAACTTTACAAAAGGTAAGGAATAAAACCCTCTCTGTACCTGTAGAGATGGGCGGTCGTCAGGGTTGCATCCTGTCTCTGTGTCTGTACCTGTGCTGCTGCTGGTGCCTCTGGAGCAGTGCTGGTCATGCCACCTCATCTTCTTTTGTGACAATTTTCAGCATTGAACCTCCATGAACAATACAGAAGAAATTAGTCATTTAGAGAAAAACTCATGACATACCATTAAAACAATGAGCTAGTCAAGAACTCTTCATAATGTGTCTAAACTAAAACCATAATGTGGATTTAACTTGCATTATAATCTATGGTGACAAACACTGACTCTCACTGTCAGTATAAATCAAAGACATTTGAGGTTTTTAAGAATTAAAAAGTGTATTAAAATTAGTGTGTTTTTAAACAAAAACTTTAACATTCAGAAAAAAAAATCATTAATGAATTCATGCTTTTATATAATATTAGGTTTTATATTATTGATCTTTCAGAAATTACAGAATGAGTCAGTTTTGTTATTTCATATTGTAATGTACAAAAATGAAAAATCGGCCTAAAACACACAAATCCACCGATGTAAAGACTAAAGAGACTTTATTGAAAAACAATAAACAACTGAAAAGAATTATATAATATATAATTATATAACATAATATAATAACTATATAATAATAAATAATACATACAGTGAAATAATTGTGCAGTGCGTGTGTATGTAGCTGGTGTGCAAACAGAATTGTAAAGTTTTGCACAAGTTATTAAAAGAATTGAGTTTTTGTATTTACCAGCAACATAGGGAAGAGGGGCAAATGCGAAAAGTCATAAAACATGTCCTGTCGCAGTTTAAAGCACAATGCAGAGCCGCAAAGCAAATAAACTGAACGTAAACAACAACAAATAATGCAGATTTGGTGCAGTTTGTGGCGAAGTTTAAACGTTAGCCTCACTAGTGAACAAGCAAAAATATGTTTTCCAGATTCATGGAAGTTACCTGAAAATGATCCATGCGATTCATCTTGCACTTTTTTCTCTTCTCGGCTCCAGACTGCTGTTGTCTTCCCGGGGATAGAGCTGCAACTTGCATCAGTTATAAATATTTGCTGCTAGCAGCCGCACAGACAGTGGACCGGACCGCGCCGCGCGTACGCGTCTATGCGCGTACACGGAAAAAATTACGTCACATGTTTGTTTTTGCGTTCGTCATAAAATTATTTTTTTTTATTTTATTTTAACAACATATTATCAATATACACTTTATTTACACTCAGTTTATGTTAATAATATTAAATAAATGTTAATATAGTTTTTTTGAGCAACCGTCCGAGATGGTGCCCCCTTCCGGAGCTGAGGCCCTACTCAGCCTGCGTACTCTGCGTATAGGGAGCGGCGGTACTGAATGAATATTATGGGGCAGTATTAAGGCAACAACTTTTGTTCACACTAATTATATTTACAGGGACATTATATAATAAGGGGATTATTTTCATGCAGATTTTGCACAATACCAAATAAACACCACAAAGCACCATAACAATTTCTACAGTATAGTCCTATTAAAATGGGACTTGTTTTACTGAAATTCCTGTTTCTCAGATGTACAGTCCACTTTCTGCCATCTTCTTTTTCTCACACGACCTCTGTAAAAAATCCCAGAGCAAGTTACCTACTGTTTCAGGAAACTTAATGGTCCTATGACAAATCTAATCCTGTCCGAATATGAATGCAATGCTTAAATGTAAACCTACTATTTTATTTAAAAAAACAAATGTCATAAATTGTCTTCAATGGCAGTTTTTTAATTATATTGCTGAAATGCACTATCCTGAACACATGGTGAGACAATCCTCCGTAATAAACATAGAAATGTTAGTCCCATCCAAATCCATACATGAAACTGACATCAGGCAAAAAGTATTAAAAATCAAAGAGAAGGATCTGGATGCAGACCTGGTGCAGTCCAATCTGAGCTGCATCCAATGCTTTTTATTGCACTCACCTAACCCCACCCTTTAACCTACCCCTCACAGTGACGTCACTAGCTCCATTGAGTGCATTGTGTCTGACACTGCATCACTGAGATATGGAGTCTCAGGTTGAATAATCAAGGCTGCATCCAGATACTATTGAAATCAAATGTCATTTGGAAAACTAGCCCCATCCAAATAGTGCTTATTATTTGTTATCAAATATGTTTGTCTCACCTTTCTATCTCCAAGTTGTACTTGTGACGCAGAGCACTCAGGTTCATGTCTGGTAAAAGAGATAAAAGCAACAAAAAATCAAGATAAACTGCATGGCTGTGGTGCACTTTTCTTTTACAACTGGTTTAAAAAACACTATTGGTTGGGTTTAGGGAAGTCTAGTATGGCTAAGTAGATCTGATGATGCTCATATCTGCTTAGCCTTACTGACTAATGACTCCCTCTGCCAATGAATTGATGAAATTAACAGTTGGATGTTCCAAAACTTTCTGCAGTTTAACAAAGAGAAAACTGAAGTCATATAGGAACAGAGATGAGGTTCTCAAGGGGAATGCGTACCTTGACTCTAAGGGTCAAACAACAACAAAAAGAGTCAAGAATATTGGTGTTATTCTGGAGTCAGATATGAGTTTCAGTAGTCATGTCAAGTAAGTAAATCAGCATGCTATCATCGCAAGAATTAGATGTTTTGTTAGGACTTGTAGAAACTTGTTCATGCTTTTATCAGCAGTAGGGTGGATTACTGTAATGGACTCCTCACTGGCCTTCCCTAAAAGACTGTCAGACAGTTGCAGCTCATTCAGAATGCTGCAGCCAAGATTCTGACCATAACCAGAAAATGAGAGCACATCACAACTGTCCTCAGGTCTTTACACTGGCTCCCAGTTCATAATAAATTTTAAAGTAATACTACTTATCTATAAATCCCCAAATGGCCTAGAACCTCAATACATTACAGGTATGCTCACTAAATGAATGAATGAAACACTGAAATTTATTCATTCATTTTCTTGTCGGCTTAGTCCCTTTAATAATCCGGGGTCACCACAGCAGAATGAACCGGCAACTTATCCAGCACATGTTTTACGCAGCGGATGCCCTTCCAGCTGCAACCCATCTCTGGGAAACATCCATATACACTCATTCACACTCATACACTACGGACAATTTAGCCTACCCAATTCACCTGTACCGCATGTCTTTGGACTTGTGGGGGAAACCAGAGCACCTGGAGGAAACCCACATGAAACGCAGGGAGGACATGCAAACTCCACACAGAAATGCCAACTGACCCAGCCGAGGCTCGAACCAGCGACCTTCTTGCTGTGAGGCGACAGCACTACCTACTGCGCCATCACGTCGCCCTTTAGGATGAAATAAACTAGAAATTCCAAGGGTTCAGTCAAAGCAGGGTGAATCTGTCTTACTACGCCCCTGCCGCTGGAATCAGCTTCCAGAAATGATCAGATGTGCTCCAAAATTAGGCACATTCAAATCAAGACTGAAAACACATCTGTTTAGCTGTGCTTTTACTAAATGAGCACTGTGCTATGTCCGACAGATCGCACTATTATGTATTTCTTTTCTTTTTTATTCTTTTATAACCTGTTTTAACAAATTTTAATCTGTTTTTATCAGTTTTAATAACTTTTAATATTTTTTTTTCTTATACTTGTCTTTTTTTGTTCCCGTTTATGTAAAGCACTTTGAATACACTATGAACACTATGTATACTATATATACTATGATGTACTATGTATACTATATATACACTATGAACACTATATATACTATATACACTATGAACAGCAGCTACGCTAATTATTCTCCTTATTCTGTATTTCCACCTGGGGGTACTCATCTTGAGGCCCTCAGACTATGCAGTGCCACTGACGTGATCCGAGACCAGCGACGAGATGATCCCAAGGTTTTCTGGACCAGGCCGTATCCTGAGCAGCTGCTGTGGTGGTCATCGTGGAGTGAGAACATGAGACTGACTCCTATGATGCTCCAAGGACAGACGAGTCTTCGCTGAGGTCCAGCTTCCTGCGCCTAGACTGGCCATTTGGCCATAGGGGAAATGGTCGTGCCCAACTGAGCCAGGTTTCTCTCGAGGTTTTTTAAATCTTCGCTTTCGCCAATTGGTGAGGTTTTTTCCTCGCCGCTGTCACCACTGGCTTGCATGGTTCGGGATCTGTAGAGCTGCGCATCGATGGATTTGCTATTCAGTGTTTGGACTCTCAGTAGTGATTATTAACCCACACTGAACTGAGCTAAACTGAACTGAACTTAATCTCTGAAAACTGAACTGACTCTGAAAACTGAACTGACTCTGTTTCAATTCGCTATAATCTTCCATGTGAAGCTGCTTTGACACAATCTACATTGTATAAGCACTATACAAATAAAGATGAATTGAATTGAATTGAATTGAATTGCCCCTGTGTATGAAATGTGCTATGTAAGCCCCTTGGATAAATACAAGAAAGATGAGTCTCTCACTATATATCAAAAAAGTTGGCTCAACTTAAAATTGTAAGGCAACTTGCTTCCATAACATTTTTTAGTTGACTCAACTTTTAACCCATGCACTACATTTGACTCAATTTAAAAAAAAAAAAAAATTACTGCAGCCAGTTGCCTTACAATTTTCAAAGTCAGCTTTTTTGTTTTACAGTAATGCACCCTATGTAATGTATTTTATATTTGCAAAAAGGTAGACAGCACACTCTAGTGGATTTGACATCTGAAATGTGCAACCAAACATACCTTACATTTCACAAAAATTTACACATATTTCCAATGAGCTTTGAACAAAACCAAACAACCCAAGCTCATTCTGATTACGTATGTCAATATACATTTCTGGAGAGAGCAAAATGCTGGAGCTACCTTTTGCAGTTTTTGTTTTCGTGAATATGCCAGAGGCCGCTGTGTACACTTTTTTAAATTTCTCTCGCGAGTGCCATTCGGGCCTGCTATACGTAAATGCACCAGAGGCCACTGTCAAATGACTTACTGACTAACTGACTGACCGACTGTCTCACCTTCCCCCTTCCTTAAACCCAACCAATAGTATTTTAAAAAGCACCGATTGACCAGCGACCACCCCCTTCCCTAAACCCAACCGCAGTGTTTTAAAAAGCAATCCAGAAAAAGAAAAGCACCCTGATTTTTAGCACATTTTCAGATTTTACACCATTCTCACTCGGTTATTTACTTGTTTATTTTATTTTTTTGTTTTTCTCTTACCCACTTTCTGGAGCCGATCTACACCGGACTCGAACACCGTCGCCGTGGTCAGCTCCTCTCTGCATCTCAAGTCTGCCGGGTATGTGTCGAGCTACCGGACAAACTGGTAACAGCGGGAAAGCCTTCCACATGCAGGTAAGCGGTCAGCTGATAAGCAAAAAAAAGGATCGGCATCATACCGCCCTGTAGCGTTCATTTTAAGAAGAAATGCAGTCATACGTAGCTCTGGCTAAATAATTTGCGATCTCCAGAAATGTATTGTATATAGAGCTACATTTTCAGAATGAGCCTGTGTTGCAGCTGAAGTAGAAAGAATGAGATTGCAATAACACATTTTTGGGGATGAAATACTACAAAGCATTCAATACAATTCTATTTAAACATTACAACTGCAATCAGAAGAATTAACATTTAGTCAATCCACGATGGCAGAGACAATGAATCAAATGGCATTTGGAAATGACAACAAACAAACTGAAGAGATCCACGAGTCCAACTGTTAGATTATTTGATTGAATGAGACTGTCGTACGCCATCACAACAGTTCCATGGCCTTCACACAAACTAAACCATTCATCATCAAGGCTGTGGCATAGTCTCACACACATCCTGAACATACACATGTTATTCAGAGCTCCAAAGGACACAAACATGCGCAGCCCACAGTCTGTGGGAGGACGTACAATAACTGTTTTCACTCGCACTGTATGTGCCTGCTGTGTCTTTGTCATTCTGTTTACTGTTCGCCAATGTAGAGAGTCAGCATTAGCAAATAACTGCCTCAATGTTTTCCGGGACCAGTTTATCAATGACTGATCTGCTTTGGAAAAAGTCACAGATATCTGTCTCTCAGCACGGTCTTTACATATGCTAACATTGATTGGAGTAGTTGAGGAAAAAAAGAGAAAACAGCAGGACGGCGGTCAATGCGGCAGAACAAGTGACTAAATCAATTCCCGTTCCCTCTCCCAAATGTAAGAGCTCGCTTTCAGAGAATCCCTGAGGATGATGATGTATCCTTCACTCACTTTCAGATATACCTCGCTAGTCTGTCAATGTGCTCTCCTGCTCATGTGGAGTTGATCGACCTTACTTTCTTCAAGGGTGAAACACTCTTTTAGCTTCACCTACTTAAAATAAAGCAAGCGTTCATAAAATGTATTGCCATCTTCAGAGTACAGCAAGCACTGCTTATTACTGACTTATCTTATCTGATCCCAGGCTATTGTGGGTTGAACATTTAAAATCAGGTTGTTTTCTAATTTTCTCTTTTTATTTATCGCCACACCAATTGTGTTTTCCTGGAAATAATTACAAGCAGTGATTTAAAAAAAACACATTAAAACAATAATTAAGATTTAAAACTGTTAGGAAGATGTGAGTGTTGTGTTATGCGAGTGTGTGTGGGTGTATATAGTCGTTTATAGAGACGACCTTGGCGGCCGCCTAGGGTGGCAGAAAAGTGAGGGTGGCAAATGCGCGCCCCAATCCCCCCGTCCCCGGGCCTCATCTGCGACAACCCATACCCTCCCTTGGTCCCCACTTTTATCCAGCGACAACACCACCTATCCCCCCCCGTCCTCCCATTCATCCACGACAACATCCAAATCCCCCCCCCCCCCCTCCCCACCGGTCCTCACTTCATATACCATTCACTTTCGTTTTCACTTTCGGGTTGAGGGCGGCGTGCCTAGAGCTGCAGTTCAGCTTGCTCCGGCCCTGCATGTCAGGACACAAATGTGTATAATGACATGGGTATGACACTGGAAATTCTCAGAAGTCTTATATATTACACTGAATGAGATTCAGAAACTAAAACGATAGAGTTTCCTGTGAGGTTTGGGTACTTTAGATATATAATAATTGTTATTTTGTCTTTGCCATGATGACAGTAGATAATATTTATCTAGCAAGATACCAGTATTCAGTTTTAAGTGCAATTTAAAAGCTTAACTAGGTTATTAGGTTAACTAGCAAGTTAGGATAATTAGGCAAGTTATTGGATAACAGTGGTCTGTTCTGTAGCCAATAGAAAAACAATAAAGGGGTTATAATATTGACCTTAGTTTTTTAACTGCGTTTATTACAGCCAAACTGAATGAAGACTTTCGCCACAAGAAAAAAAATAAAATATTGAAATATAAAATAGAGTCCTTGCTCTGTTAAACACTACTTGGGAAATATTAAAAAAAAAAAAAATTTCAAAAGAGGGCTAAACATTTTTTTCCTTCAACTGTACACACACACACACACACACACACACACACACACACACACACACACACACACACACACACACACACCACACACACACACACACACACACACACACACACACCACACACACACACACACACACACACCACACGCATAGTAATGATACCAATATAATAATACACAGACATAAATAATAAAAAGTATAGATAATAGTAAATTAAATCATAACATTTCTTTCATTTTCTTTTCAACTTAGTCCCTTTATTAATCTGGGGTCGCCACAGCGGAATAAACCGCCAATTTATCCAGCATAGGTTTTACACAGCGGATGCCCTTCCAGCTGCAACCCATCACTGGGAAACACCATTAAATCATACAATTTTTTAATTAAGTATTTACATTATTGTTTTTATATTTTTATATATTCATGATAATAATAATGAATAATTCCTTACATTTATTTAGCGTTTTTCTGGACACTCAAAGTGCTTTACACAATGTGGGGAATGTCCTCATCCACCACCAGTGTTCAGCATCCACCTGGATGACGCGACGGCAGCCATATTGCACCAGACCACACACAAGCTGATTGGTGGAGAGGAGACAGAGTGATGAAGCCAATTATGATATGGGGATGGTTAGGAGGCCATGATCGCCAGAGGCCAGTGGGCAGATTTGGCCAGGATGCCGGACAATAAACCTCTACTCTTTTTTGAAGGACATCCTGGGATTTTTAACGACCACAGAGAGTCGGGACCTCGGTTTAACGTCTCATCTGAAAGACAGATGATCTAAGTTATAATAAAATAGATAGATTTGGTATTTTGTTGACCATTAACAAAATTTCTGTAGATTTCATCAAGTCAACTTAGACTTTTTAAGACATTTTTAAGACCATTATGAATTAAATTTCAGACTTTCACAGAGCTAAACACTAATTTTGGCCAAATGGAAAATATTTTGACTTTAAATTTAGTTTTTTTTAGCCACATATTTTAAATAATTTCTAGTCAAATACAATGCTCAGCATACTTGAGTACACAGGCAATGTATTTTGGTGCATTTAAACAAAACAGATTTTTTAAACAGAAAAATTTATTAAAACAATATTTTAGTCACCAAACATATTCAAAAATTGAAAGATAATACAATTAAATTCAAGGAAAATATTGAAATATTGAACTAACTTTTAAATTTTCCTCTTATTTAAATTTGTATTTAATATTTTTCTATAACATATAAATTTGGGTGTACTAGATTTTGGACCGGGATCGTAAGTTATTTTGTTAGATAAGCTTCAGATTTGGTTTCAGTACTGACTTATCTAATGCAAAAATATAATATTGTATAGCTTCCTATTAGAATATGAATTTAAAAGATAGATTTGTGAGGGGTGGACTTATATATGCTGAGCACTGTACATGCACTTATTTTCAACAATGTTTCTTTAAAAACAGGCAAGTTTAACATTGTTAAACGTATATTTATTAAGGAGAAAATTACATTGTGCGTGAATAATCAAAAAGACATATTTGTTGACTTCTGGTCCAAATGGACTGAATATACTGTAACTCTCCTATTCAACCTGATATGCTTCTATTATAAAACCTTTAGTTTCATGCCTATTTATAAAAAAAAATGTCTGCTCCACCTTTCTTCTGTAAATAGTTTTTATATAAATGGAAGATAATGTAAATGTAATGTGATAATTGTTCTGTTATTATCATGAGAGATTGTGTAATTGTTTTTGGTCATCTTTCCCTGATTTGGGAATTTATTTAGGAGAATTTGCTGTAAAAATGTCTAACAGATGTTGTGAATTGTATCTCTTTGTAATAAAAACTTGAATACACATATACATGTAAAAGTTTATTAAAATTGATTGGGGGCGGCATGGTGGCTCAGTGGTTAGCACTGTCACCTCACCAGCAAGAAGGTCGCTGTGTTCGAGTCCCGGCTGGGGCAGTTGTGCATTCTGTGTGGAGTTTGCACGTTATCCCCGTGTTTACTTGCGTTTCCTCCGGGTGCTCAGATTTCCCCCACAGTCCAAAGACATGCCCTACAGGTGAATTGAATAAACTAAATTGGCCGTATTTGTATGAGTGCATGTGTGAATGTGAGTGTGTATGGATGTTTCCCAGTACTGGGGTTGCGGCTGAAAGGGTATCCGCTGCGTAAAACATATCCCAGAATAGTTAATGGTTCATTCCATTGTGACAACCTCTGATAATTGAGAGACTAAGCCGAAGGAAAATGAATGAATGGATTGTTGGTGATTGAATGGGTGTCAGACTTATTGGGTACCTTTATGTGAAAAATTGAGACCTGTTTAAATGATTTAAGACCTACAACACAATATTTCAGTGCATTTGAGACTTTTAAGGCCTAAAATTGTGTTTTTTGAAACTTAAGACATTATGACTTTTTAAGACCCAGCAGACATTCTGATCACAGTTTTTCTCAGTGGCTTTGGTGCATTTCTCACAACATAATTTACATTTGCACAACAGTTAATGCATTTCTCAAAACAATTTAGTCATTTGTGCACATCATAGTAGCAGTTTCTCATTCTTTCCAACAATTGCAAATGCTTTTGGACATGCATCAACTACTTTAATACAACTCTCTGCTGTTTATAACATTATCATTTGCTTATGTCATGTCAGTCAAAATTAACTAAACTTGTGAATGCTGAATAGTCATTCCATATAAAACTAATAGTCCTCATTTCATTACTTAACACATTACATACAAAAATGTTGAACCAGTTGTCATGCAAATGTAAATAGTGTGGTGAGAAATGCACCAAAGCGACTGAGAAAAACTTTAAAACATTAGTGAACATGCAAATGTCTTCTTAATTTATTATTAATATTAATATTATTATTATTATTATTTATTAAATTTTTTTAATGGCGCGTAAATAATATTGGGTAAAAGGATTTTGGTTGAGAAAATTGGGAATACCTGCCTCAGTATGAAAACCATTGCATCTGTCAGAATTCTTTGCTAAATACACCTTGAGAACTCTATATTTGTGTATGTAAAGTAGGGTTAGATGTAGAGACGTGTTCTGAAGAGTGAACACATCCTTCCAGTCAGTGGGTCATTTAAACCATATGGTACCCCTGATGATACAGATGTCACAGTTTTGTAGTTGGGCACTGTGGGACAAAGAGAATACTCTCCCTAAATGCTCATCTTCCAAAACAACAAAGTAAACAGGACTTGACTTTTAAGCACATTTGTATGGATGAGCAGACCTTGAGTATAAGACTAGCCAAAAACAGAGAACACATATAATCTGCTCAAGCATGTACTTAGAGCTGTTGGTATACTTACAATTATACAAAACAAAGTATTAGGATGAAATATTGTGATAGTAATTTAATCCAAAAAGACATCTAGCAGAAGGAATGCAGTGATTTTGACCGCTTTATTTAGAGTCAGACATTAATAATTTATTTCAGCTAAAGTGTTCGATAACACGAGGGTCACCAAGATCAATTGAACATTATTCATCTGGACACATGATCTAAATTTGTGGTCCCATGTGAAATGCAGCAGCTTTTATTAGGGGACTGGTATAATTTTATACATAATTCTCAGAAGTGTTATTAATTTATAGTGGAAAACTTCAGAAAAAAAATCACTAAGTGCACAGTTTGCGCAGTTAAGGTTTTATATCTCACTTCATCTTAATCCAAAGCTGCTGGTTTATTATCTCACTTCACAATTTTACAGCTCTTTAACCTGTCAGTTTCTAGCCTAACATAAAAATCACATTTTCTACACATTTGAGTGTAGTCGCGGAAAAATAAACACTACACACACACTTACACACACAGACAGAAAGGACATGTCCTTGGATAACATGAGTTCTGCACCGGTTCACCCCTTCTCAAATTGATAACAAGTTGGGAAGGAGAATGAAAAAGTAATTGATTTTCACTCTTGTCAGATCAGACAAGTGCAATGCTCAGAACCTCCATTAGATTCCTATAGACCCTTACAAAACCATTACATTATACAATTGGTTAAAACTTAAATAACCAGCCGTGAAATAACCACAAGTTTTATTCCCATGGCCAATGTGCAAATGACTTTCTCAACTCGTTATAAAAGAAACAACACTGTTTTGCATGAGGTATCCCTTTTGTCCTCCTGGCTGTTTCATCACATGCCGCGAGAAGTAATTTTCTCAATAAGACAGGAGAACAGGAGCTG
Source organism: Danio kyathit (assembly GCA_903798195.1). Classification (NCBI taxonomy): domain Eukaryota; kingdom Metazoa; phylum Chordata; class Actinopteri; order Cypriniformes; family Danionidae; genus Danio; species Danio kyathit. The sequence continues at coordinate 33,350,147 of LR812530.1, forward strand.
AGTGCCACTGAGTAATGACTCACATTAGCGGCCAGTCTTTATCTAGGCATCTTCATCAGAGCCCCCCCTGCCGCCAAAAGAGCTGCATGAACTGCTTTCGCCCCCCCCTACCCATCCGAGCTGTATTCACCTCGACTCGAGTCAACCTTCACCTGACCGACCACACATTCAGCACCAACACAAACTCACACTGAGCATTGCGGTCCTGCAATTATGGACAGAGAGAGAGAAAAAAAACAGCTCTTTTATTTTCATGTCTTTATTTATTTATTTCCACCGCTTGAGCTTTAAGCCATTTATTATGACAGATGATTCACTCTCTTTTGTGTGAATTGCTCAAAAGCCCGCATCGGGTTGTGGAATTTGAATAAAGCTACAATGTCCCTTCTGCAACCTCAGAAACGTCAAATCCTGCCTGTGGTCTGTGCGTTCATTCATCGAGTCTCTCAGGCAACGCTAGCAAACATATGGGCGACATTTCTACGTGTTATTTCTAAATGTGTGTGCGTGGCATTGTGCATGTGCCGATCCTCCCACACTTTGACATTTTGCACAATGGAGGTCCTTCCTTGAACATGCTGATGGTTTCGCTGAGATATGATTCAGTCACAGTCTGGATAAATATCAGCTCGCAGTGTAATATTGCGATATCACAGCTCAGACTGTGTGGCCTGGTAACACCGCACAAAAACAGTTGTATTAGCACTTGCTTGAATTAGCAATCACAAGGCTATAGGCTGTTAATCTCTTTACTGCTAGTGTTTTAATGCAGAGAGTGTATGTAAAGATCAGGGGTCAAGCATGAAAGCCACCTGTGCCGTGCTGGCTGCAATGAACTGCATTTTAAATAGAAATGAAAAGTCTGTCAGGACGAATTTTGAATGTGGGCTTGACAAAAAATTCTCTGAAAGCTTTTCAAAAAGTTCATAAGGTCGTAGACATTGTAAGTAGAAGAATGAATGGATGGACAAAACAAAAAAACTGAAAGAATGAAAGAGAACTAGAAATAATAAATTAATGGCAGACAATAATAGTAACACTTACACTATGAATCATGTATTAAGCATTAGCAAATAGTGTATTCATTATCAGCATTAACTGTACATTAATAGACGTTAGTAAACAGTTTATAACTGCAGCTATGAATGCTCTATTTTTGACTTATAAGCACACTTATAATGTACTTAATAATTGTACTTTCATACTTTGTTACTGATTAATTTTTCATCACTAAACTACGCATTGTATTATTTACAAATTTGTATTTAAGAGTAGTTGGTGGGTTTAAGATCATTTAGAATGAGTTAGTAAATGATTAATAACTATTCAAATTAACATTTGTATATTATTATTCAGGCGTATAGTAATGATTACTATGTATGTTAATAAATGCTTTATTAACTCAATTTCATGGAGTTTTGTGACCTGATCTAAAGTGAGGACTATTCATGCTTTATAAATCCCTAATAAATGACAATTAAAGGCTCAGTATCAAATCTATCTATTGGATTCATTTTTATTTGTGTATCTTGAAATTAATAGAAATAAATAAAGTCATTTATTTTATCTCTTTTTTTCTGGTATAGAATATAACTGAGCCTTTAATTGTCATTTATAAAAGATTTATAAAGCATAAATAACTTAATCATCACTTTAGATCAGGTCACAAAACAAGATAAAGTTGAGTTAATAAAGCATTTATTAACTTACAAATTAACTATTAATATATGCCTAAATATGAGGATATATAAATGTTAATTTGATTCGTTTAGTAACCATTTACTCACGCATTCTGAATACTCTTAAGAAAGCAGCAACTTCTCTTAAATAACTGGTTTGTAAATTATGCCATACTTAATTTAGTAATGAAAAAAATAATAATTAACAAAGCCTGAAAATACAATCGAGCACATTTTAAATGTGCTTATAAGTCAAGAATAGAGCATTTGTATTTGCAGTTATAAACTGCTTATTAACATCTGTTAATGTAGAGTTAATGCTTAATGTAGAGATAATGTAGAGTTAATGTTAATGTAGAGATAATGAATTAACTATTTGCTAATGTTTAATTGATGATTCATAGTGTGTAATTATTATAAAGTATTATAAAGTTTTACCGAAAGCCGTTAGTTCGAGTCCCAGCTGGACAAACTGGCATTTCTGTGTGGAGTTTGCATGTTCTTCCCATGTTGGTGTGGGTTTACTCCGGGTGTTCCAGTTTCCCCCACAGTCCAAAGACATGGGCTATATTCTGCTGTGGTGACCTCTGAAATAGAGACTAAGCCGAAGGAAAATGAATGAATGATTCTATTTTAAGATATATTAAAATATAGCGTGTATATACAGTATATATATATATATATATATATATATATATATATATATATATGGGGGGCGACATGGTGGCGCAGTAGGTAGTGCTGTCACCTCACAGCAAGAAGGTCGCTACAGCCTACAGAACAAACCATCGTTATACAATAACTTGCCTAATTACCCTAACCTGCCTAGTTAACCTAATTAACCTAGTTAAGCCTTTAAATGTCACTTTACGCTGTATAGAAGTATCTTGAAAAATATCTAGTAAAATATTATTTACTGTCATCATGACAAAGATAAAATAAATCAGTTATTAGAAATGAGATATTAAACTATTATGATTAGAAATGTGTTGACAAATCTTCATGCAAACTCCACACAGAAATGCCAACGGACCAAGCTGAGGCTCGAACCAGCGACCTTCTTGCTGTGAGGCGACTGCGCTACCCACTGTGCCACCGTGCCGCCCTAAATCGTGCAGCTTAGTAAAAATAAAATGTGCTTTTATGAATATAGTAAAACATCACATTTTAAAAGCAATGTAATTACACAGAATAAATATAATTGTTGTATAAAATAGCAATTGTGCATCATAAAAAAGTACACATGCCCTTAACTTACAGTACTTACAATATTTCAAAATAATTGTCTCGTTTTTGTTTCAATAATAAATAAATAAAAGTATGGCATAGACCATCCTGGAACTTCAAGGTCTCTTTGAAGCAGAAAATGAGTTCTCAGGCATTCATTATCTGAGTGCTTAAAGTCAGCTTCTGTAGCTTTGTTTGCAGCGCTCTCTCTTTAGCGCAGTGATTTGGAAGATCTCAGAGGGAGGCGAAGAGGCAAGAGCCGCTCAGGACGGCCCTGTTGAATTCTGCGTGTGTGTAAACACGAGCGCAAAAGTGGAGAGTAAGACTAGGAGGACAAGCGTTTGAAGAGTGGAAGATGAGATGCAGCTCTCTGTAGGAGATTAAGCAGACCTCCCACAGTAACCTTGAAACACTGAGCACCACTGACTCAGTCTACACTCCACGATCTGCTGGAGCTACAAATCAAATTACTGTGCTGGGGGGCTGACAGCAAAATTGTCTGTCTTCTCTCTCTTTATTGCCAAGAGCAAACCCCCAATAGGTTATAATGACAGCAAATTAAGGCAGAGGAAGAGAGAGACTGGAGGGAAAAGGCATATTTATCTCTCCTGTCTCTTTTCTCCCCAGGCCTCTTCACTCGGATCCGATTCTCTCTTTTATAGTCTTCATCTTAGACATGTATGCAGGCTAATAAAGCTTATTGGCTTTTTATTGATCCGCACGTGGATAAGGTTTATGTGTGTATGTATCCTCCTTGCTGACGCCCGATGTGATCGAACGGGAGTCGCAGACTGTCACATTTATCAGGCAGACTATCTGTGCTTTCTTTTGCCTGTTATCACGTTTGCACGTCTGGAATCGCTGTTGTGTGAACTCGTGTGAAATCTAATTTTCTGCATTTTAGAGTTGTACGCGGGGAAAAACAAGAGTTGATAAACAGCTTTCCGAAAGGCTGATAAAACACATTAAATTCATCCAAGCTGAAACCCGGCTCTCAGTAGGTCTTACGATATGATATCCCCAGTGTCATAAAAACTCCAGCTTTCGGCAGTTGCCTGATAGTTGACCCTTCCTGTGGTGCACGTAGCCTATTATTACTAATACCACTGTGCTTAACGGGTCAGAAATACGTCCAGCTGTCCAAGCACCCTACTGTATGTAACCTCCGACCAATGCTTGAATCCATTCACACAACCGAGTTAAATTACATGGCATTAAGCTTTAATCAGGAGTCTTGCAGTCGATACGACTACCAATTTTTGGTCATTATGATGATCAGCTAAATGCATTATTACAACGATAAAGTTTTTGATAAATTACAGTTGAAGTCAAAATTATTAGCCCCCCAGTTTATTTTTTCCCCCAATTTCCGTTTAAAGGAGAGCAGATTTTTTCAACACATTTCTAAACATAATAGTTTAATAACTCATTTCTAGTAACAGATTTATTTTATCTTTGCCATGATGACAGTAAATAAAATTTTACTGAATATTTTTCAAGACACTTCTATACAGCTTAGTGACATTTAAAGGCTTAACTAGGTTAATTAGGTTAACTAGCAGGTCAGGGTAATTAGGCAAGTTATTTTATAATGATGGTTTGTTCTTTAGACCTATCGAAAAAAAATTTTTTGCTTAGAAGTGGCTAATAATTTTGACCTAAAAATGGTGTTTAAAAAATTAATAACTGCTTTTATTCTAGCCGAAATAAAACAAATAAGACTTCTTCAGAAGAAAAAAATATTATCAGACATACTGTGAAAATTTCCTTGCTCTGTTAAACATCATTTGGGAAATATTTAAAAAAGAAAAAAAAATTCAATGGGGGGCTAATAATTCTGACTTCAACTGTAAGCTCTCTGTTGACAATTGTTTCTCATAAAGTACAGTAATACTACAGATTTGGTTATATTTTTAATAGTGATGTTCAGCATTTGGTGTAATGTTACTTTTGAAAGTAGTGCATTACAATATTGAGTTACCACCCCCCCCCCCCCCCCCCCCCCCAAAAAAAAAAAAAAAAGTAACTAATTGCGTTACTTAGTTACGCACATGTTTTGTATAAATAAAACTCCAGAATTGTATATTTGTTATACCCAATCTCTGTATTTCCTTAGGGGACATTTAAATGTAAGATTCTGAAAACGAGATAGTCCTCACATTTTGTATGTTGTCAAATCTGCCCTTCTCCAGGAGTCTCTGCACTCTCATTGTACATAATTATTGCTGGATACCCAAACCAGTGTCTATATAAGTAGTACAGTGTCTACAATTGGACTGAATCAGAACGCAGATTTCGGTGCCTCATTTTGTTGCCAATTAAATGCCCAAGATGTCAATAGCAATCAGGCAACAGGAGAGCTAGAAGATTGGAAACATGTTTCTTTACATGAATAAATCAATAGGCTACCTTTTAAATCAGTAACCCATTTTCATCGATCATAACTTCTGTGAAAAGCACAGACACAGCAAGTTATTGCATGACAGACTGCCAGGCTTATACAATGTCATGCGTATAATCTTTTTGTCGACATGCACAATTTAAAGTGAAATGTAAGTGTGATGAAGACGCAGTAGGCTGGGGATCCATAAGCAGTTTTATTAAACAGACGGCAGCAGAAGACAAGGTAAGAAACGACAGGCTAGAATCAGTGGTCAGTGAACAGGCTAAGGTCGGGGCTGGCGGCTAATAGTCGGAGTCAGAAGGCAGGCTAGATCTAAAGGCAGGCGACAGGCAAACAGGTATCGTAATCAGGCAGAGATATACACGAGAAAGTAACCAGGGTAAACGCTTGGAAATGTTCGCTGAGCAAAACAAGACTTCGCATGGACTGATGGGTAAGGAAAGTATATATAGTGTGTGTGATGGATATCAGCTGTTACTGAAATCAGTTCTTCGTGAATGGGCTGATGGGTAATGTATTTCGTATTCGTATCAGTACTCAGGTGAGTGTTCCCTCTGGTGGTAATGATAGGGCGGTGCGAGTGTCCTACTCATAACAGAGCCCTCCCCCTGCGAACGGCTCCTGACGTGAGGAGGCTGACGACGCCGGGGTCTTCCTGGAGGTCGAGGACGTGGCCTCTCCGGGTGAGATTGGTGGAACTGTTCTGTAAGAGAAGGGTCAAGGATATCTCCTGCAGGGACCCATGAACGTTCCTCTGGGCCATATCCTTCCCAATCCACGAGATATTGGAGTACGTTGCCCCGGCGCCTGGAATCGAGCAGTTCTCGAACTGTGTATGCTTCTTGGCCATCGACCAGCAGGGGAGGAGGAAAGGAGCCAGATCCCCTCGTCTCTCGCTGTCCTCTCGGACCACTCGCCGGTTTCAGGAGGGATACATGGAACGTGGGGGGAAATACGGTAGTTAGTGGGTAACTCTAAACGAAATGAAACTGGTGTGATTTGTCTGAGTATTTTAAAAGGACCCACATACCTGGGACTGAGTTTTTTGCAGGGTAGTCTTAGTCGAATGTCCCTAGTTGATAACCAAACCCATTGTCCTGGAGTGTAATCAGGTTGGCGCTGTCTATGCTGGTTGGCTTGTCTCTCTTGAGTTCGGACAGCTCGTTGAAGGTGGGTGTGAGCACGGTTCCAAGTTTCCTCGCTGCGTTGCAGCCAAGCGGTAACCGATGGAAGATTAGATGGTTCTCCAGACCAGGGAAACAGTGGTGGTTGGTAGCCCAGCGTGCACTTAAAGGGGGTTAATCCAGTAGAGGGTTTTTGCAGAGAGTTTTGGGCGTATTCTGCCCACATCAAATACCTGCTCCAGTCTGACTGATTTGATGACAGTAGGTTCTAAGGAATCGGATTATCTCCTGATTTAAACGTTCTGTCTGCCCATTAGATTCTGGGTGATAGCCTGAAGTCAAACTGATGTTGATGTTCAGTTGCTTAAAGAACTCGGACCATACTCTGGAAATAAATTGGGGTCCCCGATCAGATACTATGTCCTCAGGAAGTCCATAAAACCGAAACACATTATTACACAGGAGTTCCGCGGTTTCAAAGGCCGTTGGGAGTTTGGTTAAGGGTATAAGTCGACAGGATTTCGAGAAACGGTCAATGATGGTGAAGATAGTGGTGTGTCCCTGAGAATTGGGAAGGTCGGTGACAAAGTCAACTGCAATATGGGACCAAGGACGTTGTGGTATGGGGAGAGGTTGTAGTAGACCTGCAGGTAAATGTCTGGGAGTCTTTGACATGTCACATTCCGCACAATTTCTGATAAAGCTGATAGTGTCAGTTGTCATGGTAGACCACCAAAATTGGTTCTTAAGTAGTTGCAGGGTGGCGGTCATCCCCGGGTGCCCGGAACTGGGGGTGCAGTGTATTAGCTGCAAAAGTTGGTTACGATAGTTTTCCGGTACATATGTTAGAGCAGGAGGGCATTCAGCTGGAGGTGGTGTATCTAGATTGGTCTGTTGAATCTGAGTCATAATATCCCACTGAACAGGCGCAATCAGGGAGGTTGGTGGGAATAACCGTCTCCTCTGACTGAAAGCTACTTAGGTGATCGTTTTGGCGTGACAGAGCATCGGCTTTGGTATTCTTGGTACCTGGTCTGTAGGTTACAGTGAACTGGAAGCGGGTGAAAAACATTGCCCATCTCGCCTGCCTGGGGTTCAACCGTTTGGCGGATTTGAGATATTCTAAGTTCTTGTGGTCAGTGAGAACAGTAAACGGGAAGTTAGCCCCCTCCAACCAATGTCTCCACTCCTCTAATGCTGCTTTGATGGCTAAGAGTTCCCTATCTCCAACATCATAGTTTTGTTCAGTTGGGGTGAGCTTCTTAGAATAATAGGCACAGGGGAACATCTTGGGAGGAGTACCTTGACGTTGAGACAGTATTGCTCCGATGCCCGTATTGGAAGCGTCTACCTCCACAATGAAGGGTCTGTCGGGATCCGGGTGATGAAGTATGGGTGCTGTGGTGAACCTAGCTTTCAGGTTCTGAAAAGCCTGTCTCGCTTCGGTTGACCATATAAGGGTTGTTCTGGAATTTCTGGTCATGGAGGTGAGTGGCGCAGCGATGCTACTGAATCCTCGAATGAATCGTCTATAAAAATTTGCAAAACCCAAAAATCGCTGTAGTTCTTTGACTGACCTAGGAAGAGGCCACTCTACCACTGCCCTGACCTTCTGTTCATCCATGGCAACTCCCTCCTGGCTGATAATGTACCCCAAGAAGGTAGTGGAGGTTTTATTAAATTCACATTTTTCTGCCTTAGCATAGAGGTGATGTTGAATAAGGCGTTCCAGTACCGACCTCACCTGACTCACATGTTCTTCTCTCGTGTTGGAGTAAATCAGAATGTCATCGATGTATACAACCAGCCAGCGACCTAGCATGTCTCTAAAAACGTCGTTGACAAATGATTGAAACACTGAGGGACTGTTAGCCAATCCGAAGGGCATCACACAGTATTCATAGTGCCCCGTGGATGTGGAAAACGCGGTTTTCCATTCGTCCCCGCCCCTTATACGGATGAGGTTGTAGGCACTACGTAGATCCAATTTAGTGAAATATTTTGCTCTGCGCAGTTGTTCTAGGGCAGTGGGAACCAAAGGTAATGGGTAGCGGAATTTCACTGTGATGTCATTTAAGCCACGGTAGTCAATACATGGTCTGAGTTCTCCATTTTTTTTTTTTACAAAAAAGAAGCCAGCTGCTGCGGGTGAAGTGGATGGCCTGATGAAACCCTTGGTTAACTCCTCGTCAATGTATTTTGCATGGCTTCTGATTCTGGGCGTGACAATGGAAAGATTCGGCCTCTGGGGGGAGTGGTATTAGGTAGTAACTCGATAGCGCAGTCTGTAGGCCGATGAGGAGGTAGCTGACAGGCCTTTTGTTTGCTAAAAGCTTCAGTCAGGTCAGAGTATTCATTGGAATTTTGAGTATATCATCATTCCTGTTATTGGAGCAAATGGATTGGGGACTTACTGGCCTGAGACAGTGTGCATGACAACCGGAATCCCATTGGGTGATCTGACAGTCCTTCCAGGAAATTACAGGGTTGTGTTTGACCAGCCATGGGAAGCCCCAAAATAATGGAATAATTAGACGAGTTTAGCACATGAAATTTAATGCTTTCCTGATGCAGAGCCCCCCGTCTGCATGCTGAGCTCCTCAGTAGTAAAAGTTATCCTCCCCCCTCCTATGGGTCGGCCATCGAGCGCCTCCACTGTTAAATAAGAGGTACAGGGAATCAATGTGAGCTTATTCTGCCGTGCAAATTTTTCAGACATAAAGTTACCAGCAGCACCTGAATCTAAAAGGGCCACAGCGCGAATAGTTCGGCCCTGAAAGGCCAGTTCTACAGGTATCTGTACATTAGATGCTGGTCTAGATTTGAAATCAGACTCACTCACCGACTGTGTCGTGGGACGAACGGGGCATGATCTTCTCATGTGACCGGCTTCTCCGCAGTACATACACAGATGGTTCTGGTAACGGCGATTTCTCTCCTCAGCTGTCAAGTGCGTCACTCCGATCTGCATCGGTTCCCCTTGAGTGACGTTGACAACCGGCGAGTATTGCATTAAACGTGTGGGGCGTCTTGCTCGGATTAAATTGTCCAGTTCAATGGCTAATTTAATAAATTCAGAGAGTGATTTGCCCTCGTCGCGGCATGCCAGCTCAGATTGCAGCTCCGGAGTTAACCCCTTCCTGAAGAGGAGTTTTAAAGTGTCTTCAATCCAGTTCGTTTGAGCCGCAAGCGTGCGGAAAGCCAATGCATATTCTGCGGCAGTTTTCCTTCCCTGAGTGAGTGCAAGGAGTTGATCACCAGCGCTTTTCCCACCAACAGCATGCTCGAACACAGCGCGAAAGTCCTTTAGAAATGCGGAGAAGCTAGGAAATGCCGTCCCATCCTCCTTCCACACAGCCGTGGCCCAATCTAACGCTCTCCCAGTGAGAAGGGTACACACAAATGAAATGCGACTGGCATCCGTAGGATAAAGCGCAGGTTGTTGGTTGACGAACATGGAGCATTGTAGCAAAAACCCCTTGCATTTAGCTGCGTCACCGTCAAATTTTTCAGGAAACGCTAGCCTGGGGCTTACCGTGGAAGTTGGGGGTGACAGGGGAGCAGCAATGTTCATTACTGGTGCAGCAGCGTCCTCTGGTGGTGACAGGCGTAATCCCTGTAGAAGTTTGACCACTTCATCCGTGAGTGACGTCAGGTGGGTGAGTTGTTGCTGGTGAATGACGAGCTGGTTAGCTTGAGCGGATAGCTCTGTAGTGATCTGCATAAACGCTGCTGGATCGCTTTGTGGCGAAGTCTTCTGTGATGAAGACGCAGTAGGCTGGGGATCCATAAGCAGTTTTATTAAACAGACGGCAGCAGAAGACAAGGTAAGAAACGACAGGCTAGAATCAGTGGTCAGTGAACAGGCTAAGGTCGGGGCTGGCGGCTAATAGTCGGAGTCAGAAGGCAGGCTAGATCTAAAGGCAGGCGACAGGCAAACAGGTATCGTAATCAGGCAGAGATATACACGAGAAAGTAACCAGGGTAAACGCTTGGAAATGTTCGCTGAGCAAAACAAGACTTCGCATGGACTGATGGGTAAGGAAAGTATATATAGTGTGTGTGATGGATATCAGCTGTTACTGAAATCAGTTCTTCGTGAATGGGCTGATGGGTAATGTATTTCGTATTCGTATCAGTACTCAGGTGAGTGTTCCCTCTGGTGGTAATGATAGGGCGGTGCGAGTGTCCTACTCATAACAGTAAGGTGCACTCCAGTGTTTTAAACAACCACATGCAGTAAGTCAGGACAAGTGTCATTTTTGATAAAGAAATCAAATATGGTCCCATTTCTACTAAAGAATTGCTGACATGTGAGGCTAGAATCTAGCATACCATTATTTTGCTGTTATTAGTACAGTATCTGTTATTTAGAGTTAAATTATTGTAGTTGAATTAGGATTTATTGTGATTTATGTATTTTTTCGTAATTTATATTCGTTGCTCAGTGGTTAGCACTGTCGCCTCACAGCAAGAAGGTCGCTGAGTCGTTTGAGTCCCAGCTAGGCCAGTTGGCATTTCTGTGTGGAGTTTGCATGTTCTCCCCATGTTCACGTGGGTTTCCTTTGGGTGCTCTGGTTTCCCCCACAGTCTAAAGACATGCGGTATAAGTGAATTGGATGACCTAAATTGGCCATAGTGTATGAGTGCCATGGCTGGAAGTGCATCTGCTGCGTAAAACATATGTCGGAATAGTTGGTGGTTCATACGCTGTGGCTAGTCCTGATAAAAAAGGGACTAAGCTGAATTGAATGAATGAATGAATAAATATTTGTTTATATAATTATATTTGCATATATGTGGGTTTGGTGTTAAAAAGGTAATACCCTGCTGTTGTCATTACTAAAGATATTAAGTTATTATAACTTGACATTACTTAAAATACCAAGTTCTGGCATCAAAACTTAAACAGGTGAGTTTGACTTACTCATTAGGCAGCAAAAAACCTTTTTAATTAATATTTTAAGTTCTCTGAACTTAACATTTTCATTTCTTTAAACGATTCACTATGTCTCTGTTTAAAATGATTGGTTGCACTTGAAATTCTGCCTTGACAACTGCGCTGATTGGTCGATACATGTTATATGACAGAAGGTGGTCATTTTGCTTGTGATGGTGAATTTTGCAGAAGCGCAGCAGGACAGAGGCACTACCTAAACCCATCTGACGAAAGACAAAAGTTAAATTAATAAGTAGATTTTTAAATGTTTATATACATTTTTATTAATTGATATACACGCAAGGGCGACACGATGGCACAGTGGGTAGCACTGTTGCCTCACAACAAAAAAAGTTGCTGGTTCGAGTCCCGGGTGGGTCAGTTGGCATTTCTGTATGAAGTTTGTATGTTCTCCACGTGTTGCCGTGGCTTTCCTACAGGTGCTCCGGTTTCCCCACAAGTCCAAAGACATGCTCTATAGGTGAATTGGGTAAGTTAAATTGTCCATAGTGTAGTGTATGTCCTGGTCCTCCAAATTGGTTGTTGAGCGTTGGTCTAACGACCCACCTCGTAAAATGAGATGTTATGAAACACCAACATGGTGTGGCTAAATATCAACTTCGATATAAACAGTCCTGGCAGTGAGTAAGTAAGTAAAGAATATAAAAGCTGAAAAAATTGGAAGTGTATATTAGCCATTTTAAGTTATCTGTAACATTATCAGTATTTAAACATTAAGTTAATTATGCATCTGTAATTAAACATTTTAACAGTTAATTCAATGAAGAGACCACATATGGTCAACTCAATTAATTGAGTTGTCGATTTTCTGTTACTCAAACAAACTGAGGGAATAATTCAAATAATTTGAGTAGTCTCAACATTTTAGGGTTCACAATGAATATGTTTAAAACTGTTTATACTGTATATTGTTCAATTTAAAAAATCCTACAGTATATATTTTCAATGTCATACCACATCATTTTGTGTGTCTTTTAAGTATCATATAAGTTGACTTGGCACAGCTTTTGTAAAAAAAAAATCTTTAAAAAAATACCCAGCTCTATTCATAAAGCAAATATTATGTTCACCTTATTATTGTGGCTTGAGAAAGCCAACATACTGTTATACTATATAAACTTATTATTCTTCCGTCTTCTTCTTCTTCGTCTGAGACTAATTTCTATATGCATCTCCTCTTAGACCGTTCATACTACAACCACCAAATTAACATCAAACCTCCAAACTGGTCTGACTCGAGTTGCTCTATCTTTTCCAACTGATCCAATTTACGGTTTTCTGAAAACTGACCTGGAAAATTCAGAAAAGTCTTATTGACTTAACATAGGACCAAATTTTATGACCTCATAACTTTGCACCAAATTGTCACACAGACTTAAGGTTGGGTTCATTTAACTCAGACTACCAATCTGCCAACCACTGATGACCTTTAAACTTACTAGCCACACCCTAGCAACCACTTACAGCACCCTAGCAACTGTCCAATAGACTTCCATAATAAAAAATTGCCATTGACTTTACATTGGACATACTAACAATATACTGTACCAACCCATACTAAAAACATACTAATCATACTAGCAACATGCTAATTAATACTAAATTAATGCTAACAACATGCTAGTTTATACTAGAAACATGGTAATTTATGTTAGCAACTGCCTAGCAACTACTCAGAACATCTTAGCAATCGCCTAGCAACCACTCAAAACAACATAGCAACACCTTAGCAACAACCTAGAACACCCTAACAACCACTTAGCAACACCTTAGCAACCACTTGGAACGCCCTAGCAACCGCCTAGCAACAACTTAGCAACCACCCAGCAACGCTTTAGCAACTGCCTAGCAACCACTCAGAACACTCTAGCAACCGCCTAGTAACGCCTTACCAGCCACCTAGTAACTGATCTGAACACACTATCAACTACCTAGCAATACCTTAGCAACCAACTAGCAACGCCTTAGAAACCACTCAGAACACCCTAGCAACCGCCTAGCAACAACTTAGCAACCACCCAGCAACACCTTAGCAACCACCTAGCAACCACCCAGAACACCCTAGCAACCGCATAGCAAAGCCTTACCAGCCGCCAAGTAACTGATCTGAACACACTATCAACCACCTAGCAATACCTTAGCAACCACTTAACTATGCCATATCAACCACCTAGCAAATCCTTAGCAACTACCTAGTAACGCCTTAGCAACTGCCTATCAACCGCTCAGAACACCTTAGCAACCACCTAGCAACACCTTAGCAACGACCTAGAACACCTTAGCATCCACCAAGCAACACCTTAGCAACTACCCAGAACACCCTAGCAACCACCTAGCAAACCCTTAGCAACGCCTTAGCAACCACTCAGAACACCCTAACAACCACCTAGCAACATCTTAGCAACCACATAAAACACCCTATCAACGCCTTAGCAACTACCCAGAACACCCTAGCAACTGGCTAGCAACACCTTAACAACTACCTGGAACACCCTAGCAACCGCCTAGCAACCACTCTTGAATATCTTAAATGTTGTGCATATCGATGTTGTTTGTTTGTTTATTTTGTGTCAATCCTTCTAGGGCAGTTTCCATCACATCACACAGGCTGAACTCTCCATCCTCTGTCTGACTCTCCTGACCCTGCAGCCAACTTGCAACTCACCTTTCAAAATTACTTTTGCACTAGCAAAATAAATGGCATGATGGTTTTCCCCAGACACAGTATACACTATATCCATTCCCCCAGGCAAAGTGCCCTAAAGTTAGGGGGACAAGTCGTAATTCTGCACACCGTTTGAGATAAATTAGACTCAGAAAGGACCAGACTACAGCTCGGGCATCATTACGTCAAAGGTTACCGATGCAGAGTTAACGGGGTGAAAATCAATTACATGCCTGGTTCACCTAATTGATATCTACCACAGCATGAAGATAACACCCAAAGCATTATATTTGTATTGAGCGCGAGTTAAAAAGCCCATTTATATTCAAGAGGGTGAGGACATTTTTGATGGGAAGCACAACCGGCAACTTGAAATGTAAGATTAAATTAAACTGTTTATTTAGAGTGAAATGCCAATGACTGGGGCTGTTCGAATGTGAGCGGATGAGCCCGGGCGGACTTGTTACAATGCAGGTGCGCAGCCTCCTTTATGAAAAGCCGACAGAGCTACAACATCGAACATCAGAGGGCTCTGATACAGATGGCTCTTTCCAGAGCTTCTGATCCTGTCTTCAATCAAGTAGCCCAGAAGAAGGAGAAGACAAGCAATCTTCACCCTTCAGGACAGACAGTGGTCTCTCGTACTCTCCTCACTGCTGCCTGAGATGGTATTGACCCTTCTTACGGGGACCCAGAATAGGAGTGTATTACTGTGATCATAATCAATATAGCTGCAGAGAGATATGACACTCACCCTTGATTGGACACTCTAAGAGCAACACAGAGCCATCTCATCCACATGTAGGTCATCTGATCTAGATAGAGGAAGACATTGTGAGACAGTATGATGGCGAGAAACAAGACATTCATTTTACTCCAAAATACATGTTAAAAAGCAGTTTTGACTATATAGGCTTGAATATAACTATTCCGTGATGAAGATGTTTTTTAATTTTACAACATTTTTCCAATGTCCCTTTATTTAAATGTTAAAATATATTTTAGTAATAACAAAATGTCTCATTTATTGAAATCATGAAACATATTCTTTATTTCTTTTTTTTGATCAAAAATCTAATGTGTGTAACTTTACATACAGCTGATATGTTTAGTGTTAAAGAGGATTAATTGAAGAACATATGTTGAAATTACAAATTTATTTTCTGAGTATTTTTGTTCTATTAAAGGGGACCTACAGTATAAGCCCCTTTTTACAGGATGTAAAATAAGTTCCCCTTCGGGAGGGGAACTTCAATGCTATGTGGAAAAACTTCCACTATGGGGATTTCGTCAGAATCCAATCATCTGAAAGAGTATAAAAACGGGCCAATGAAATGCCAATGAGTTGGCGGCGTCAGCGTGCACAGCTGTCTTGAATGACAATCAGCCTGGCATAAAAGGCTAGCATGTGCTCAGCAACGACATCCTTTTCGCTTTCAGAGCCTTTCACGAGCTTCTGAGAGAGTCTATGAGGGTATCTCCAACCTGTGTCTACAGAGGGAGATCGAGAAGCAGCTTCTCCCGGTCCAGAGCGCGTATACGCAGTGGCAGATGGTCGAGCTGGGTTGTTCTCCCTTGCCTGGCGTCCTTTGGGTCCGGTCCTCCAAGAGCGGTATGTATATAGGAAGCAAGTTTCCTAAAAGAGCAACACGGTTGTGCAGCGCGTCTTTTTCAAGACGTCGCTCCGACCGTGCGTTTCTGGTTGCGGTGGTTTCCTGTCCCCGGATGATGGGCACGAGCACTGCGTTTCATGTCTGGGGGTCCAGCATGTTAATGCGGTGCTCGCGGGCAGTGCATGCCATCATTGTGATGTCATGTCTGCTGCGCAGTTAAGATCGCGGCTCGCTCTTGCAAAAGAGCGACCCACCCCAGTTGTCCCCCGCACTGCGGTTGGCACTCGGGCAGATCTGAGGGATTCAGTGGGAGTAAATCCGCCGCCCTCGGGCTCGCGGACCTCTCGCTCCTCCACGCGCTCCATCCAAGCTTCAGGTGAGAGAAGCGCTCCATCCTCGGGTGGTCGCCCTCTCACTTGATGACACCGAGGATCAGATGTCCATCGCTGCATCGGAGGATGGGCTGTCATTGTCTGATGAGGATGCGAACCCGCTCGCTCCCTCCCTCCGGGGTGGAGAGCACGGTGTTGGCATCTAAAAAGCAGACATGATGGCCGTGCTTTCCCGGGCTGTTTCGGCCGTGGGTCTGGTGATGGTTTATCCCCCAGCCCCGCGGCCGGACCGACTAGATGGGTGTTATGTGGAGGATATAAGAAGGCAAGACCTTCTAAGCCTTCCGTCCCCTTCTGCCCGGAAAGTGCGCAGTAAGCTCACGCAGTCTTGGAGGGCACTTTTTTCTGCCCGATCTGCGTGCGCTTTCATCCTCACCATCCTTGGAGGGTTGGTTGTCATTGTCTGATGAGGATTCGAACCTGCTCTTTTCCTCCGGGATGATGGGCGTGGCGTCGAATCCAGAAGCAGACTTTGCAGCCGTGCTTCCCAGGCTGTTTCGGCCGTGGGTCTGGAGATGGTTTATCCCCCAGCCCCGCGGACGGACCGACTAGAGGGGTGTGATGTGGAGGAGATAAAGAAGGCAAAACCTTCTAAGCCTCCACGTCCCCTTCTTCCTGGATGTGCACAGGAAGCCCACGCAGTGCGCTTTGTGCGCCTCCGCCCTCACCATGCATGCTACGGCCACCTACCAGCGCTCCCTAGCGCAGGCGCTGGCCCAGCTGCGAGGGGATGGTTCCGACCCAGGACTGAGCATGAGCTCCGCACAGCAATCGACTGAAGTCGGCTGTGTGTGCCCCAGGGAAGGACGATGGTCACATTAGTGGCCCAGGAACGCCACCACGGGCTAAACCTGGTGATCTGCGTGATGCTGACAAAGTTCGCTTTCTTAGCTCACTCATATCCCAGGCTGGCCTGTTCGGCGACACCGTCAGTGAATTCACCCAGGAATTCACGCCGGTGAGCGAGCAGTCGGAGGCGATGGGTAATACCACCTCTCGGCGGGATCGTAAAACCGCTCCTCCCCGCCGAGCCATCCACATCCACTGCTTCACGCCGAGAGCGCCCGCCTGCGGCTTTGCTCGGTCGCCCCCGCCTGCGCCTCTGGCCAAGCGGCTGCGCCGAGCATCTCGCAGGCAACCAGCGCTCCCCGCCCCAGGGCGCC
Source organism: Danio kyathit (assembly GCA_903798195.1). Taxonomy (NCBI): domain Eukaryota; kingdom Metazoa; phylum Chordata; class Actinopteri; order Cypriniformes; family Danionidae; genus Danio; species Danio kyathit. Next base: position 33,367,374 of record LR812530.1, read on the forward strand.
GCTAAGTTCGGTAAACGAACCGCGAAGCGTCCCTGAGACGGGCCATCTGGAGAGGAGGAAATTTGCTCTTTCCCCGCTGGAGGGCGGGGCTCTTCTTCTAAACAGCGTTAAAAAACGCTATCAAAACCTCAGAGAAAGAGCATTTTTTCCCTTCCCCGGATGTGACAGCCCGAACACTGCCAGTCTGGGACGCTATGCTTTCCAGCTCGTAGGATCGGTGCACTTCGCCAGTGGCTCGCGGAGCGAGAGAGAACGGTCTCCTTTCTCTCCCCCTCCCAGCCCCACCTCCGGAGTACGGGTGCGAGACAAGAGTGAAGCTCTTGCCTCCTGCTCTCCTGTGGGACCCCAGTGCTTCCCGGTTGAGCCCACCCACTCCGCGCTGCCCCACCGCTGGTACGTCAGCGATTGTGCGGACGAAGCCACTTGCGAGGGCTCTGCCTGCCTGGTTAGCGCGGGCCAGCCCATCGCAATGGCTCATCCGCGCGATCAGACTCGGCTACGCGATTCAGTTCGTGAAACGGCCTCCCAAGTTCACGGGTGTGTATTTCACCAGGGTCAGCCCTGCGTCCACCCCTGTCTTGCGAGAGGAGATTGCTGTCCTCCTGGCGAAGGATGCAATCGAACCGGTCCCTCCAGCCGGGATGGAGAGCGGGTTTACAGCCCGCACTTCATCGTACCCAAAAAGAGCGGTGGGCTACGGCCAATCCTCGTTCTGCGCGTTTTGAACCACTGGCTTCACAAGCTGCCGTTCAGAATGCTTACGCAGAAGCGCACCCTCCGGAGCGTTCGTCCTCGGGATTGGTCTGCAGCAGTAGACCTGAAGGACGCGTACTTTCATGTCTCCATACTTCCACGCCACCGTCAGTTTCCTGCGGTTTGCGTCTGAAGTCGAGTCTGGCGGTACAAGTCCTCCCCTTTTGGCTCTCTCTGTCTCCGCGGGTTTTCACCAAGCTCGCGGAGGGTGCCCCAGCTTCGGCTTGCGGGCATCCGCATACTCAATTATCTCAAGCGACTGGCTGATTTCAGTGCGCTCGCGGGATTAATTGATTACGCACAGAGACAGGGTGTTTGGCACTTCGACCAATTGGGGTTTCAGGTCAACCGAGAAAAGAGCAGCCTCGCCCCCGTGCAGAGCAACTCTTTTCTCGGGTTGGAGCTGGACTCGATCACCATGACGCGCCGGGCTGATGCTGGCCTGTCTGAGAGAGTTCGACAGGAATATGTGGTCCCACTGATATTATTTCAGAGGCTCCTGGAGCATATGACATCCGCAGCCGCGGTCTCGCCGCTCGGATGCTCCATATGAGACCACTTCAGCATTTGCTTCACGATCGGGTCCCTAGACGCGCATGGCACGCGAGCGCGCACCGGGTGACTGTCACTCCGCTGTGTCGCCGCGCCCTCAGCCTCTGGATGTACCCTGTGTTCTACAGGCCCGCGGGCCTCTAGAACAAGCGTCCAGGCATGTCGTCGTTTGACGGATGCTTCCAGTTCGCGCTGGGGGGCTGTGTGTTGCGGGCATGCAGCTGTGGTTCCGTGGTAGGAAGCTGGTTGCATTGGCATCTTAACTGCCTGGAGCTGTTGGCAGTGTATCTCACGCTGCACCGTTTTTTACCGGTGTTAGAAGGGAAACACGTGCTGGTCAGGACGAACAGCACGGTGGCGATGGTGTATATCAACCGCAAGGGAGATATTCGCTGTCGCCGCATGTCTCAGCTCGCTCGCCGTCTGCTCCCCCGGAGTCATACGCGGCGCAATCGCTGCATTCCATTTTTTCCCCGCCGAGCTCAACCGTGCAGCCGCTGCGCTCTCACGGCAGTTCGCCTGGGAGAATGGAGACTCCACCCCCGACTGTCCAGCTGTTATGGGTGCGTTCTGCGCACTGGCTACACAGCTGGCCCCGGGGCGTGCGTAATACGCATTTCTCCAGTGAGCCTACTCGCACAGATGCTGTGTAAAGTCAGGGAGGACGAGGAACAGGTCTATGCATTGCGCCTCTCAGGCCCAATCAAACCTGTATTCTAGCTCTCTCCTCGTGATGGCCCCTCCCTGGCATGTCCCCTGGAAGAAACTTCTTCTTTGGGGACAGGCACCGTTTGGCACCCGCGCCTAGTTCTATGGACATCACGTGTGTCCCATAGATGGAGCGCGGAGGACTTAGGTGACCTACCGTTAGGTGGTTAACACCATCACTCAGGCCTAGAGCACCCTCTATGAGGCATGCCTATGCCCTGATGTGGAGTCTATTCGCTGTGTGGTGTACTTCTCTCCGAGAAGGAAACCTCAAACATGCCAGATCAGTGTGATGCTATCCTCCTTCAGCTGGCTGGAGCCAAGGCTGTCCCCTCCGCACTGAGGGGTTGGCGTGGCGATCATCCCCGCTCTGAGGATGCGGCGATGGCGACGCGCTGGGAAAGCATCGCCTCATCATCCAGTCCCCAGAGGCGCGAGACGTGGATATATATCCTGTCCCCTCTCTTACCCATTTGAAGATCTCTCTTAGGAGAGGTCTGCTCGATCACTCGACTCAGTATCTATATGATTTCTGTCCAGGTAGACAGCTCTGCTGGTTGCGTTGGCATCGGTCAAATGGGCGGGTATCTGGAGGCATTTTCGGTCAGCGAAATGTGCCAGCGTTTTGGGCCGGCCCACTCTCACGTTTACCTGAGACCCCGGCCCACCTAGGTGCCCTAGGTTCCTACAGCGCTCGTTTAAACTATGTAGTGAACCTGCAAGCGCTGCCCACGGAGGAGGCAGACCCAGCCCCTTATTGCTGTGTCCTGTTCGCGCTTTGCGTATTATACGGACCGTACTCAGAGCTTAGATCCTCTGAGCAGCTCTTCATCTGTTACGGTGATCGGCAGAAGGGAAGTGCTGTATCTAAACAGAGGTTGGCCCACTGAACAGTGAATGCCATCTCCCTCGCTCATCGAGCTAGGGAGAGCCGTGTCCCCCAGGAGGAGCACGCTCCAGTCGGAGCGCGCATCCTTTTGGGCGTTAGCACGCGGCGCCTCTCTAACAGACATTGTAGAGCTGCGGGCTGGGCGACACCTGAACATTTGTGAGATTTATCTTCGAGTGAACTGATTTCCTCACGAGCGGTGAATGAGGAAATTCGGTTAGGTGTTGTAAAACGCTTGCTGCGCCTTTCTCTCTAACACAGAGATACGTGCGCTTTTCTCGCTTTGTCAGTTGAGTTCCCCACTCGGCGAACCCTGCAGAGTTCCTCCGAGGCCCCCAGCATCTGACTCAGCGGAGCAGTCAAATGTTGGCCCATTACGTTGTAGGTATGCCCGCTGGTCATCCCGCGTTCTGGGTATAGGGGCCTGCTATGTGCGATCCCCGCTGGCGATCCCATACGCTCACTCAGCCACGATGTAGTCCCCCCTCCTAGGCGGGCTCGTGTCTTCCCTCCCCGCTAACCACCTCTTCGTATGTGCACTCCCCCTTCTCAGGGCTAGTCCAAACGCTATTTGCCACCAGGTCTCCCCCTCCGGGCAGCAGGTGGCCTCCGCAGCGTCCTCCCTATCGGGACTGAACGCTTTCCCAACGTACTGTCGTATTTAAAAATTCCTAGAAACTAACTAGGTGTATTTTTACGACTCCCCGAAAAATATATCTAAACCAGAAAAGGTAAGTAAGGTAAGTAAGGGCCAGGGGACACGTTGGAGGACTGTGTCTCCAGCGATGCAGGTGCGCTCGTACTGCTGCGTAGCGCGCCCCTCACTGGAGACATGGTAAGGTTCTTTCGTTGTGGCGCTTTCCATAAATTTCCCCATAGTGGAAGTTTTTCCACATAGCATTGAAGTTCCCCTCCCGAAGGGGAACGCTCTGGTTACTAAAGTAACCCTCGTTCCCCGAGGGGGGGAACGGAAATGCTATGTTCCTTCGCCACAACGATTGTCCCTTAGCTGTTGAGTGTGAAAGCCTCTTCAGCTAGAAAAGGATGTCGTTGCTGAGCACATGCTAGCCTTTTATGCCAGGCTGATTGTCATTCAAGACAGCTGTGCACGCTGACGCCGCCAACTCATTGGCATTTTATTGGCCCGTTTTTATACTCTTTCAGATGATTGGATTCTGACGAAGTCCCCATAGTGGAAGTTTTTCCACATAGCATTTCCGTTCCCCCCCTCGGGGAATGAGGGTTACTTTAGTAACCAGAGCGTTTTGGTGACTGTTGCTTTAAAACAGGGGTGCTCAATCCTGTTCCTGGAGATCTACTTTCCTGCAGTTCAGCTCCAACCCTGATCAAACACACCTGAACCAATTAATTAGGACCTGAACAGCACTTGATAATTACAGGCAGGTGTGTTTGATATGGGTTGCAACAGAAATGTGCAGGAAGGTAGATCTCCAGGAACAGGATTGAGCACCCCTGCTTTAAAGGGACCTTATTTTACCCCATTTTCAAGATTTAATATTAAGTGTTTTGTGTCTCCAGAATGTGTCTGTAAAGTTTCAGCTCAAAACACCCATCAGATTATGTATTATGCCTTCAGAATATTGGAATTTTCTAGTCTGAACAATAGCTGTTTTGGTTGCCTGTGCCTTTAATGCTGGTTCGTAGAGGTGTGAAGCTACACTGGTCTCACAGTTCGGTTCGGTTACAATTATCATGCCATCGATTCGGTTCAATTCGATATCTCAGTGCATCAACGATGCTTTGCATACACAGTTTTATATTTTCTTCACAGCACAACAATTCTTGTATTATAATGTTGTATATAATTTATATACTATTTGTAATACAATTTTGTCATTTAATACAAACAGTAAGATATATAAACTGTACCTTTAAAAAACACGAGCATTTATAGCAAATAAACAAATATAAATATCCCGCTCGCTCTCTGAGCCTTGTCTTGGTCACGCGCTCAACAGAAAGGGCTGCGATTGGCGCTGGTGCTCTTCACAGATGAGTGACACTGATAAACTGCAGCGGCGATCACAGCTGATCCATAATAGACGCGGTGGAGAAGACTCTGCAGACACGCGCTTGTGTCTGTATCCAGAAGTATCGCTGTAACAGCCGAGAGGAGAGGAAAAGTCACGCCAACAGGTCAAATGGGCCACAGTGAGAGAGAGAAATGGAGTTTACTTTCATTCTCTCAATCGCAATGAAAATGGGGCTTCTGCTGTTAGTGTCAGTGAAAGACTGTCCAGCAAACACACACGCAGTGAAATTGTGCAGAGTTTCTGCGCTTTTAAGTAGTTGGAGCGTTTTAAATACTTGCACTCGCCTCCCTCGCCATAGTAAGCTACCATGACATAGCGCATATGAGATAAATGACGTCAGTACATAATAACTGGTTATGATTATTACTGAACCGATACCGAATTGTCCGTGTCTGCATCGCGATGCACTGAAGAAACAATTAATTTTGACACCCCTACTAGTTCTTCTCACCCACCATTCCCACGTGCCTGTCAGAGTGTCTCAATCTCCTCCTCGGCTGCGTCAGATAACCAGCACAGTGACAGACATGGAGTGAAGCAGATTTCACGTAGCGTTTGTGAGAAATACTACAGTAAGAACTTTCCCAATGATTATTTGATGTATTTGTTGTGGAGTTAATTCAAGCCTTTCTGCAACAATAAGTCACACACAATGTTGTTGCAAAGTTCACGCACACACAGACACACACACAGTGTGCGCATTTAACTTTGTACTGTACTCATTCTTGATGATGATTGATAGTGATGTGCGATACAACTGGTTTCCTATCCGATACGATACCAAGTAAAATGAAGGTGAATATCAGTGATACCGATCCGATACCGATACCGATCCCAAAAATGACTGTTTGGGAAATTAAAGTAACAGGTAGTGTACCTAAAAGTGTCACTTCATACTGAAAACGAGACATATTACGGGTTGTTCTTGTTTATTGATGAAGAATTATCATACATTATTATCATTGTCACAAAAACACAAGCCCCCAAAATACAGCCACATCACCATATTTTCTCCCTCTGTACCTGGATAGTGCCTGCCTGCTGTTCCTAAGGACTCTGAAAGCAATGTCTCTCTCGCTCTAGCAGCACCTGTGCCTCTCCTTTCCTCCTCTTCTGACCACCTAGTCATGACCTATTCTGTCTTGTGATTTATATGTAGATGTTTTATTATGTTTGTGGTATTACCACAGTACCTCACTTTTTTGTTACACGTGTCACAAACCGCATCGTTTGAGTTTATAGAAGGGAAGTAGCTCCACACATAACTTCGCTTGCGGTCACCCATATCTAATGACAGCTTGACTGAACAACATGTGCCAGCGGACTAAGTGGCTAGCTAGCGTGCTCTGCAGTTGTACAGTGCCATATTACGCACCTGACTTGGCAGGCGGAAGAACAAGTAGTTCCGACTAAGTTGGCATTATTCAGATAAACTAGGGTAATTGTGGTTACTTTCTGCTGTTTTTCTATTTCCCCAAAAATACATATTTGCTCCAAATTACTGAAATATTGATATTTTGATAAGATAATCGATTGTAGAACATACTAAGCTGGTATTGGAGATATCGATATTTTAGTATCGATCCAATGATTGATGATCACAGTGAGCTCAACAGATCTTTTAATGATAATATGTGAAATGATTATATGTGTTACTACGGAGACATGTTAATACGCATCTGTCAATCAATTTGGTGGGCGGGGAAGTCACACTCCTACGTCACGTTGCGGTGGGCCTCAGAATGTGTGGGATTTGGATCTTATTTTAACGTCAAGAAATTTTAAAAAAGAGACTTATTGTCTTTATATCACTCCAATATGACTGAGGACACACTATACCTACACACAGTTCTGTCCAAACAGCTTACAAAAGATGATTTTCATCATAGATGCCCTTTAAATTCAAATGATATTGTGCACCCATCCAACTTTTCAAAAGAGGGTGGAGCTACAAACACCTATGCATCAGCATAGTGGCAGATTTAAAACATAACTAACTTATCTCAAAAAAACTGAAAATGTCAAAAGTAGAGTCTCAGAAGCAGGCAGCCTATGGAGACTACAGTGTTTATTTGTGCATCCTAAAAGTCAACATTTATAATGCATCTTAGTCACTGACATTACATTTAGCAGGTACGGTGATAACACAAACAGTGGATGGCTGCTTCTCACTCAGAGCCGTCTCTGCTATTGAGAGAAATCATCACAAATGGGCAGGACTTTCCACCTCTGATGACATGTACAAAGGGAGAATGTCAATCAAAGTGCTTCTAGAGACTGTTTTAAAGAAGTGCAATTATAAAAATAGAATTGATTAATTTTTACCATTAGAAGCTAGCTATATTCACACACTGTTGTGTGAATACTGTAAATAAGGTCAAGAATCTTGATGTGATTCTGGAGTCAGGTCTGAATTTCAATAGTCTTGCCAAAGCAGTAAGTAAATCAGCATACTATCAACTCAAAAACATTGCAATAATTAGATGCTTTTGGGGAGGACTTAGAGAAACTTGTTCATGCTTTAATCAGCAGAAGGGTGGATTACTGTAATAGACTCCTCACTAGCCTTCCCAAAAAGACTGTTGCAGCTCATCCATAAGGCTGCTGCTGCAATCAGAGTACATCACAGCAGTCCTCAGGTTCTACACTGGCTCCCAGCTACATTCAGAATAGATTTTAGAGTATTACTACTTAAATCACTAAATGCCCTAGGACCTCAATACATTACAGATATGCTCACTGAATACAAACCTAACAGATCACTCAGAGATTTAGGATCAAGTAAATTAGAAATTCCAAAGGTTTAGTCAAAGCAGGGTGAAATCGCCTTCAGCTACTACACCCCCCGCTGCTGGAATCAGCTTCCAGAAATGATCAGATGTGCTTCAACATTAGGCACGTTCAAATCAGGACTGAAAATACATCTGTTTAGTTGTGCTTTTACTGAATGAACACTGTGTTACGTCCGACAAATCACACTGTTATGTCTTTAGTTTTTTTTTTTTTCATTCTTTTATAACCTGTTTAACACATTTTAATCTGTTTTTATCTGTTTTAATTATTTTTAATTGTTTTAATCCCTTTTATTTTATTGTTTATTTTATTCCTGTTTATGTAAAGCACTTTGAATTACCATTTTGTATGAAATGTGCTATATAAATAAACTTGCCTTATTGCTAAACAACTGTGTTTAAATCCAATATAAAAGTGATTTTTGTATAAAAGGTCCCGTTTAAACCACTTCCAAAGGATGTATCATTAAAATACATGCATAGAGTTCATTTTGATTCCTATTATTAATAACTTTAATAGCTTTTTTATTGTACCCATTTTTTGAAAACCAATTCTATGTCCCTTTGCATAACTGTTTCTAATTGTTATACAATCAGTAAATGTTAACTTCAACCTGGGTATAACATGGGATAGTGAGCTTCCATTTAGCACTTTTTCCTCCAAGATCAATAGTCTTTTTTTTTTCCACAGTGCACTCAGTAAGAAGCTGAATTACTTGCCTACGTATCTCCTGTAAAAAGCTGTTGTTGAACTTGCCGCAATTTGCAGGCTTTGATTTGCCCACTCTCAGGCCACGTGGGGAATTCAACTCTGAGAGCGCAGTGATGAAGAGAAGATAGCGGAAGCTCACACGCATGGAATTTCATTAAATCGACACTGTGTTTTCATTTGCCAGAAATGCAGCTCTTCCTTATCAGCGGATTACCTATGAATGAGCTCTATTCTGCGTCCATCAATCTGGGGAGCTTTCACCTCTGCTCTGAGATTGTGGGGCCGGAGATAAGAGAGTGGGCATGACTATGCAATTACACACTTTATTTTATTTTCCATCCAGGACCAAAATGAAAAAGAAAACCCATCTCGGACTCTAAATCGCATTATCGCCGTCAGGGAATTTATGACACGTGTTTAAGATGGAGCGAGGAGATAGCAGGCTGCCAAGAAAGCGTTTCGGTACAGCTGAGATTCGGGGGAGAAATTTGAGAGCGCTACCGTAGAGAGGTGATCGATGGCGGGTCACAGTCAGGAGAGAAGTAATGCAGGCACTTGGAGACAGATAGGGCCAGCATTAGGATCACAAGGGTGGACTGATAAGCCTTTGCCCTCTTTTCAGGTCGAGACCACACAGTTGCACAGCAACAGCAGGGCTCTTCAAAAACACCACCCTGCGCCAATCTGCAGGCAGCTCCACTTCCGCCAGGGGCTCGCTGTGAGTCAAGCAGACACATGGAGAGAGGAATGATTGGCGTGATACATTTAATGGGATTATAGATTACTATGTGACAAATGCAGCTTCGGACTCATAAATAGAGCAAACAGCCAACCCCGGCCATGTCGTACGTTTCAGAAGGATCAAATAAGGTCAACGTTTATTCTGCGTCCACAAATCATTAAAATGGAAAAGCTATTGGGCTGTTGGCAAGGTATCAGCAGGAGGGATGGCGAGAGAAGAGAAAGAGAGGAAGATTTATGCATGGCTAAATCAATTGTGAATGCAAATGTGCTGAGCAGCAGACTCATGCGACCTAGGGAGGAGTCCAACTCCCTCAATTATGCAATTATGATTCATCAGAAGAATTCTCTCTTAAAATCCTGAAAATCAATGATATGCACTGCACACTGGGCTCCAGGATCCAGCACCCCAATTGGGTCAAATAAGCCTAAACTGCAATTAAATCCCTCTCATGCAGTTTCACATGCACAAAAAAAGCTAGATCTGTTTGAAAACCCCTTTTCTTCAATATAGAAAATTTCGCAGCTCATTAGAAAGGTGTAGACTTTTCATATGATTGCACTCCATGAACTTTAAAGAGATTAATCAAACAGGGTTTTATTCCATGCGTTGGGCTTTCACCTGAAATCTGCTTGAGAAACTGCTGAGACAGGAGCACTAAAACTGCATTCTAAGCTAATGAAACATTTACCAACATTTTCATGGCTGAGGGGACTGGAGGCAGCTCATCTATGCGAGACTTATCAGCTGAACAAATCTGTTTCCAATACGCCGCGTCCAGGCTATTTAGATCAGGAGGGGTGTTTGAAATTTGGTTAAAAATAACAAGCCAGCTGCTACATGAAAAGAGTCTACTGGGAAAAAGCTGATTGGACCATGTTTTTAATTTACAGGCATGCAAAAAATGGAGTGGGAGACTGGTTGGAGCTTACTTTGACACCTTTTTTTAAAAATAGAGGGGGGGGGGGGGGTGATTATAACATGAATGCACTTTATTGCAATAAATCACTACTACATAAAAATAATAATAAATGGATTTCATAGGGCTCTACTAGCATTCATTCATTTAGTTTCAGAGGTTGCGACAGCAGAATAAACCACCAACTATTCCAGCATATGTTTACGCAGCAGATGCCCTTCCACCTGCAACCCAGTGTTGGGAAACACCCATACACACTCATTTACACATACACATGCTCATACACTAGGCCAATTTAGGGACCGTTTATACTAACACGTTATACTGGCGTTTCATCTAGCGTTTCTGAAAATATTTCCGTCCACACTACACCGCTGAAAATGCACATCACATGACCACACACACACTCTGGCATGCGCTGCAGCGTATGCGGACATCTGAGCAGTCAGCAAGGGCTTTGAGCACACCTCCCCAGGTGAGAGCAGCGCACGTCGGACAGTTCATCAAGGATCTACCGCTTGGATTTCATCTCAAGTTGTTAAACCTGATATTTAATTAATCTTGTGTTTATCTAACGACTCTTTGGTCTTTTAAAGGGCACCTAGGTTACCCCTTTTTCCAGATTTAATAAAGTCTTTTGTGCCTCCAGAATGTGTATGTAAAGTTTCAGCTCAAAACACCCATTCGATTATTTATAATACCTTTCAGAAATTTCTATTTTGTAGCTCTGAGCATCAGGTAGCGGTTTTTGTGAACTGTGCATTTAATGCAAGTCCTCCACGCCCACCATTTCCACGTGCCTGTCAATGTGCCTCAGTCTCCTCCCTCGGCTGCTTCAGACAACAGACAGACATGAAGGAAACAGATCTCACGTAACCTTTGTGAGAAATATTACAGTAAGAACTTTACCAATGATTATTTGATGCATTTGTTGTGGAGTTGCAATGATGAGTCACACACAATGTTGTTACAAAGTTCATGCACACACACAGACACACACACACACACACACACACACACACACACACACACACACACACACACACACACACACACACACACACACACACACACACACACACACACACACACACACACACACACACACACACACACACACAGACAGCGCGTGCGTTTAGCACTCTTTTTGCACACAAATGTGACAGGATACACGTTAATATCCACTGCTGTATGGATATCTGTTACGTTAATGTACAAAATAAACCTGATTTAATGTCCACAAACCGGGATTGAAGCGTCTTTTATAATTGTATTGACATGAGGCTGTGGTCATGAAGTAAATCTGAAGTAAATCGCTGTAATTCATTACAAACATGCACTGTTTTAAAACATTTTAAACTTGTAAAACTTACTCTTGATCACATTTGATGATGATTTATGAACCTAGCAAACTGAACAGACCTTTTATTCCTGGTTGCTTTGCGCACATCCTGTCTTGTTGATATGATTATATGCGTTACTACGGAGACATGTTAATACGCATCTGTGAAAAGACGAAAGAGACATGGTATGTTTTGTATTTTTCAATGAAAATGAAAGGAGGCAGTTATGTTATAGGCTCCGTTTTGTTATAAATATGCATAAAGTGAAGATGACGGTCATATAAATATGTAGCTGCACGACGCCTTAACATTTTTGGTGTCTGTAAAGTTGTTAATATCAAATAAAAAATAGGCAGTTCCTTTTATCATGTTTTCATTTTATTGTTACGATAGTGAAACAGCGGCGCCAGGGTGATGTGAATGGCATTATAAAGTACACTGTTCCCTTTGACAGTTTACCCGACGTGTCCTCGAGAGTGTGTTTTCCATATCAAACTTGTGAAGTCTGAACTTACAAGGAGAGGATGCAAGACTGAACTTTGTGCACTTAATATTGAGAAAAAGCCCCAATCAGGCGAATGTCTGCAGCCACGCCTCCATTTTCAGATGTCTCCATTTTTCCCCATCCACACTGACATGAAGCAGCAGCGTTTTAAAACCAAAATGGCCTCTCCATTTTTAAAAAAAAAACATCCATTTTTCGGCGCTCAAAAACTTTGGGGTAGTGTGGACGGAAGATGTAACCATAGCAAAACTTATGCGTTTTAAAAATTGAACATATTACTGTAAACAGGAGTTTGATAAATTAACCTATAGTGCATGTCTTTGGACTGAGGGGAAAACCAGAGCACCTGGAGGAAACACACGCCCATGCAAACTCCACACAGAAATGGCAACTTGCCCAGCTGGGACCAAACCAGTGACCTTCTTGGTGTGAGGCGACAGTGCTAACCACTGAGCCACCATGCCGCCCCTAGCATTTATTCATTCATTTCCTTTTTGACTTAGTCCCTTTATTATTCAGGGGTCACCACAGCGGAATGAACCGCCAACCTATCCAGCATTAGTTTTAGGCAGCGGATGCCCTTCCAGCTGCAACCCATCACTGGGAAACACCCATACACTACGGCTAATTTATCTTATTCAATTGACCTATAGCGCATGTCTTTGGACTGTGGGGGAAACCAGAGCACCCAGAGGAAACCCACACAAACATGGGGAGAACATGCAAACTCTAGACAGAAATGCCAACTGATCCAGCCGGGGCTCAAACCAATGACCTTCTTGCTGTGAGGCGAACGTGCTACCCACTGCGCCACCGTGACGCCCCCTAGCATTTATAATAATAATAATATTAAGTGTATTATTATTCGTTTCATACTACTATCTACTATTGTTGATGTTTTGTTATGCTGCATTTAGCCAGTTTCTTTAAATCAATAGCGCTCATTAAATTTAATTTCATAACTAGTGTTGCAATACCTCTGAACTGACAGCCATGAAAAAAACATGTCAGCTTCCGTTAACAGCGATAGCATCTGTCATTCACATAAATTTTTAAATCAAAAACTCAGAGATCAAATAAATATGAGTTTGAACTTAAAAGTACGTACTGTAGAAGAAGGAAAAAAAATACTGGGCATAAAAAACACTTTAAACCACAAGTGTTTTTCTTGTTGACAATTCCGCACAAAGAGATATGATCATTCTACTTCTCAGACACAGAGGGAACTCTACTGAGCATATGCTAAATAGGTGTCATCACTTCAGCTTGTTTGTGATTGAAGAAATTTAGTGCTAGAATTGCCTGCTAAAAAGCAATCATTGAAACAGCTCAACAGAGAACAGAATTCCATGGCTGCGAGACATTTCACACTATACTGCAAAAGCGCATGTAGACTCATCTCTCATGAGCACCACTTTGTTTAGATTTTCAACCATTTTCTAGATAAACAGCTGGTTATGAGAATCGCAAATTTCCAAGTCAACACTGAAAAGTCAGCAATAACGTTGCAATTAGAAGTGTTCAAAATTCATTTAAACTGTCACTTCAGTGAGATAGTCAGCTGAGAGAGCAATCGCTCATCCTGACCTAGTGCGCTAAAATGAGCTCATTACATATTTAATATGATAACTTAGTTCCTATATCTGTCACTCTTAGACCTGACAGTTTGTAGGTCAGAGGATAAAAGCATGCCATAAATGACTGCTAAAGTATGACACATTTGTCTAGCAGTAATGTTTTCACATTAAACAATGGTTCAGGTGTATAATACTACCCTTCTAATAAATCATAATAATAACTTTATATCTAATTTTAAAAGTGGTGGGGACAAAAATATAGTGTATAAAAGATTGCATTGATAAAACTCAAATCGTGCAAAAGAAAATATATTTGACCAATAATTATTAAAGGGATAGTTATCCCCAAAATGTTAATTTACTCATTATTTACTCACCTTCAAGTAGTTCCAAATCTTTAAGAGTTTCTTTCTTCTGTTAAACACAAAAGAAGATAGTGTGAGGAAATCTGAAGACCTGTAACCATTGACCTTAATAGTATTTGTTTTTCTTACTATGGAAGTCAATGGTTACAAATTAACCATTGATTTAAAGAGGGGTTTAAATTGAAGAATGAGTAAATGACAGAATTTACATATCTGGGCTCATTCTGAAAACGTACCTCTATAAACATTTCTGGAGAGCGCCAAATACATCCCAGGAGCTTTGTTTTCTTATTTATGTTTTCTCATGTAAATCCACCAGAGGCCGCTGTCGCCTGACTGTTTGACTGACTGAATGAATGACTGATTGACTGACCCACCCTCCTCCTTCCCTAAACCAACCAATTGTATTGATTAACCCAACCACCCACTTCTCTAAACCCAACCAACAATAAGGTAAGTGGTCAGCTGGTAAGCGCGAAAAGGAACATCATCATACCCCCCTGTATCGTTCATTTTAAAGAAGAAATACAGCCATACGTACAGTTGAAGTCAGAATTATTAGCCCCTCTTTGAATTTTTTTCTTTTTTAAATATTTCCCAATTGATGTTTAACAGAGCAAGGAAATTTTCACAGTATGTGTGATAATATTTTTTCTTCTGGAGAAAGTCTTATTTGATTTATTTCGGCTAGAATAAAAGCAGTTTTTCATTTTTTATGAACCATTTTAAGGTCAAAATTATTATTTTTTCGACTGTCTACAGAACAAACAATCTTTATAACATAACTGGCCTAATTACCCTAACCTGCCTAGTTAACCTAATTAACCTAGTTAAGCCTTTATGTGTCACTTTAAGCTGTATAGAAGTGTCTTGAAAAATAACTAGTAAAATATTATTTACTGAAAATTAATCAGTTATTAGAAATGAGTTATTAAAACTATTATGTTTAGAAATGTGTTGAAAAAATCTTCTCTCCGTTAAACAGAAATTGGGGAAAAAAATAAACAGGGGGTCTAATAATTCTGACTTCAACTGTACTTCTGGCTACATAATTCGCGATTTCTAGAAACGTATATAGAGCTACATTTTCGGAATGTTGAAAAGGCTAGTTCAGCCCACAATGAAATGAAATGTTTGTTCAAACTAATTCATGCATGCTTTAAAGTGTTCATAAAACCATCATAAAAAATGTTATATTCACAGATTTAATTCATTTGACGCATATAATGTTTTACAGCATTCCAAAATGGTCATGAAAGCTCAAGCATGCTTGCTTGATGCAGGCAAACCAATGAGATCAATTCTGCAGCCATTCCTATGCTACGTGATGAGGAGAATAAAATCAGCACTTCCCTGGAAACTAGTGTAATATATTAATAATAAAAATCAACATTTCTGCACGCAGGGAAACCCATGCACAGAGCTCTTTTTCTCCATAGTAAAAGAACTGCACCTCCGAGTTTGTGTTTTGTGTTTGGAGTCAGCTGCCTGATGGGGTTATGGAATTATTATTAAACCAACATTTGAGATGGTGTGAGGTGAGTTCAGTCCATTAGTTAACTCAGTTAGATGATCACATCATCTGCTGAAGGCAAAAATTATGACTTTTTAAAGAGCAACAGCAGCATGGTGGCTCAGTGTTTAGCACTGTTGCCTCATAGTGAGATGGTTGCTGGTTCGAGTGCCGGTTTGGCCAGGAGGCTTTTCTCTGTGGATTTTGTATGTTCTTCCCTTGTCTAATTTGGTTTTCTCTGGGTGCTCCGGTTTCCCCCAATGGTCCAAAGACATGCAGTATACAGTTCATCTGGAAAGTATTCATAGCCCTTCACTTTTTCCACATTTTTTTATGTTACAGCCTTATTCCAAAATGGATTAAATAAATTTATTACCTCAAAATTCTACACACAATACCCCATAATGACAATGTGAAAAAAGATTTTTTTAAATTGTTGCAAACTTATTAAAAATAGAAAACCTGAAAAATCACATGTACAGTATTCATAGCCTTTGCCGTAAAGCTCTAAATTGAGCTCAGGTACATTCTGTTTCCACTCCCTGCCTGGAATTTGCCAAAAGGCATCTGAAGGACTCTCAGACCATAAGAAACAAAATTCTCTGGTCTGATGAAACTAAAATTGAACTCTTTGGAGTGAATGTCAGGCGTTACGTTTGGAGAAAACCAGGCACTGCTCATCACCAGGCTAATACCATCCCTACAGTGAAGCATGTTGGTGGCAGCATCATGCTGTGGGGATGTTTTTCAGCAAGAGGAACTGGAAGACTAATCAGGATAGAGGGAAAAAATAATGCAGCAAGACACCAGACATCCTAACTGAAAACCTGCTTCAGAGTGCTCTTGACCTCAGACTGGGGCGACGGTTCATCTTCCAGCAGGACAATGACCCAAAGCACACCGCCAAAATATCAATGGAGTGGCTTCACAACAACTCGGTGAATGTCCTTGAGTGGCCCAGACAGAGCCCAGACCTAAATCATATTGAACATCTTTAAAGAGATCTGAAAATGGCTGTACACCGTTGCTTTCCATCCAACCTGATAGAGCTTGAGAGGTACTGCAAAGAGGAATGAGCAAAAATTGCCAAAGACAGGTGTGCCAAGCTTGTGGCATCATATTCAAAAAGACTTGAGGCTGTAATTGCTGCCAAAGAAGCATCAACAAAGTATTGAGCAAAGGCTGTGAATATTTATGTACATGTGATTTTTCAGGTTTTTTACTTTTAATAACTTTTTTCACATTGTCATTATGGGGTATTGTGTGTAGAATTTTGAGGAAATAATTTAATTTAATCCATTTTAGAATAAAGCTGTAACATAAAAAAATGTGGAAAAAGTGAAGCGCTATGAATACTTTCCGGATGCACTGTAGGTGAATTTTGTAAACTAAATTAGCTGTAGTGAATGAATGAATGTGAATGAGAGAGTGTGTGTGAATTTCCCAGCACTGGGTTGCAGCTGGAAGGGCATCTACCACATAAAACAAATGCATGGATTAAAGTTCTCTGTTCATTGCAGCAAGTCTATGATGGATTTCCATCAATTGCTGCATTCCTGTCTGTCCTTGTAATAAATGTCTTAATTTTAGCTTGATTGGGTCTTTGTGTATTCAGCATGCTGAGGGGAAATTTGATCAAAGCCTGGAGTGGAGTGAAAGCACGTTCTTCTCTCTACTAAGGATTCTCAATAATTGCTCTGCTGGGGATCCACTTCGGGATTTAGATTCCCGCTCACGGAAAAAAAAACTGCTCTGTCCACTCCATTTTAATAGCCATTATGTTTAATTAAAAATAATTAATGTTTATTTTTTATTTCATGAACACAACATATATAAAACTATATTTAATAATTTGGGAATTATTCAACACCTTTAACAGAGTTAAACAGAGTTAGACAAACATTTCAAAATTTACACCAAAGTGTGTGCACCTTCCCTTTCATTTTCTGACTGTAGCATGTTAAATAGCTGAGACCAATAGCATTTAAATAAAGTGTTGATTAAAGGAACGTGGCCTGAAAATAAAAATCAGTCAGATGAATTCTTTTCACTTTAATCTATCCATATGCTAGAGCGGTTCATTCCGCTGTGGAGACCCCTGATAAATCAGGGACTAAGCCGAAGTATAGGGAGTGAGTAAAGTTTAAAATTGTGTTTCCATTGTAGTTTTTAAGTATATTTAATTAACCACATTAGTTATGTGTGCATATTTGTAGGGTTTAGGCTCATCTCTGCATTTCAATCATGTTTCTATGTAACAATGCATGCACAAAAACTGGAAACAATGGTAGCGGTGTTTCATTTTGAAGGAGACGTGCAATATATCACAATAATGAACATGCAAGTTTAAAATACAGTGTATAATCATTTATTAATTTAACTTGGAGTGTCTTTTAAGAATATTCAGATTGTGTCAGTTGTTTTGCCAACTGTTGTTTATCAAAGCAACAAATGCTTGAAAATGTAAAAATCACTTTTATAAGGGGTTTAAACACAGTTGTGTGGAAACAACGTGTGAATGTATACATTTTTTATAATCGCACTATAATCGCACTGAAAGTAAGTAAAGGTTTATTTATATAGCACCTTTCCCAGACATTGCGTCACAAAGTGCTTTACAATAAGAGAAAACGAGTAAAAGAACACACAGCATAATAGCATAAACTAATATATTAGCATAAACATTATTAGCATAAACAGCCCTGAGTGAGAAGCAGCCATCCGGAATAATCTCATTTCAATTTGAAGCGGCAGTCACCAAAACGGCACAATTTATATGAAAGCCTAAAAGGGGCAGTTTTAAAGAGTTATAAATATTTGTTTGTGTGGTATCTTGAGATGAACCTTCACACTCTAGGGACATCAGAGATTTATTTAACATCTTGTAAAAAGGGGCATGACAGGTCCACTTTAATAGGCTGTTTATTTTCAAATATTACAATTTTCACATGGTTATCTGGCCCATGACATGAACAAGCTGTTAATTTAAAATGCTCTCACTGTTTATAATTCATTAACATTCTACAATAAGTCTCCATTTCTTAACATTAGTAACTAAATTCACAAAAGTACAACATTTAGTTAATCTTTGGTGATGTTGACTTCTTGGTAAATGTTTAATAACTCATTCAAATCATGCATTATTGTTTTAGTAAATAGAGGTAATAATTAATACAGTTCAGTTGTATTTTTTTAAACTAATATTAACATAGCAATGCATGTGAATATTTCTCACTGTTGATTTTAATGCATTACCTAATGCGTACTAATGAGACCTTACTGTAAAGTGTTACCTGTTGCACTTTATTATCCTTTTGCAATAAATTTTTAGTTTAAACATTTGTTTACTCTGAACCTTATTATATCTGTTAAAGTAACAGTAACTATTTTTACATGGACATCAGTAATCAAATGATTTGCCTTAATCTGAATAAGACAATAATATGATTAAGGTGTTTACATGAGTTTTTTTGAATGTTCCTCTCATGATACCGTTTTACATATTATAGCACATAATTCGATTAACGTCATTGCGTCACCACACTATCCACATTTCCTCTGGAGTTTCATGTAGTTTTGGGTGTTTCATCTTTAATTCATTGACTTTAAATGCAGTTTCACTTTTATTCAGGAACATTTCATGCTTTTCATGTTATTATGGAGTATGAACTGCTGGAAGTTCGAACAACTGTGTTGTTTAAATGGAATTTGATACCGCACACCGTATGGGTAAAAAACCCTTCACATTTCACAATGCAGGTATCTGTGGTCCTTCACTGACTCGGTAGGTGCAGAGAATAGTGTCAAACAGCCATGTGTGTATGAAATATCCTGTCACAAAACGTGGTGAAAAGTCCTATATGACTGTAATAGTTTGACTAACGTGTTTCCATGTCTGTATTGCACTTCAATAATGCAACTGAAATCGGCATACTCCACATCTTAAATAAATTTCTGTTTAGTTCAAGTATGACCTTAATCGGATAAATTGATCAAAAATCACTGAGTACGTTTACATGGACACCAATAATCCAATTTTAATACGATTAAGACAATACTCTGATTAAGAGTTTACCATGTAAACAGCTATTTTTGATTAATTGAATCAGATTAAGGTCATATTCAAACTAGTTAGTTAGTTAGTTAGTTAGTTAGTTAGTTAGTTAGTTAGTTAGTTAGTTAGTTAGTTAGTTAGTTAGTTAGTTAGTTAGTTAATTTATTTATTTATATAGCACACTCAGTGCAGTACATAACGGTATGACGCATGATGTGCCCCACACATGTTTTTCCTTTTGTGGTATGATTTTGATTTTGTGGTATGAACAGCAGCTACGCTAATTATTCTCCTTATTCTGTATTTCCACCTGGGGGTACTCATCTCGAGGCCCTCAGACTATGCAGTGCCACTGACGCAATCCGAGACCAGCGACGAGATGATCCCAAGGTTTTCTGGACCAGGCCGTATCCTGAGCAGCTGCTGTGGTGGTCATCGTGGAGTGAGAGCATGAGACTGACTCCTGTGACGCTCCAAGGACAGACGAGTCTTCGCTGAGGTCCAGCTTCTTGCGCCTAAACTGCAGCTCTGCACAAGACGTTTGGCCATAGGGGAAATGGTCATGCCCAAACTGAGCCAGGTTTCTCTCGAGGTTTTTTAAATCTTCACTTTCGCCAATTGGTGAAGTTTTTTCCTCGCCGCTGTCGCCACTGGCTTGCATGGTTCGGGATCTGTAGAGCTGCGCATCGATGGATTTGCTCTGCAGTGTTTGGACTCTCAGTAGTGATTATTAACCCACACTGAACTGAGCTAAACTGAACTGAACTTAATCTCTGAAAACTGAACTGACTCTGTTTCAATTCACTATAATCTTCCATGTGAAGCTGCTTTGACACAATCTACATTGTATAAGCGCTATACAAATAAAGATGAATTTAATTTAATTTTTTACAACACAATGTTGCCCAAAGTGCTGAACACAATCAATACTAATTAAAATAAAACCTACATCACATACATAACAATTAAAACATAAGACAAACCCCTCAACATTAAAAAGGCTCAAATGCTAAAGAACAAAGAAATCAGAAACCGGACAGAAACAGAAAGAACAGAAGAACAGAAATCGGATTAAGAGATGTGGAGTATGCCAATTTTAGTCGCATTATTAAGGTAAACACCTTAAGCAAACTATTACCATCATGTAGGACATGACGTTTCATGACGTATTTGTTCATCACGTTTTGTGAAAGGATAGTCCATACACACATGGCTGTTTGACACTATTTTCTGCACCTATTGAGTCAGTAAAGGACCACAGACACCTGCATTGTGAAATGCGGAGGTTTTTTTCGTTCCATTCGGCATGCGGTATCAAATTCTATTTAAACAACACTCCTCCACCAGTCCGTGCATCCAATGCCTCGGGTTGTCACACAGGTACACGAGCCGGTCTTGAACAATTCGTTCATTTTGAACAAATTGTTTTATTGGTTAAGCTTATATGGGATGGTCAGTGTCAGGTGATGAACGTTTTAAATTTGAGAACATGCCAGAAGAGGTGAGCAGAGCTAATCATATATAAAACACCAGGTAAACAATAAAGGATTATTTTCTCTTTCTTAGTAGCATTGCATTGTACAGTAGTGTTCGAGTTATGACTTGTATGTAGTAGTGTGATCAACATTTGGGTTAGTTGTAGATGTGTTTAGAAGTATCTTGTAACATTTTAATCTTATTTTGGGAAATTTAGTCAGAAATTAGTTAGAAATTTAGTATTTTGGGAGTCAGTAAAATGATCCGAACTTCCCATCACTACGCGGGGGCATGAATGAAATGTTCCTGAATGAAAGTGAAATGGTAAAACTGCAGTTAAAGTCCAAAAAAAAAAAAATGAAATGCCTGAAATTATATGAAACATGAATAGCAATGACGTTAATCAAATTATTTGCTATAACATGTTAAATGGGATCATGGAAGGAATGTTCAAAAAGTATCTCATATAACCATCTCAATCATATTATTGTCTTAATCAGATTAAGGCAAATAATTCAATTACTGACTACGTTTACATGGACATCAGTAATCAAATTTTATGCTTTAATCTAATTAAGAGAATAATAAGTCTAAGGTGTTTACATGGGTTGCTCTTTGAATGTTCCTTTCATGATCCTGTTTTACATGTTATAGCACATAATTCGATTAATATCATTGCGTCACCGCGCTATGCGCATTTCCTCTGGAGTTTCATGTAATTTCGGGTGTTTCATTTTTAATTTGTCGAATTTAACTGCAGTTTGGCACGTTCACTTTTATTCACGAAGATTTCATGCATGCCCATCGTGACACATGAGATATTGGATGCAATATGAACTGCTGGAAGAGTTGTTTAAATGGAAATTCATACCGCATGCTGAATGAAAGAAAAAAACCCTCCAAATTTCACGATGCAGGTGTCTGGGGTCTGCACTGACTTGGTAGGTGCAAAGAGTGTCAATCAGCCGTGTGTGTGTGTGTCTGTGTGTGTGTGCGTGTGTGTGTGTGGACAACCCTGTTGCAAAAAGCGACTTAAAGTCCTACTTGAGGGTAATAGTTCGATTAAGGTGTTTACATGCATGTACTGCACTTTAATAATGCGACTCTTAGTCAGAGTATTGTCTTTATCGCATTAAAATCGAATTATTGGTGTCCATGTAAACGTAGTCACTGATATACATGTAAACGTAGTCACTGTTTACATGGTAGACTCTTAATCAGAGTATTAAAATCGGATTATTGGTATCCATGTAAACATACTCACCTTCATCAATACCCATCATACAATACCATATATCAGGGGAAAAAGCTTCAGAAATGAATCACAAGATAATTTGATACCGTCATAAGTCTATTTTGGGGTAAACTACCCCTTTAGATGTTTCACTTCCTTTGCACTATGAGGAAATGTAACACACGATGCTGCTAACAAGCTGAACAACAAACTGTTGCCAAAAACGAACGTCACAAAAACCACAGGAGCAGATAATTTGCCAAAAACCTGAATTACTCCTATGCTTTCATGAGGATGATGGACCACTACTCAACATTGGAGAAGAGGGGGGTCTGAAAAATGCTAGGCCTATACTCACGATTTTGGCCTTTAAACAGAGGCTTCCTGCAGGCTTCACCTCTGATGGCCCCATCGATTTGATGCAGGCGCCCAACAACCGGCTGATATGAAAGACATTTGTGTTATGAGGGCTTTCTAGTTGAAGGGCAGTGTTTATGTGGAATAAGAGCCTCAAGGACAATATTTACTTAGCCTCACTCTGGTAGAAAATGTAATAAAACAAAACAGAAAAACAAAGCAAAGATTCTGTCTTCATAACACAAGATTGACTGATGTAATCGTGCATGTTCATGTCGACACAAACCAGTTCGGTTGATTGAAAGAAGTTCCTACATCTTATTTCCAAGGACTCTAATTAGTATTCATCTGATTTCACATCATGCGGTGCCGAATATTTGTAACAATCTCATTATTCATCAAGACGCAAACATAAATGTGTATGGATTTATCAGCTTTTTGACTGCTTCAATCGTTCGAGGAGAATAGATTGATTTATTAGTGAAATTTTCAACTCAGCAGAAATCTATAGGACATCCTTTCCAGGAAGGAGTCATCAAGGACATTTATTCAGATGGTAAAATCCTTCACCAAAAAGCACTCACATTCAGCCATTACAAAAGAGATTTATAATGGTTGGCGGATGTATTATCACGTTGCAGAATCGATACAATGCATTGTTTTTTACACGCTAACTGAATTGTGCTGTATTGTGAAGAGCGAGCAGAGCAGACTGCAAGTAAAAGAGCTCTGCACCAAATCATTTGGATCTGGACATGTTTCATATACAGTTAGCATTAGCAAGAAAAATGGCTCAATAATGAACAGTTTAACATCCAAGCATGTCAGGGCCATGGCCTAAGCATGAGCACATTAGTGCCACAGTCTGAGCCAAGGAAGTCTAATGAACAAAGAGTCAGCTATCTGTTAACATTCCCATTCATCTCAATGCCACATGCTCATTTATGCATCTCACTGTTGCATCTGCCCAGTGATTTTTTCCCCCTGAATATTTTTATTGCAATTTGTTGCAATGCAGTTATTTTTTAAGTTTTGGCAAACTAGTGGCGTATAATTCATGTACTGTCTCATTCTTACATGCACTAATAATAACCTTTATTTAACCAGTTAAGTCAGTTGAGAACCAGTTCTCATTTACACGACTTGGAATGCGACTGAACCACCAACTTATCCAGCATATGTTTTACAGAGCGGATGCCCTTCCAGCTGCAACTCAGTACTGGAAAACATCCATACACCTGTGGGGGAGACCGGAGCACCCGGAGGAAACCCAAGCAAACACGGGGAGAACATGCAAACTCCACACAGAAATGCCAACTGACCCAGCCGGGACTCAAACCAGTGACCTTCTTGCTGTGAGGCAACACTGAGTCACCATGTCGCCCCACTTATTTTCAAATTTTTGTAATTCTAGAAAAGACTATAGGACATTGTAGTTTGGAATTACAAGTGTGTCACCTCAGAAAACAACGGTGCAGTGTTTTCTGGCATACATCCTCACTACACAAAATCCAAATAATTTGCTCCATTAAATTCATGACTATAAAGTATTTGAATCAACATACTGCTTCTATGCCATGATTCTAAACTGACCTGTCCAAAATATTGACATGCAATATGAGATAAAAGATATAAATCCCAATAATAATAATAATAATAATAATAATAATAATAATAATAATAATATTAATAATGGGTGACATGGTGGCTCAGTGTTTAGCACTGGTTCGAGTCCTGGCTGGGTCAGTTGGCATTTCTGTGTGGAGTGGATTTGGACTGGAGTAAATTTCTGTTCTCCCAATTTTGGCGGGGAGCTCCGGTTTTCTCCACTGTCCAGAGACATACGGTTTAGGTGAATTGAATAAACTAAATTAGCCGTAGTGTATGTGTGTGAACGAGTGTGTATGGATGCTTCCCAGTACTGGGTTGCAGCTGGAAGGTCATCCGCTGTGTAAAACATATGCTGGATACGTTCGGTTCATTCCGCTGTGGCGACCCCTGATTAATAAAGGGACTAAGCCGAAGGAAATGAATGAATGAATGAATAATAATAATAATAATAAATAAATAATTCAAGAATTAATGGTTAACATCCTGACCAACATAAAGCATGTTCAATCTTACCGAAGCAAGTAAAGAGCAATAAGAACAAAAAAAAAAAAAACTAAATACAAGCAACAGTAAAAACAAATACAATAAAGCAGCAGATGTAATATTGTTTCATAACAGAATGTAGAGATACTGCAGAAATTGAATCAAATTTAAAGGGCACCTAGGTTACCCCTTTTTCCAGATTTAATAGAAGTCTTTTGTGTCCCCAGAATTTGTCTGTAAAGTTTCAGCTCAAAACACCCATCAGATTATTTATTATAGCTTTCACTAGGTTGTATTTTATAGCTCTCAGTACATTTTTGCTGTTTTTGTGTACTGGGCCTTTAAGGCTAGTCCTCCTCATCCACCGTTTCCACGTGCCTGACACTGACACTGACACAGACATAAAGGAAGCACATCTCGTGTAACGTTTGTGAGGAAAAACTACAGTAAGAACTTTACCAATGATTATTTGATGCATTTGTTTTGTGGAGCTGCAGGATGAGTCACACACAATGTCGTTACAAAGTTCACGCACACACACAGACACACACACAGCGCAGACATACACGCACATACATACAGCGCGCATTTAGCTTTGCACTGTCTTTGCATGCAAATGTGACAGGATACAGGTTAATATCCACTGCTGTATGGATATCTGTTCTCTTAATGTACAAAATAAACCTGATTTAACGTCCACAAACTGGGATTGAAGCGTCTTCTTGTATAATTGTTCTGACACACAGCTGTGTTGATGAAGTAAATCTGAAGTAAATCTCTGTAATTTATTACACACATGCACTGTTTTAAAAGATTTTAAACTTGTAAAACTCACTCTTGATCACATCTGATGATGATTGATGATCCTAGCGAACTGAACAGACCTTTTATTTATGTTGATTTGCGCACGTCCTGTCTTGTGGATATGATTATACATGTTACTACGGAGACATGTTAATACTCAGCTGTCAATCAATTCGGTGGGCGGGGGGACCGCACTCCTACGTCAAGTTGCGGTCGGTCTGAAAACCGCTCCAATTGGTCCACCGTTTTTATGTTGTTCAATTGAAAAAAAAAGGACTGGGTGTGTTTATATCACCCCAATATGATGGTCTATACACTCTACCTACACATATGTCTGTCCAAACAGCTTGAAAAGTAGATTTGTCACCATAGGTGCCCTTTAACACAAAACTCAGAACTGGTGGTCTTTCTTGTAATAAATATGCAGTGTTTCTTATTAAATGTTATTAACTCAGGAGCAGTGAACTACATTTTTTCTTCTCTGTGAGAATCGAGTTGAATTCTCTTTCATGTCTTACTGCTCTTAAACGATTCAAAATCACTTCAAAAAGTGGCAAGGCTTAAATTAAGGATGAACTGATGTCACAACTAGAAATAGAGATGATGATAATTCAAAATGTATTCTATTTGTCAAACTTTTATCACTTTTATAAACCCTGCCAGCATATCGGTTTCTACTTAACTGTGAAATTATGACTGGTAATGTTTGTGGCCCCATTCATGTGCACTTACAACTAGTAATTATGTTCATTTCAACATGCAATTTCGTTGCAACAAAAATACCTTGCAGCAGAATGTGGGATCAAGATGTGGGCAATATTTTTAGGGGATCCAGCAGCAGATCAACTGCTTGTAAAATATACAGGAATGTTAACTAGATTGTATATACACGTGTGGAACAATACATTTCATACTTTTAAAATCTCTTACAAATATCTGTTCAATGATGACACATCTATTGCAGTGATTCTCAAACTGTGGGCCACAATCCTCAGTAGGTCGTCTGACCTGAGACCTTTGTTTATGTGGAGTGCAGATGCTTAGATTTGTCTGTAGGACTTCCACAAATTGGTAAATTAAAAAAATTAAAAGGCTCACAGAAAACTCACAGAAGCAAGGACACATTATTATTGCCCTTTTACTCGGGGCAAGTGATGGGTGGGTGCCTGTCTCTGATTGGTAAGAGCATTTTGTCTGGTGAAGCGTGCCTCACGGTTTCAAATTAGACATTGCCATAAAGTTACAATCCACAAGGCCACATTTGTATTTGTTCAAATATATCACAAACATTGTGCAGGAGTGGGGCAAAACTTCAATATTGCAGTAAAATATGACACGCACTGGTCTGGTCTGAACCCACTGTTCCTGTTACCAGACGGTGTACCTGCTACTAACATCTGCCTAATTTAGGTTTCTCTGTTTCCTTAAAAAGTGTCAACCTAAGTTTCTCTGGGCTTTGTGACTTGTAATGTAAATTTTTATGTTTATTCAAAGTATTAGCAATTTATTCAATAAAGTCAGTTAAAGATATTTAATTTACTCAAGTGGTTCCAAACCTTTATGAGTTTCTTTATATTTGTAATGATGTGGTGTGTACACAGAGGTTCCAAGTGCAGCTTTATTTAACAGATGGCCATACAGGCAAGGTCAAAACCAGGAGCAAAGCCATAGCAAAAGAGGTAACCAACATACAAAATTCAAAGAACATGCAAAGGTCTGGGCAGGCAGCAAACCCTCAAAATATCCGACAAAATTGAGTCCAAAAAAATCCAAAAACACGAAAGGCAAGAACAGAAACAAGGAAATGCTAGGAATTGTTCTCTTATAGTGAAACAAGACAGAGCAAAGATGTGTTTGAAAGTGTGGTGTTCATATAGTCCTGATAAAAAGTCCTCATGAGATTCAGCTTTGTGTTTGTAATCAGTGGTGATCTGGAGCTGGTGTGTGTGTGAAGTGCATGATGGAATATGTAGTCCAGCTCAGTGGCAGATGTGATGTGTAGAGTGCCCTCTAGTGTGTCTGGTAGGCACTCAACTTGGTGACTGTGACAATTTTGTTCAACACTAAAGAACTTTTTTTTTTGAAGAATGCTGACTGACTCACTCACTATTCTCAACTGTTACAGATTTCTGTCAACTGTTACAGATTTCCAGCTTTTTGTTTTTCTTTTTTCCCCCAAAATATCGATAACACTTTATTTTGATGGTCCCTATTGCACATTTTGTTGACTAAAAGTTGCAATGCAGCTACATGCCAATTACTTCTCATTTGAGTATTAGTAGTCTGTCTGACTGATATCTGCTGATACTGCTCCTTCAACAGACATGACTATAAGAAACTTTGCAAGTACATGTCAACTTACACTAACCCTAACCCCAACCTAACAGTCTTAACTTACCTAACAACCTAACTTATAATCTATTGAGAATGAGTTGGCATGTAGATGCAACGTATCTTAAATTCAACAAAATGCATTAAAGAGACCATCAAAATAAAGTGATGCCAAAAAATCTTCTTTTCTTTTCAACAGAAAAAAATAAAATCAAATAAGTTTGAAACAAGTAAAGGGTGAGTAAATGATGACAGTTTCAGTTTTGAGTGAACAATCCCTTTAACTGTCTTATGCAAGCGTCTGAATAAAATACCAACCTGCCACAAACAACAGGTTAATTTTAAAGGGGTGGTCCACTACAATATCATACTTCAAACATTAGTTGATGTGTAATGTAGCTGTGTGAACATAAACAACATCTCTGAATGTAATATGCTCAAAGTTCAATGCAAGGGGAGACATTGGCTTTTACAGAGTTAGCTACAGCATACAATGTTTGGGGAGTACAAAAAAATACATCCAGGCTAGCGAGATCCCAAATGCTTTAGGTTACACGCATACAAACCATGCAGCGAAGGGGCGTGGCCAGAGGCGCTGTAATGTTATAGCAGAGAAAGCTAAAATGCTGTTCAAACATTGCTATTTCCACAGAGCTTGTAGTGTTTCTGTATTTGGGCTTCCAAAGGGCACGACACAAAAAGAGAAGTGCTTACAAGTGCTCATTTTAATTATGTTCCAGAGAATTATAAAAAATATATAGCTAGCATTTGACAAAGGAGAACTTCCAGAAACTCTCCCAGCTCAGTGCTGGATTTGGCTAAAAACTCCTCCAACCATAATAGACGAAGCTGTGGATTGTGAGCCACAACCTGTAAGTATTTTTATTTATTAAAATTAGGGGTGTCAAAATTAATTGTTTCTTCGATGCACCGCGATGCAGACACGGACAATTCGCTATCGGTTCAGTAATAATCATAACCGGTTATTATGTACTGACGTCATTTATCTCCCATGCGCTATGTCGCGGTAGCTTACTATGGCGAGGGAGGCGAGCGCGAGTTTACAATGCTTCGCCTACTTGCCGCACAAACTGTGCACAATTTCACTGCGTGTGTGTTTTCTGGACACTCTTTCACTGACACTTACAGCAGAAGCCTGCGATTGAGACAATGAAAGTAAACTCCATTACTCTCTCTCTCTCTCTCTCTTCGGCCCATTTGACCTGCTGGCGTGACTTTTTCTCCCCTCTCGGCTGATACGGCGATACGTCTGGATAGAGGTCTGCATTCCCGCGGGTGTAAGGCGGGAGCCGCTGGACCAGACCAGATTTCTTGCGGCGCGGAAATAAATTTCCGAATAAAGGGCGGGAGCGGTCGGTAACTCTGGTGTAAGTTGAACGGGAGCGGGCGGTCTAACAATATCGCTCCCGAGCAAGCATGTGTGTGTGTGTGTGTGTGTGTGTGTGTGTTTATGTGTGTGAATGAGAGAGAGCGATGCTGTGTGTTGCTCTCTATGTTTGTGTGTGCGTGTATGTGTGTGAATGAGAGGGCGTGATGCTCTGTGTCGCTTGTCTGGTGCTGTGTGTCTATGTGTGTGTGTGTGTGTGTGTGTGTGTGTGTGTGTGTGTGTGTGTGTGTGTGTTTATACAGACAGCCCCAAATATAAAACTGTGTTTGGGGAAAGCATCGACAATGCACCGTGATGCACCGAGATATCGAATTGAACCGAATCGATGGCATGATAATCGTAACCGAACCGAACCGTGAGACCAGTGTTGATTCACACCTCTAATTAAAATTGATCTATTACATGCAGTTTCTAGGGTTAACGGTATGTTGTAGCGAGGACATAAACAAGGATGTAAACAACGGGAAATGCTGTTTTGCACCGCTAACAATTTAGCTACAGATTTATATTTATCAGTCAAATCGCTGTAAACATCCACAATCATAGTCTCCCTATGCGGCTGCTTTCTGTGCATTCTACATCTCAAATAACAAACTCGCAAAAGATATGTGAACGTTTCATATTACTTACACATGCTTATTCCGAATATATGTGAAAGACACTTATCAGATTTTATTTTAGAGAGCAGGCGTGAGGTTCAGCTTTGTCCTCTTCATTTCCTGTCTGATTCAGTTTACACAGCGCAACAGCTCATGCTTGTCCACGAATCACAGCACATTATGTTAGCTGATCAATTAGAGCCTCTTGAGGGCGAGCTTTCGGAGGAACTACAGTAGGAAATATAACAGTCATTTTCATGTTAGTAGTTTCATGAGTAGCTGTTTATAATCAAAGTAAAATATATGAAAAAATAATGTGATTTTCTACAAGTGAAGCATGAACACACATTGCTTTGCATCTTATAATCACAACCAAGCCTTAAAAATACACTGTGAACTACCCCTTTAAAATTTGCAATGGGCTGCGGAAACATAAGTGTTGAATGGCTGGATGAATAGATAGCTAGATATAGACAGATAGCTATATATCAATAGAAATTAACTTTTTTTCATGCAGCAAATGAGCACTAATTGCTGCCAAAGCTAAGCATCCAAACCATGACCCCCTGAGCAGTGCTGCTTCATTTGATGAAGTTTGAATCCAGCTTGTGCTGTTTCCTGATCCAACTCCCTGTTGTTCTCTTGTGTCAATGAAAATGGCAAAAAGCTATAAAAAGTGTTTTTTTTTTTTTTTTCTGCAGGACTTTTGAATAATTTCCACCGTTTGCATTCACAATTGGGTTAATACTCTACACTGGCACTGTATCCTTCAGGTGAGGACATAAGAGAGAAAGTTGTTTGATGTGTTTGCACCTTATTTCTTTATTTTGCTCTTAGAAATACAGTACACAGTGGCTCAGAGGCAGGCCTGCAGGAGATAAGCTAAGCCATATGAACAGTGCTGAATGAGAAGCCTCTGTAATGACCTCTCTCTCCCTCCTCTCTCTGTCAGGATTAAATTCAGGTCAGGGGAGCAAGAATACAAATGACCAGCCAGGCAGCGTTCTGATTCACTGTCTTCATTTATCTTTATCACCGTAGCACATTGCAATATTTGCTTAGTCAAATAAGGACAGATTGGCCACAGTGGCGCGAGTAAACACATACGCACACACACCTGCAAACACTCTGGAGATATGTTCCCAGGTATTTACTGATCTTTCAGCTATCAATTGATTATGAAACCCCTAAAAGAGGTGGCGAAAATCCATTCCCCGTGTTTCAAAGTGCTTTGCAAACATAATAAAAGCTCTGGGCTACTTTTCATTTATCGCCTGACAACAGAAAAGGTTTCCGCCTGAAAAAGCGAAGCCTTTGGGATGACGCCATGTTTCTTGCTCTCGTCCTCTAGCTATGAAATGAAATGATCTCTCATGATGATAAATGACTCGTTCGGTGGACACAGCCTCATATTTGTTTTAAGCTTTATCTCCCACTTGCCTATTCGACGCTTGGTATGAAAAAAGCAGCTGTAGAATTCATTTGCACAGCCTGATATTCACGTCACACCATTAAAGTGAGAACTTTATAAGGAATCCACGGTCCAATGCCCACTGGGTTTGCACAGAAACATTAACTGACACCAAGATAAAATGAATCCTATACTACTTGAGCTTAAAAATGTCATCATCACACTTTTTTTAACTACTTAAATACATCTTGAAATGCATGCGATACCAAAAACGGCTTGATCGCTGAGCTTCGGTCCCTTGGCGATAACCAATAACTATAAAAAAAAATATGGACGACGCAACAGCGACTTTTCCCATTGAACACTTTGAATGCAAAACAGCTCATGACGGGCAAAACTGCTGAAATTGGAGCCTAGGCATGCGCAGTAGGACTACTGGATGGAGCCAGAGACGAAGCCGTGAAATCAAGCTTCCAACCAAACGTTTGTACGTCAAATCAACCAAGCCCGCCGAACTTCTCATTTGACCTCCCGTATCTGCACTATAACAAAGGCTCACTAATATAAATATAAGCACTTACATTTAAAAGCACGCATTGATACACAATTTATTAAAAAACTGTGTGATGTAAGCTGTTATAATTTAATAAAAACAATATATGTTGGACTGCAAAATAAGCAATCTTTCATACACTCTAGCCTGAGTTAGACTAAGCTATGAACACAAAATATATTTCTATTTTAATGGGTTGTTGGTATTTGTTATCTTCATGGGGGTAGAAATAACACTTGTGAAATATGAGCAATAACATATAAACAACACATACATTTTTATTTTTTTAATTAGCAATCAACAGGACCCAAACTATACACACCATGCGCAGCTACTTGCCATGTGGGAAAAATTGTGCATTTAAAAGATAAATACAGCAAGATTTCTAAATATCAGGATATTTACACATTCCATCCCTGCACTATATAAAATAATCCTTATCAATTTGTACAATAAACCTAGCGGTATTAACACATCAACTGATGTCTATCAGCTGCTGCAACATGTATTTGGTTATCATGTATATTGTTTTTTTGCCTCCGTTTTTATTTGGTTTATTCGATGCCTTAATATTTGGCAAAGAGGAATTTGCATTAGTTTTACTGTTTATTAGAAGTTTTTAAATAAAATCCAAAGGTAAATGATGTATATGAATAATATAACACTCTATACACCTCTGTTTGTTATATAAGATTCGGTTTCTAGAACATTAATATTTTATAACAGCAAATTCAGTAGATAACATGCCGAAACTCAAAATGTCGGAGATGTCCTTTAAATCAAGTTCAAATAACGTTATCTGGAGATAGGCTAACATTAGTTTTGTCTTCTTTGTAATTATTATTTCAGACCCATAAAAAGAATTACTGCTATAACGATCACCTGCATTTTCCCCGTCATGGCGTGTATCAGCAAACTAATAATAAAGCCCAATAAAGCTCTCACTTTACCAAATAAACAGGATCTGATGAAAATAGTGATCCATCAGATCCTGTAGGTCAGAAAGTAAGGTTTACTGCTGAACAACTCATTTTATCATGGTAAAATAACACAGACACCAAGATAAAATGAATCCTAAACTATATAAGCAAAAAAAAATTTCCTCATGGCACTCACACTTTTTTTTAACTACTTAAATACATCTTGAAATGCATGCGATAACAAAAATAGCTTGATCACTGAGCTTTGGTCCCGTTGTGATAACGCACAACAAGCTGGTTAAATCAATGTGAAAGCTATAAAATTTGTAATGCAAATTTTATATTTATTCAAAGTGTTGGGAATTTATTCAATGAGGTCAGGTAAAGAGATTTGATCAAACCTTTATGAGTTTCTTTATTTTTGTAATGATGTGGTGTGTACACAGAGGTAAAAGTTCCAAGAGCAGCTTTATTTAAAGGAAAGTCATTCAGGCAAGGTCAAAACCAGGAGCAAACAGTAGCTAAAGGGGTAATCCACATACGAAATCCAGGAAAAGGTCAAGGCAGGCAGCAAACCCTCAAAATATCCAACAAAACACAGTCCAAAAATCCAAAAACATAAAAAAAAGGCAAGAACAGGGACTAGGAAATGCTAGGAATTATACACTGACAGTGCCTGATATTCATGTCACACCATTAAAGTGAGAACTTTATAAGAAACCCCCCGTCCAATGCTCACTGGGTTTGCACTGAAGCATTAACTGACACCAAGATAAAATAAATCCTAAACTACTACAGCTTAAACATTTCATCATTGCACTCACACTTTTTTTAACTACTTAAATACATCTTAAAATGCATGCGATACCAAAAACAGCTTGATCGCTGAGCTTCGGTCCCATGGCGATAACACACATGACAAGCTGGTTAAATCAGTGTGAAAGCGCTTGTGCCTCGGAGATGAGTGGGAGAGATCCCTTCTTTAATGAGAGGCCATGATGTCCATCTCACTGACTGACAGAATCTGCAATGATCTGGAGCTGTTAAATGACAGAATGCTTGGTGTGACAGCGATCACCTGCCATCGCTAAACAGAGGGTGATGAATATGCACGGGAGAGGATTCCTATAAATAGTATAGTCTGACTCAGTGCAAACTAATTACTTATGGCAATGCTCTGGTTTTGATTTATTTAAATTTCATAGACGCAACAATATTAATTCTGGCTAGCTATAAATAACCAGCATTAAAATTCAAGTAAGCTATTTTTTTGTGGATGTGCAAGACATTCAATTCATTAGCAGCTGTAGGTAAATAACTAGAGGAATAAGAAAGTGAAGTAAACTGTTGTGCTACAGAAAAAGTGTATTCATTAAAATGCACTAAAACTGGGACTGGGACTGCAATGGCTGGAAGTAATGAGCTTTACCTGTGCATCACACTG
The DNA here is from genome assembly GCA_903798195.1 of Danio kyathit. Classification (NCBI taxonomy): domain Eukaryota; kingdom Metazoa; phylum Chordata; class Actinopteri; order Cypriniformes; family Danionidae; genus Danio; species Danio kyathit. Next base: position 33,401,483 of record LR812530.1, read on the forward strand.
GCCTCAAGGCTCCTGAAGGATAAAAGGACAAGGGATGATAGTGGAAGAGAGGACCATGGGACATTTATGTTGTTGTGTGGTTTATGTTTATGAGGCAGTCTTTGTGAGGGGTTGACAGGTACTTTCATTTGGTTGTTTATTTTGTGATTAAAACTTTAGGTTCATTGGTTTCCACATACTTCTATGAAGTTGGAACTTTCTTACAACCTGTTTGTTAGTTCACCAGAGATTACTGGAGGTGGATAACTCCACACATTTAACCCTCTCATTATTTAAGCAGTCAATTTGATCCTATTAAATGTTTAACATCTTTAAATACATGGTTTATTTAAAGATATGTTTATTTTAAGTTATAAACTAAAGACTTTCAATTTTTATTATATTCTGGATGTTTTAAATCAGGGGGCTCAAACTCAATTTGGCAGGGGGGCCATATCAGCGACTAACAATTCATAGGAGGGCTGTTTTAACATTCAAGCACAAGAAAAAAGCTGATGTAATTGATGCACAGACATTCTTCCCAAGAGTATATGGAGTCAAAGCTCCTTTTTGTTTTTTGTTGTACACATTGAAGGGTGTAAATTGCTCTGAAAATACTACAATTTATTAATAGGCATAATAATAATAACTATTATGTCCCAATCAATTGTTGCTTAACCAAAAGTTTAACAGATAGTGTAAGACAGCAGAAACCAGATTGGGTAACTTTAGTGACTTTACTGCACTGTAAAACCCATAAAAGTTAAGGTAACCATTTGAGTTTAAAAAAAAAAACTAATCAAATGATTACTGTGAACTTACTCTATTTAAGTTGAAGTAATGAGGTATTTAATTAACTCATTACCTTTAACACTGAGTTCAAAACTCTTTTCTAATGAGTAACTTTCAATCAATTTTGAGTTAACTACACTCATTTTAGTTGATAAAGTTGACTGTTGAGTTTTACAGTGGCAATTGTTTTTCTCAATATATTTTTTTGTAAAACTACAACAAAGAGGGAAAAACTATGTATATATATTCACATTTACTTTAACATGTTCAATTCAACCAGTAACTTTTTTTTTTTTTACACAATTCTTAATAAGTACATGAGGAAAATCTATTAAATGAGACCATTTGAATCGATAGCAAAATTGTTATATTAACTGCACCAGCATAACGTGTAAGCCATGAAGAAGTGATCGTACGGTCACACTTTATTTTGATGGTCCGTTTGTTGAATTTAAGTTACATTGCAACTAATTATCATTAGATTATAAGTAGACTGTTAGGTTGGGGTTAGGGTTGGGGTTGGGGTTAGGGTTAGTGTAAGTTGACATGTAATTGCAAAGTTTCTTATAGTCAGTTAAATGTCTGTTGAAGGGCTGTTAAATGTCAGTGTCAACAGATATTAAGCAGACAGTCTACTAATACTCAAATGGACCATCAAAATAAAGTGTTACCGATCGTACAACAAAATACAGGTGGTATAAAACTTTAATCAAATGACCCTTATATTTACAAAAACAGAGCTTTAGTAAAAATAGAGCAAATATGGACATATATTTCAACGTTTAAATCAGCCCCAGAAATAATGTGCAAGTGCGTGAAGCTGCGGTCACACTGGACTTTTCTCCCTATAGACCTCCATTCATACGCACGCGAATGCGTTAGACCGGAAACGCAAGGTCATGCGTCAAGTTTCGCAGGTCGCTGCAGTGCAAAGTTCAAGCTTGGTGAACTCGCATACTTTGCGAAATCCCATCACTTGACTGCGTGAAACCAATCGAGGATCAAAACATGACCTTTCTGGACAGAAATTTAAAATATGGACTAATTGCTCACTTTTTTTTTATGGCTAATCATCTTGTTAAATCCAGCCGCTTTTCGCATCGTCATGCGACAGAATTTCACATGCACAAACTCTAGTGTGATCGCAGCTTTACTCTCGACCGCTGTCACATTCCCGGCTCATTCCTGCTGCTCCAATCACCAGTCGCCCTCACTATCTCGTTCCCTCAGCTCCAATCACTCTCCTTCACCAGCCACCTCTCAAGCTGCGGTCACACTAGAGTTTGTGCGTGCAAAATTTTGTCATACAGCGCTGCGAAAAAGGGCGGGATTAAACAAGATGATTAGACATTAAAAAAAGCAAGCGATTGCTCCATATTTTAAATTTCTGTCCAAGGAGGTCATGTTATGATCCTTGATTGGTCTCACGCAGTCAAGTGATGCGATTTCACAGGTCAGAGTTCATTAAGCTTGAACTTTGCACCGCAGTTATCGGCGAAACTTGACGCATGAACTTGCGTTTGCGGTCTGAAGCATTCACGTGCGTATGAATGGAAGTCTATGGGGAGAAAAGTGCAGTGTGACCGCAGCTTCATGCACACTCCCCTGAATTCTAATTATACTCACCTGCACCAGTAATCACAATCCCCCATAAAGCCTCCTCGATTCCAGTCATTCAGTGGCTGGAATCGATGTCAGATGGTTCACCTCATCTTCTCCCTTGCTCGCCTTCCTCCGTGGATGTTTCCCTTCTCCTATGGACGTTTCTCCTAAACCTGTGGATGCACAAGCTGTGATTAAGTGAAGTGACTTTATACTCTGGTGGTTGCATGAAGATCCTTGTTTACATTGTGAACTGGTTACAAGTCCGCTCCATCCAAGAATATCACTTACCTGCTTGTCCTATTGAACTTTCCACATTGTTTCGAATAAATTGATGAAAAGAGATAACCACCCTTGTCTTTATTGTGTGACCGTGACAACTTCACACTGAGAGAAACCGAAAGTAAACCGAATGTATAGCCTAGTAAAATCCTTTTAATGTCCAGCAGGTAAGGAGTCAAAACCACAAGTGGCTATTTGCGACTGCACAATAATGATAGTAATTCAAAAATATGCTTTTGTGGGCTGAATTTCGTTATGCTTTGATGTCAGTTGCAGGTCGGAGGGAGAAAGTGGGAGGGTCATACATACTGTATGATAAAACATACAGTATGTCGGAATAGGTGGTGGTTTATGAATCTATACATCAAAGCATTATGATGTACATGAACGGTGTTATTGCAATAGTACAAGCTATAGGTGTGATTAAGACAATACAGTTACTTTTATTATTATAAAAATATTATTAAATACTGCTAAATTATGTGCGTAAATGATGCTGAAGGAAATCTACATGTAGAGATGGGATAGTAAACATATTTCCAATAATATACTTCACATATTCACCATTCACGTCACAGACTTCATCTATAGAGATAGAGAATTCAGACTGAGACCTTATTTAAAGTCTAATCTTGTGCTGATATTCTTCCTGAGCAGAAGACTTCAATAATCTCAAGTCTTTTCCAGTTTCAGAAGAGATCAGCTCAGCTAAGTTCTGTCAAGATACCAAAGTCTGAAATTAAAAGTCAACGATCTCAAAGATTTCTTATCAAATTCTTCCGCAACCAAATTATCTGAGAAACGCTACATCCACATTCACTTTACAACCCTCTACCCTTGCAGCACGCCAACACTTGTCTGCTCATATTTGATAAAAGTAGACAGCATGTCTATTTTTATTTACTAAAAGCTATCGTTGGAGAAACATCTGAGATGATTTGTACAGAAGTGAAGCGCAGTTGAGAAGTCTCTTGAGCTATGAAAGGAACAACCTCTAAGCTAGTCTATTTTCCTATGGGCACTCTATCTATCTATTCTCTCTTCTCTCAATCCCTCGGTTTGCTGGGGCTTGCGGCGCTCCTCAGGGCAGTATCGCTCATTGTTTTTCTCTAGGGAGCGAGTTCAGGATGTGTAACGACTGGCCTCCTCTGAACCCTGAGCTCCTAATGTGAGCAGGGACAACACACAGGGGCTGCACTACTTGAGCAGTGTGCTTTCAGGCTGTGTTTGGACCATTGCCTCACAGCTTGTGACCCGCAACCTAAGCCTGGCAAAACTCTGCATCAATGCGGCACAGTTTGACGTGCCCATAAAACTAGCAACTTAGGTTTCTTCAGTATAAATAGTGTAAATGCAGTCTTTCAGCATTACCGTGTGAAAAATGATTTCGTAGCACTGACCGTGCATATATTTCCACATTAAATTAATTCCAGCTTTCCATTAGGGAGATTTTGGGAGAACGTATCCATCGGGAAACTTTTTGGCACCAGAAATATTTTATGTTGAAAACAGCACTACTTGACATTTGGCACAAGCAAGATCCTGAAGTTGACAGTGATTAATAAGCGCACGGTGAACCAGGACACCTCCGAACCGCCTCTAAACACATTTTTATCTACTGACTAGAGGAAAACTGAATTTTTGACTTTCGCTAAATCAATTTACCTATGCTATCACACACACACACACACACACACAAAATATGCAGTAATGTCGCCACTCTGTAATACTTTGTTAGATCTCCATATTTCATAAACAAGCAAACTGCTCATCCTTAAAGCTGCTGCGATAGCCTCAGCAAAGCCGACCTAATAATTGTAAAGGCTCGAAAAGCTTTCAGTGACAGAGAGTGAATTCTTTATGTTTCTATCAGTAAATTTTCAGATAGAAAGAGGTTTCGAGAATATGCTGTCTTCAGGCATAAATTAAGTCTGAGGATACGGCCTGGAGGGAGAACTAGTCTAGCACTTAGTGCATGAGGAGCGTGAAAGAATAGAAAGATTTTTCCATTTCATCTCTCCTCGGGGCATGATTCTCTCAGTCAGATTTCTGACCCATGCCTCCTCCCTGTGCCAAGAGTGAGATTTATGGTGATAAACGAGCAGGAAAAAGACTAGCGATGGCGCTAAGACGAGGCACGCTGGGTGCTGAGGAGATGACGTGCCGTCATGTGGTGGATAGCAAGAGAGAGCTGTACTTCGGGACTAATGGAAAGAGAGAGAGGGATAAATGAAGTCCACTTTATCCGGCAGAGTGACTGATTTAGAAATAGAGAACTTGCCAGATAGGTGCATTTATGTTACATTTGCCATTTAACCCCAAATATGTTGTTGCTAGGCTACAATCAAAACATAGCAGTGTCGACTGCGAGTGTCTGGAGCTCATTTGTGCAGATCCCACTGCCAGACCCCAGATCTCACTCACAGCCACCCACCCACACATATGTGTTTCACACAACGAAAAGCATCGCACAAAGCCACACAAAAGCACATAAAAACGGTCGGTAGTGCGGTTGCTAAGGCATTCGCTTAGAAATTCCAGCACTCGCATTTCCCATCACTCATTACATTTCTATGCCATCTGTTACAGCACCTTAGATCCCATCCCCCCCGATGGCAAAGCAACCATTCTCATCACAAAAATGCTAATGAATCTGTATCCTCGCTCCCACTGGTACAGCAAACAGTCAAACAGATCCTCGCTCAAAACAAGCTTCATCAGCACAGGGATGAGACATTCTAAGATGAGACCTGTGTTCGTTAGACGCACGGTGATTGACATAATTACACCCTAGAGTCACAAGGATAGAGAGGGGTAATGCTATAATGCGCACCTGCCGCTGGTGATTCATGCGCACATTTAGCCTTCCATCATTAGCTGCCTCATCAGCAGAAGGTGGATGCAAAGGTCGTGGGCTTTTTTTTAATTGTTAGTAGCTCGACGGTAGTAAAGAGGCTGGAGCCTTTGTGTTCTAATTGCAAACTCTAATTACAGTAAATGCTGTTTACAAAAGCGACATCGACTCTTAGCGACTGTTTTCATTTAGGATTTATAAACCCACACCGGCTAGACACTGACATTGACAGGCACAGAGGATCTAAACTTTAAACAAAGTACCTCCTGAGATTTAAAGTTCATTTTATAGTAATATAACGCATTATCATATAGCACATTTACAATTCCACAGCTCCCCAATGTCAATGGTTACGTGACATCAAGGTAAACAAAATATGTTCTCTATTATGAATCTGCAGTGAGAATATTAGCCACATCTGTTATCATACACTCAGAGGTATAGTATAGTGTATGATATAGAGGTATAGTGTCTGTGATGATTTGCGCTTTATGACATGATGCATTATCTTGTTGAAAGTAGCCATCAGAAGATGGGTACACTGTAGTCATAAAGGGATGGACATGCTCAGCAACAATACTCAGGTAGGCTGTGGCATTGACATGATGTTCAATTGGTAGTAATTGGTCCAAAGTGTGCTAAGAAAATATCCCCACACCATCAGCACCAGCCTGAACCGTTGATACAAGGCGAGACTTTTTTGTTGATGATGCCAAAGTCTGAGTCTACCATCTGAATGTCACAGCAGAATTCGAAACTCATCAAACCAGGCAACGTTTTTCCAATCTTCAATTGTCCAATTTTGGTGAGCCTGTGTGGATTGTAGCCTTAGCTTCTTATTCTTAGCTGACAGAAGTGGCACCAGGTGTGGTCTTCTGCTGCTGTAGCCCATCTGTCTCAAGGTTAGACATGTTGAGTGTTCAGAGATGCTCTTCTGCTTGCCTCGGTTGTAACGATTGGTTGTTTGAGTTACGGTTGCCTTTCTATCAGCTTGAACCAGTCTGGTCATTCTCCTCTGACCTCTGGCATCAACAGGGAATTTGCGCCCACAGAACTGCCACGTTTACTGGATATTTTCTCTTTTTCTGACAATTCTCTGTAAACCCTTGAGATGGTTGTGCATGAAAATCCCAGTAGATCAGCAGTTTCTGAAATACTTAGACCAGCCCATCTGGCACCAACAACCATGCCACGTTTTAAATCACTTAAGTCACCTTTCTTCCCCATTCTGAAGCTGCGGTCACACAGGACTTTTCTCCCCCTAGACTTCCATTCATGCGCATGCGAATGCGTCAGACCGGAAACGCAAGGTCATGTTTCGCAGGTCGCTGCAGTGCAAAGTTCAAGCTTGATGAAATCGCATCACTTGACTGCGTGAGACCAATCGAGGATTAAAACATGACCTCTTTGGACAGAAATTTAAAGCATGGACCAATCGCTCGCTTTTTTTAATGTCTAATCCTCTTGTTTAATGCCGCCCCTTTTCGCAGCGGCGTACAACAGAATTTCGCACGCACAAACTCTAGTGTGATCGCAGCTTTATGCTCAGTTTGAACTGCAGAAGATCGTCTTGACCTTGTCTACAAGCCTAAATGCATTGCGTTGCTGCCATGTGATTGGCTGATTAGAAATTTGCGTTAACGAGCAGTTGGACAGGTGTACCTAATAAAGTGCTCAGTAAGTGTATTTTCAGTATTACCCTTGCTTGAAATTACACAATCTAATCCTGTTTATATGAAATAAGCCTACTCCTGAGCAAGTTTGAGCTTACAGACCTGTTGCTATGACTACAATTCCTGGATGAGTTTTAAAGAACAAAACTATCCTGGATTACTGTATGTCAGTTATCAAATCCAACTAATTGAATAATCCACAAATGAAGAACGAACCCCAGAACTTTTAAATCCTATTGTGAGGGATGCCATGCCATGTATCAAATGTGTGTCCAGTACCTCCCACATATGCCTAAATAGAATATAAAGGCCAGGAAAACATCTTAAACCCTTCATAATGTATTTCAAACCATTCCTGAGCAATGTGTGTGGCAGCATGTTTTATCCTGCAGAGGAGATCACTTCTATTACTGTAATAAAGAACCAGGATTTCCAAGAAGAACATTGCAGACACTCTTTACATTGGCTTGTTGTCATCCCATAGTGCATACAGTACTGGCATAATTTCACCAGGTGAACAGAGCTTTAGTACATGGCTGTCCAGGGGATGTACTGTAAAAGAAAATGGCACTCCACATGTGATGTACTCTGTGATGTGACAAATTTCTCCTTTAACTATTCTAAAACTATAGCAAATTTATAGACATTCTTTTAAGTCAGTCATGATGGGATAGCCTTTATTGCCTGTGTATCATTGAGCTTTGCATGGGTTCTCAACACCCTGTTGACGGTGGTTTGTTGGTTAATTTGCTGACCGGGAGCAGCACAGAATCTTTGAGATATTCTGACCTGGTCGCCTTGCCATAATAATTTGGCCTTTGTCAAAGTGACTCAGATCTTTATTACTGCACATTTCTCCTGCTTCCTTCCCCTGATTATGAAAACTGCTTGTTTGCTTACCATCAAATTTAATCAAACCTCAGTATGTGGCCTTGTTAGGAAATGATAAACAACATTCTTTCCATCTGTGACTGGTTATAATGTTCTGAGTCACAGGTTTAACATGTTATTGCAGCAGAATTATCAGTGTTATGTGTTCAGTAGTAATGTCTTGCTCTCTTTACCTTATAAAACACACACTTGCATGCATGTATGTGTGTGTGTGTCTGTACACATCTAAATTGAAATGAATACAGCAAAAATGCAGCTGACTTTGGTGCAGCGTAGGAGATGCAGTGGCTGACATCTTAAAACACAGTCTCTAGTTTCTTTTTTAGAGGTCACCACAGCGGAATGAACCGCCAATTAATCCAGCATATGTTTTACGCAGCAGATGCCCTTCCAGCCGCATACACATTCATTCACACACACACACACACACACACACACACACACACACACACACACACACACACACACACACACACACACACACACACACACACACACACACACACACACACACACACACACTACGGTCAGTTTAATTTATTCACTTCACCTACAGCGCATGTCTTTGGACTGTAGAGGGAATCGGAGCACCCAGAGAAAACCCACGCAAACATGGGGAGAACATGCAAACTCTACACAGAAACTGACCCATCCGGGACTCGAACCAGCTACCTTCTTACTGTGAGACGACCAACATAGGCCCATTCTGAAAACGTAGTATTATATACATTTCTGGAGATTGCGAATTATGTAGCCAGAATGGCTGCATTTCGTCTTTAAAACGAACGCTGCAGGGCGGTATGACGCCGTTCCTTTTCATGATTACCAGCTGAACACTTACCTCCGTATGGACGGCTTTCCCTCTGTTACCAGTTTGTCCAGTAGCTCGCCATGTACATTGGTGGACTTGAGGCACAGAAAAGAGGTGACCACCATGATGGGGTTCGAGTCCAACAAAGAACGGTTCCAGAAAGAGCAAGAGCAAAAACAAGTAAATAACAGGGTGAGAATGTGGTAAAATCTGAAAATGTGGTAAAAATCAGGCCAGGGCTTTTCTTTTTCTGGATTGCTTTTTAAAACTGTTGGTTGGGTTATGTGACGTGGGTGGGTTGGTCAATCGGTGCTTTTGAATACACTATTGGTTGGGTTATGGGAAGGAGGAGGGTGGGTTCGTCGATCGCTCATACAATCAGTCAGTCAGTCAGTCGACAGCGGCCTCTGGTGGATTTACGCGAGAAGAGCAGGTGTGTATGGCACTCGCGAGAGAAATTTGAGATCTGAAAGAGCATACACAGCGGCCTCTGGTGGATTTGCGAAAACAAAAACTGCAGAAAAACGTAGCCCTTGGGACGTATTTGGCACTCTCTAAAAATGTATATAGCGGTACGTTTTCAGTTAATCACTGAGCCATCGTGCCGCCACACTTTTTTTTTGCTGATAATTTAAAGAGTCAGCCTTACACCACATGATAAAGAAATGAGGACTGAAATGAGAAATGCTGTCGAGTATAGCAAATCTACTCTAAAGATTAAATTAAATACATTTTTAAATACACCACTTTTGTTACAGAAAAGGTTAAGCCTGCAGAAACAGGCTACTACAACTGGTAAAACATTAGAGCATATCATTTAACAAACCATTTTATCTACTAGTATCTTCTGTGTCATTTTATTCACATGCTGATAACTGAATATTAATTTGATGGTGTCATAATCCTGTTGTCTTTTCGCCAGCCAATTACTACACTGCTGATCATGATTTTGAGGATCAATAGACCTGTCCATCACAACAAACAAAAGCACAAACAATAATCTCAGATCACTTCACTCAGATATTTGAATCTGATTCACAAACTTGTTTTAAGAGCCATATTAGCCAGAGATCAGTCATCAGAATTTCAGTCAAAGATTAATCTGTCATTGAAATTTTTTTTAACTGAGATACGAAGAATCAATGCCATTTTGATGCCAATGTCTTCCAAATATGGACAAACAAATACGGGTTAATTCATTCATTCATTCAATCATTCATTTTCTTTTCGGCTTAGTCCCTTTATTAATCAGGGGTTGCCACAGCGGAATGAACTGCCAACTTATCCAGCATATGTTTTACGCAGTGGATGCCCTTCCAGCCGCAACCCATCACTGGGAAACACACTTCCATTCACATACATACACTACGGACAATTTAGCTTACCCAATTCACCTGTACCACATGGATTTAGACTTGTGGGGGAAACTGGAGAACCCAGAGGAAACCCACGTCAACACGGGAAGAACATGCAAACTCCACACAGAAATGCCAACTGACCCGGCCGAGGCTCAAACCAGCGACCTTCTTGTTGTGAGGCGAGAGCGCTACCCACTGCACAACCATGCTGCCCTGGGTTAATTTATTTTAAATATTTTGGTAACACTTTATTTTGATGGTCCATTTGAGTATTAGTAGACTCTCTGCTTAATATCTGTTGATACTGACATTTAACAATCCTTCAACAGACATTTAACTGACTATAAGAAACTTTGCAAGTACACGTCAACTTACACTAACCCTAACCCCAACCTAACAACCTACTTATAATCTACTGAGAATTAGTTGCAATGCATCTTAAATTCAACTAACGGACCATCAAAATAAAGTGTGACCAATATTTTAAAATAATTTCATTCATTCATTCATTTTCTTTTCGGCTTAGTCCCTTTATTAATCCGAGGTCGCCACAGCGGAATGAACCACCAACTTATCCAGCACATGTTTTACGCAGCGGATGCCCTTCCAGCTGCAACCCATCTCTGGGAAACATCCATTCACACTCATTCACTACGGATAATTTAGCCTACCGAACGCATAGAGAACATGCAAACTCCACACAGAAATGCCAACTGACCCAGCCGAGGCTCGAACCAGCAATGTTCTTGCTGTGAGGCGACATCGCTACCTACTGCGCCACTGCAACACCTAAAATTATTTCTAAATTATTTAAAATAAGTATTTATAACTAAGGCCAGCACAGTGGCTCAGTAGTTAGCACTGTAGCGTCACAGCAAGAAGGTCGCGAGTTTGAGTCCCAGCTGAACAATAACAATAAATGCTGAGTAGTGATTATTACATTACACCAGACTAAAGACTGAGAAATGTACTAGAGTGAATGAAGAGTTTATATGATGTGTGTGTAATCGGACTTGATAGTCAACAGCTGTGTGTAATCAGAAGGTGAACTGAAACTGGTGTGCGACTGTAGGGCGTGAAGGGATATGTAATCCAAGCGAATGATGGGGTGTGTTCTCCAGCGATCCGCAATGGCAACACTGCTGGCGATCATAACAGTGTGTAGATGTATATGTTGAGTTCTAGAATATGTAGAAAATATATTTATATTGAATGTATTATTCTAGAAAGCGCTGTCACCTCACAGCAAGAAGGTCGCAGGTTCAAGCCCCGGCTGGGCCAGTTGGCATTACTGTGTGGAGTTCGCAAGTTCTCCTGAACTCTCTTCATGTTTGTGTAGGTTTCCTTGGCGTGCTCCAGTTTCTCCAGCAGTCCAAAGACATGTGCTATAGGTGAATTGAATAAAGTAAATTGGCCGTAGTGTATGAGTATGTGTGAATGAGTGTGTATGGGTGTTTCCCAGTACTGGGTTGGGTAACACTTTATTTTGATGGTCCATTTGAGTATTAGTAGACTGTCTGCTTAATATATGTTGACACTGACATTTAACAGTCCTTCAACAGACATTTAACTGACTATAAGAAACTTTGCAATTACATGTCAACTTACACTAACCCTAACCCCAATCCCAACCCTAACCCCAACCTAACAGTCTACTTATAATCTAATGATAATTAGTTGCAATGTAACTTAAATTCAACAAACGGACCGTTAAAATAAAGTGTGACCCTGGGTTGCAACTGGAAGGGCATTGGCTGCTTTATACATATACTGGAATAGTTGGCAGTTCATTCCACCGTGGCAACCCTTAACAAATAAGGTATTAGACGAAGGAAAATGAATGAACGTAGAACAAAATAACTATAGTTAACTAAATGTTTAGGTTGCAAATACATACTATATTTTCATCAACTGACAATGCACTGGAAAATCCCATACTAGAACAGGTAGGCAAAAACCAAATCAGGAGAAACTTCAGACAGACAAGCAGACAAGAGGCTGGAGAGGCTGGCAGACAAACAAACAAGTCCATTTCCATTCCACAAACAGTTACTCCCACATAGTTCTGCTGTCCTTAAATGTACTTGCATTGAATTGCTCAGAGAAGTCTGACAGCTTGAATAAGAGCTGGAATATGAGAGCGAGGGGGGAATCCCTGTGGACATGCCAATGCATTATGTAAAAACACATTCAAACAGATGTTAGAAGTCTCATGAAAAAGCCAGATTGTCTCTGAACATTTTGAATATGTCTCCCCAACATCTGATCAAATCCAAAGTGAATAGGATATGTCAAGCACCAAACAGATCTTGGCGCAGTCTCAATATTTTAGCTCAAATGAGAATTCAGGGGTCCAGATTTCCCTCTACAAACACTATAGGCATATTATACGCACGCCTACCATGCACAACAGCTCTGAAAGGCAGGCAGCAGCCAGCTCTCGTTTCTTATTCATGCGTATCTGGCTCCAGACTTGAGCAGGATTGAGTGATGAAGCACACTATACAGCCTCTCCAGTCTGTACTGGAGACAACAAGCTGCTCCCAGCTATTAAGACTATTAAAAGGACGTCCAGATTGCCATTGACATTACACACTCTCTCACTCAATTTGGTGAGTGAATCACATCAACTGAATAGTTAATTGATGTTAGATTTCCATATTGTACACATCTGTGCAGTAATTGCTAGCATTTCTAACCAAATTATGGGAAATGGCTGATTTATAGTATGTTTTCCTCTAGTGTTCAACACACCACTTACAAGGGCTCTAATTAATGCTCCAACAGTTCTTATGAAAAGAAAAAAATCATTCCATCATGCCATTCTCGCACCCAAAACCATTTTTATACCAGGCACCACTCCAAGATAAGCATAGCCATCAATCTTAAGAGCGCTAACGGAAAATTAGCTACACATGTAATTGAGGGAAATGTGTAGAATGCACCGTATGTCACACCATCAGTGTGTCGAGTGGAGTGTGCTCATCTAAACTCCAAGATTGACATCTGAAGGTAGTGTAAAGATACGCTTGGAAGGCTGCGCACACTCTAATGACTGTTTGTGCCAAGCTAGTCTTGTGGTATCATATGTTGTATCTTTAGATTTATGAAAAACTGGACATGTATATTTCAGTAGCCAATTTATTCTCATCATTTCTTATGCAATTATTTATATGTGTACTAATGTATGAAACACGGTGCTGTATTGTAAATAAAATCACGGCTGAAAAGCTTAGGTAGGCATGACATTTGTCAGCAAGTAAATACTGTATTGTCTTAGTTAAACCAGGTCTGCACATGACTTGTGACTAGGGGCAGACTTAACCAGTAAGCGAGGTAAGCAGCTACTTAGCCAGAGTAGAGCACCGGGGAATTAGGGGGCCCCAACCAATGCCAAATGTTCTATCATATGTTGTAACATTTATTTATAACTGATTTTAACGTTACTACTTCTTTTCAAAACTAGGGGCCCCCATGAATAGTGAACCATTCCTTCCATACTGCACATACAAATATTAAAATGTAATCACAAAAATGGCTAACTAACTGTACATAGTTTGTGAACTTGTTTTTTAGTTAATTTTACATTAAAGTTTTTCTCAGTCGCTTTGGTACATTTCTCAAATCAGAATGGAAGTTCTCCAAACTACCTGTTTAATCTTCACATCATCGTGTCACTTGTGCACATCAAATAAGCAGTTTCTCATTCCTTTGAACAAGTTGCAAATTGTAAGGGTCTAAATTATCCTATGCATTTGTTTATATGGCAAAACATGTCTTTTTCACCAAAAAAGGTCCATGCTGACTCCAAAGGCAGATACTGATAAGATCAGGGCCTGGTGTGTGGACTTTGGGGGTTTTATGATGTGGTCACATGTTGATTGGTCAAGTTTGAATGTCTCAGCATTTGGGCTTTGGTCACATGGTCAAGAAAGGTACAAAATAGCTGGTAAACTTGGCTCTGTCTCTTTTTTTTCTTCTCTGCGCTTTCCTAAACTCTGCTCCTCCTTTTCTGGAGGTTATCTTCTCTGGCTCGCTCCCTCTCCCTCTTTGTCTCTCCCTCCCCCTGTCTCTCCCTCTCTCTCTGGTAACTTTAAATTTACATTTACAGTAAGCTGGGTACTATTTATATCATTTGTTTTTATCATTTCATGTTTTATCATTTGATACAGTTATTTGTAACTAATTCAGTTGTAACCATAGAGAATTATTGTCATTAAATCATTTCATTTTCAAGTATTTGTGAATTACTTTTGATTTAACATCAACACTTAATTGCTCCATATTGCAATACAATACAATCACATAATATCAACGCTCTCCCACATTTATAGCTATTAATACTGCCCTTATTTCCGTTTTTGGTATAAGATTGCAGAAGAATGGTTTGACTAGAAATGTACAGTTTTTTACCATCATGCTGATAACTTTTTAGTCACTCGGCAGAACTACAGTTCGAATCGCTGTGGTCAAAATACCATTCTTACAAATGCTTTTGTACATCCATGCTAATGATGATGTGGAATTCTCTGATGTTTTCACCATTATCAATTGTTTATGTCATGTTGATCAAAACTTATTATTTTGGTCTCTGATGAATAGTCTCACCCCCCACAACATTTAATCTTTTGTTCAAGTCTTTAAATGCAAAATAGCTGAACAAATTGTCATAATATTGTGTCATAATGCATTTTTCTAGACATTTCCAGACTTTTTTTTCTAAATTTGTCTGCAACTGTTAAATTTCTCCCAAGTGAATCTAGATTTTTTTCTAAGGTGCATCTCAAAGGAAATTGTCCTACGTTTACATTTCTACTTTTGTATTTTTGTTTTTTGTGCTCTGCAGTGCTGTCTTTTCCTTTCTGTATCACAATGACATGATCTGCCAACAAATTACAGTACAAACAGTCAAAAAATAATAAAAAAATAGCTATAGTTTACATCAGAACACCTCTCCAGAGTACACTGTTATATTGAAAACATGACTAAGTAATTTGACTGTCTAATCCGTACACAAAGACACAAGGACTTATCATTCTGACAACACTGAAACAGAAATTTAGTTTTGAGAGATGAACCAAGGATTTTGAAGAAGGATTTTTGCAGGTAATCCATGGTGTTTTGCTATTTGGACATGTTGTTTTGTGAAATGCACTTACTGTTTTGGAAATTTCAATTCTGATATGAGAAATGTACCAAAGCGACTGAGAAAAACTGTAAGTAGATAAATAATTTTAAAATCCAGTTTATTTCCAAAAAAATACTAATAATAATCTACAGAGAAAAAAAAATCTACAGTATATAGAAAAAGAATGTTTTGAGTTTCAATGCTAGGGCCCCATACCTGGAATTGCTTAAGGTCCCCAAATCAAGTCTGCCCCTGGTCATGACACAGCTTGAGTTTGCCTATATGAAGAGTTATTCAACAGTATAACTTAATACACCTACAATGTCATATCTGAAATTGAAAACTTTTTAATAATAATCACTCTCATTTTCGGTTTTCACTTACATGCATAGTAGGATTTTGCCTTTTTTTTGTGTGTACATGACCACAATTTGCATACCAATTAATCCTTTGATGTGTCTGATCGCTGCAATAAATTATAATTTTTCTGTATACATTATCATGTACACTACCTGACAAAAGTCCTGTCGCCTAAGTTTTAGGAACAACAAATAATAACTTGACTTCTAGTTTATCATTTGGAATGAGAAGTGACTTATATAAAAGGTAAAAGCCTCTAGACTACGCTTATTTTACCCAAATAAAATATGAGCATGCCTTGATTTCGTCACTTAACACAAATAATGTACTGTATAGAATATAAAGTCATGGTGCAGTGGAAAAAAGAATTATTGTTGTGTACAACTCCCATGAACTTGGAGGACTGCATCCATACATCATCTGAAATGGCAAAGTAAGTGTTCTTGCAAAACTCCTAGAGTTCATCAAGATATGTTGGATTCATCTTCAATGCCTTCTCCATCTCACCCCAGACATGCTTAATAATATTCATCTCTGGTGACTAGGCTGGCCAATCCTGAAGCACCTTGACCTTCTTTGCTTTTAGGAACTTTGATGTGGAGGCTGAAGTATGAGAATTTGCCCTCTCCTGTGGTTTGTAATGTAATGGGCAGCACAAATGTCTTGATAGGCTGTTGATAATGCCATCCACTCTGCAGATCTCTTGCACACCCCCAATACTGAATGAAACCCCAAACCATGATTTTTCCTTCACAAAACTTGACTAGTTTCTGTCAGAATCTTGGGTCCATGAGGGTTCCAATACATCTTCAGCGGTATTTATGATGATTATGATGCAGTTCAACAGATGCCACTTTTCCAAATGATCAACTAGAAGTCAAGTTATTATTTGTTGCTCTGACAACTAAGTTCTAAAAAATCTTCAGACTTTTTTTTTCAACCACACATTACATGTACAATATATGTATTTCAAAGTTACAAATGAACAAATTATCATCACGTGCAGAGATGCTTAATATTAGGATGTAAACATTGTCTATAATAGCAATCACAATAAAGTAAACTAGCTTTTAAAAGTAACTTCAAATGAAGATTCAAATAAACACTGTATCAAACAGATTGTTATGCCAGCAGGTGACAACAAACAACCGCTAATATCTGCCACAGAATCATTTGTTCATGATGTTTTCAAAAGTGCTGATTCATCTAAATAAAATTCTACAAGTGTCGTATTTATCAATCCTCTGACAATGAATCATGTTAAATTGTATCAAATATTTAAGTAACATAATAAAAAAAGTGTATCCAGTATTTTGCAGTTCTACTGTAAATATTACAATAAGCAAAAATAAGCATGCACAACTACATATTTTGTGCCAGTGATATATCCAATTTCATCCGAAATAAATAAAAAAATAGCTCTAATATAGCCAAATAACCAATATATCGACATGTGAAAAATACATATTGAAAAATTGTTACTTTTACTTTTCCTTTCAGGTCAAATACTGTCATGGCTAGGGCCGGAGCAAGCTGAACTGGCGCTTTAGGCAAACAACAATCACGCCGCCCTCAACCCGAAAGTGAAAACGAAAGTGACCGGTTCGCGGATGAAAGTGAGGGGTTTGGTTGTGTCACAGATGAAAGTGACATGGACGCTCCAGCCCTGGTCATGGCTTAGTAGCTAAAAATTCATTCATTCATTCATTTTCCTTCAGCTTAGTCTGTTTATTCATCAAGGGTCGCCACAGCAGAATGAACCGCCAACTTATCCAGCATATGTTTTACACAGTGGATGGCCTTCCATCTGCAACCCAGTACTGGGAATTCACCTATACTGCATGTCTTTGGACTGTGGAGGAAACCTGAACACCCGGAGGAAACCCACGGAAACCATGCAAACTCCACACAGAAATGCTGACTGATCAAGCTGGGACTCAAACCAGCAACCTTCTTGCTGCAAAGCAACAGTGCTAACCACTGAGCCACGGAATCGCCTTTATCTAAAAATTCAAAAAGTCAAAATGTTTTCTTTTTTTTTTTTTGAAGAACAGACACAGTTTTTGCAATATTATATATTTTTTTTCTGCACACTAGTACCCTGAGTTACCTGAACACATTTCTAAACATAATAGTTTTAATAACTCATTTTTAATAAATGATTTATTTTATCTTTGCCATGATGACAGTAAATAATATTTTTTCTAGATATTTTGCAAGACACTTCTATACAGCTTAAAGAGACATTTAAAGGCTTAACTAGGTTAATTAGGTTAACTAGGCAGGTTAGGGTAATTAGGCAAGTTATTGTTTAATGATGGTTTGTTCTGTAGACTAACAAAAAAAAAAAAGGTTAAAGGGGCTAATAATTTTGTCCTTAAAATGATGCTTAAAAAATTCAAAACTGCTTTTATTCTAGCCGAAATAAAACAAATAAGACTTTCTGCAGAAGGAAAAATATTATCAGACATACTGTGAAAATTTTTTTCCTCTGTTAAACATCATTTGGGAACAGTGTTGGGAGTAATGAGTTACAAATGTAATGTTTTATAGAAACGTATTACATTTTTCTGTAACACAGTAGTGTAAGGCATTACTAATACATTTTCAGTAATATTTTACTCGATACATGTTCAGTAACGCGTGCGTTACAACAAACTTTTCGCCTGCAAAACATTAACAAATAAAAAATACCACAGCTCTATTTCCTGTTTGTGGTGAGTGAACATACGTGTGTGTTGTCATTAATCTCCCTCTGGCTATTGTAACTTTTTACTTTGAACGCGGAATGATTTCAGCCTCTGAGCTCGAGATCTGGGGCTATTGGCTCAGCCCGGTTCACACTAACGTTAAGCCCTAACGCGCAGCGGAAAAGCAGCAAATAGATGAAAATGGCAGAAGACAGTACATTCGCGAGATGGACGTACTTGCACATGGCGTTATTTCATCGTAATCGCACTATTACAAGTCGAGAGCGCATTCATGTAATACGAGCGAGCGAACGCTTCGGTTTCCTCTGTTCATGGACAAAACTCCTCGCGTGCACTCAAAATACTGGCTGGGCTACTCACGTGCGAATGATCTGCTCTCGCTCCGTCAGATGATGCAGACTCACAATTTGTGTCTTGTGTTTGCTCTTTTTGTGCTTTTACTCTCCAGAGATCCTCCTGTTAAATTGTTATCCCAAGAATGTTGATATGGTTTATATACAATATTGCTACACTATTTACCTACAGGTTAAGGTAAAATCTATAATAAATACTAGTGTTTTTGAGTGTTAGGTATACTGCCTATGTTTTAGGCTATTATTATTTACATTAAGAATAGTATTAAGAATAGTGAACTCATAAAATGAAATAAAAAGTTTTACTACAGTAAAGTGTGGTGAATTGTAGTATAATATACCCTATATTGTAAAAAATAAACTACAGCACTGGGTCATTTGTTTATATTACACTTGTTGTGTTACCATATAGCAACTATAGTATTACCACAACAGATTAATTGAAGTACTTTACTATAGTACTGTTCAAAACACTGTACAATATGTGTGTTCAGGGGCCCTGTGGAACAGCTTCTCCTCAAAATGAAGAGGATGACAGGGAAAATGTCCTCCACAATCTCATCAACAATGTGGAAGACAGCAGAGACGAAATCACATTATTTTAGTTGCCATGATAAAATGAGATTGATAGTGAGATTTATTTGAAGAGTGAATAGTGCAGTAGACTATAATACCATATCAAGTGTTTCCCTATTTTCTATCACAGTTACATTTCTGCTTGCGTTCGTTATATTTTTGTTCAAATGTTTTTGATTTGATTAGTATGGTGCACCTTTTAGATGTTTAATAAATGTTTTTAAAATAAAACGTATTCTTTACATCCAACGTCTATTCTCTGTGTCTTTAAGTGTTTGAAACTGGAAATATCTTATCATAACATACAGCCAAAAATGTTATGGTTTATTAGATTAAAAATTATAAGTCTATTTTGATTATTTTTTAATAAATAGTGCACCAATATAAATCATATCAAAAAGCACAAAAAGAAGAGGGAACACAGGACACAAATTGTGATTCTGCATATAATCTCACTGAGTGAGTGAACTCAGAGCGCGCAAAAAAATTTGTGCGTGAGCAGTGCATATTTGAGAAAACGTGAGAAAATTTGTGTGCGAGCAGCGTATATTTGACAGCTTGCAAGCAGTTTTGTCCACAAACAGAGGTAATTGGTGCACGAGCATTGTATTGAGAAAGCTATGTTCATCATGCTCACTTTGTGCATGACAGTTTTGTGTTGTGAGCCACTTGAATTTAAAGTGAATACAATAATGGCAACAATAAGAAGAGAAAAGAAATCTGCATTTTGTCATGACATTGGAGTTTACATATAGGCCTGTTGTGTCTAATATGAATATAGTCAAGCTATTCACAGATATTGCCAGATAACCACTTTACCTCTACCATACTTTTAACAGATAATTTGGGATTCTGACTGTCATCCTTTCTTGCATTGTCTTGAGCCTTCACGTTGCCAATTATATACTATATTGTTACAGTAGTAGCCTGGATAGGTCACAGTCATTCTGCTACATCATATCGCTTTCTACTGGATGTAAAATGCTCTGCAGTACATTTGGTTGTTTTAGAATGTAAAGTTCTAATTCTGTAGTTATTTTGGTGAAAGTAACTAAAAAGTAATATAAGAGTAGTGTAACATATTACAATTTTGAGACAGTAATATTGTAATGTAAGGGATTACTTTTAAATAACGGTAACAAGTAATCTGTAATGTATTACAGTTTAGAAGTAACTTGCACAACACTGTTTGGGAAATATTTAAAAAAGAAAAAAATTAAAATGGGGGCTAATAATTTTGACTTTATATATATATATATACACACACACAGCATTGGAAAGAGTACTGAAAAATCATACTAAAAGTACCATTACTTACCTAAAAATGTAGTGCGAGTAGAGTAAAAGTATCTGTTGTAAGTCTTACTCAAAGTAAAAAGTAGCCCTTTCAAAAGTACTCAAGAGTAGTGAGTAGTGAGTATTATGCTGTTAAAAGCTGATGCGTTTGCATGTAATTTTTACACTTGTGTGTAAATGTAACATGTAACAACAAGTTATTGCCCAGAAAGCACACAACGTCATAAGACGTTTATATTAGTTTAGATTTAGGTTGTGATGTCAGGTGACCAAAATTCAATGTCTAACCAGCATCTAAGGATGATCTTACTTTGATGTCCAATAATGATGTTGATATTTGGTTGATTTTAGGTTGTGTTGGATAGTGACATTTATTCCTCAGGTATGGCAATCAAAATCCAATGTCTGATAGACTTTATAGTGGTAACGTCCACACATTGTCAAGCTGTAACATCATTTGATGTTGATATTTGGTTGGTTTTAGGTTGGACGTTGGACATTGACACCTGATATTGGGTTCTGATGTCAACCTGATTTTCATTTCCAAATGCTACGTCCCCTTGACATTAGGATACAACGTCAATCAGTTGTCATGTTGACTGTTTAAGGCCATTTCTGTCATCATACAGTAAACATCCGTCATTTTCCCATCAGTGACATGCATCTAAACAGTCTCTGGGTCAATGCGTGTGAAGATTTTGGACATCTTCTTGGATGTTTAATGCTTCCAAACAGTTTGCTGCAATTATAAATCGCCCATGTCTTGAGATAGTTCATTATGAAGCTATTTACCTTCTGTGCGATTTGATTGGACAGGACCACAGGGCTGATTTTTCTAATCCCCACAGACAACAAAAAATAAAGTAGTTACTGCAGGTTGAAGGAAAGTAGTGGAGTAAAAGTACCGAGACAGCACTAAAAGTGTACTCAAGGGAGAGTAAAAGTACACATTTTTAAAACTACTTAGTAAAGTGCAATTCCTGAGAAAAACTACTCACATTACTATTACAGTAATTTGAGTATTTGTAATTAGTTACTTTACACCACTATATATATATATATATATATATATATATATATATATATATATATATATATATATATATATATATATATATATATATATATATATATATATATATATATATATATATATATATGTGTGTGTATATATATATATATATATATATATATATATATATATATATATATATATATATATATATATATATATATATATATATATATATATATATATATATATATATATATATACTGTGTGTATATATATATGTGTGTGTGTGTATATATATATATATATATATATATATATATATATATATATATATATATATATATATATATATATATACACTGTGTGTATATATATATATGTGTGTGTGTATATATCTATATATATATATATATATATATATATATATATATATATACACACATCGACTTTTGCAATCCAGTCCTCACTTTAATGCATACAATATGCAAATCACAATACCTATTCGATCTTTGCTATTGAATTACCACACATTAGACTGACTGTGTGCTCTGGAGGCTGCGCTTTCATATCGCAGTGCAAGGCTGCCAGCCGGATTTACAGGGGCTTTGTGTATTTGGGAATGTCGCCTGATTGCACCCTGTTTGCTCAAGGCCCTCCTGTGTGAGATAATGTCAGCAAAGGCTAATGAGCTGTGAGCAATGCACTCTCATTATAACACCAAATAAAAGGAGAAAGCTACGGCTATTAAAGGTGAAAGAGGTTAAACAGCACGTTCTGAAATTATGCTAATTTCCCATCTCCAGATTAATAAGTCAGAGGGTGACAATAACCCTTCCAATTGGCTCATTAAACCCTGTGTCATCCAATCACAGTCAAAGGAAATGCTTGTGGCATCCTAACTGAGACGGCGAGATGACACTAATGTGACATGTGTGGGGAGGTCAGGAAGTTGTCACGCTCTGAGTCAATAGCGAAGCTGCGGGCAGTCACTCGAAGGAAACCCTTCACTTGATCTTGCATGACATTCTACCCATGATGCCATTATTGATCCATCACAGGCATTTTTTGGACAATATAAGACGTGATGGCCAGTGGGAGAGAACACTGGACGCAGTCATGCGTCTTTTTGTTGTTGTTGTTGCTCCCATATGGTTAGACTTTGCTTTGCATTCACACCTGTTAAACCTGCACAGTAAAAAAATATCTGTTAATTATAATATATTTTAAGAACTCACACTTAGCTGATGATTGATAAGTAATAGCTTGTTTGCTGTCCCGGCAGAGAGCCCTGAGCTCAAAGGAACCTTAAGCCCGGGGTTCCCTACCGTTAGGTCATGCGAGAGGGGAGTCTGAGCTCATGTAGATCTCGAGAGTTCCCCCGTTTAAAGGGCACCTATTTTACCCCGTTTTTAAGATGCAATATTAATATTATGGTTCTTCTGAGTGTGCCAGGTTCAGTTCAAAACACAATTCAGATTTTTTTATTATGATGTGTTAAAAAGTGCCATTTTGGGGGCATGTACACAGTTTGCTGTTTTAGGGGCGTGTTGCTTCACATAAAAATTAGTTTCGACTTCCCGCCCAACTCAACAAGGGGGCGGAGCCAAGAGCTCCTGTTTGTGTATGGCAACAGACAGGCAGACAGAGAGAAGCAACATGAGGGAGAGGACCAGCATTCAGCCGTACATGTACGACTCGGACACAGACCAAGCAGTGAGTACAAAATCATTTGTGTCTTTGTATAGTTTTACAGCCAACTGTGCGCAAGTTTAAAGCTCCGAGCTTGTAGCCTACACCGAGACTAATAACCAAGCACACTGAATTAACTTTGACTAAAGAGCATCACACACCGGATGCACCGCGACACCGCGCGCACATGACAGTTGAAAGTATCGCACACTTGCCCTCTGACAGAAACTTATGTTTAGAATTCAGAAATGCATGCCGCTGCGTGGCGCGACGGTGGCGCTTCTGGTGTACGACCTGCTTGAGGCTATAACTAAAGGGCGTCATACACCGGATGCGCCGTCAGAGCCATGACACGGCACACCAGATGCGCACATTCGCATGTTATTTAAAATGAAACTATTTATAACGCTCTGTGGCACGGCAGAAATATAAAACAGTGTCCTGAGGTGACCTAGGCAGCAGAATAGTGAGCGAACCCCCCGGTCCTCACTTTCATCCGTGACACCGACCCCCTCCGTCCCGGTCCTCACTTTCATCCGCGACACCGCAAAATGCATGGCGCTGCGCGTCGATAGTTCGTTATTTCCAATGGGGGGATGCGCACGTGAGGCAACGCGCTCGCACTTTCCAGTTGCACCTAGTTAAGATGACAGGGAGCTTCTGTGACCGTAGGAAATGCAAACCGCTGAAGTTTAAGGAAGACGCAATGAAAAGTACACATGTATGCAAACACTGGCGCGGAGGAGAGCGATAACGTGGTGAATGTTGAGCCCAATGAGCCTTACATCTAAAAACAGAGCAAGGGTGTTTCTTTGGTGACGTCGCTTTGACTCACATGCTAAAAATGGCGGATGTGAAACAACATACTGTGGATATGGTAATGCACACCTGTCAATCAATATTGGTGGGCGGGGGGACCGCACTCCTACGTCAAGTTGCGGTCGATCTCAAATCGCTCCAATTGGTCCACCGTTTTTATGTTGTTAAATTGAAAAAAAAAAAGGACTGAGTGTGTTTATATCACCCCAATATGATGGTCTATACAGTAAACCTACACATATGTCTGTCCAAACAGCTTGAAAAATAGATTTTCCACCATAGGTGCCCTTTAAGCTAGGAAAAATGGGAAGGAGTTAGGGAGGATTCTTCAAGACGAAGATGGTAAAGAGATCTGTCTATTTATGTGTGTTTGGATTCATCTGATTGGTATATCATGTGATTGCTTATGCGGGGCCAGCCGTGGCCAATCATAAGCAAGTGATCCTCTCGAAATTAATTCATAAATAAACTTCACTTTGTGATTCTCTACTGTTTTCAGTTTAGTTGCGAATTGCAAATAAACTGAAATTTATTTATTTATGAATTGCATTATGTGACCTTGATCTTTGCTCTGTTGTCATTAGATGTTGAAAATTCAACTCTACAGCTTAACATACTTTTATTGACATTTTAGTAGTTTGAAATAATATAATGTATAAGAAATAATATATAGAGAGAAATAACAAAAAATTCACAGAATAGAAATTCTGTAAAATAACAGAAACTGACAGTTTATTACAAGGTTTTTGTACAGTAATATACAACACCAAGCCAGAAAACATATCACTTTTCAAGGTTGAACATTTTTGGAAGAAAGATCAAGATCCCATAATGCAATTCAAAAGCAGAAATAAACAGGGAAAATGAAAACATGAATCACAAAATACGTCAACTAATTTACGGATATTTTTTTTCAGTGTGACTTCATCCTTTATTCGGGGTAAATCCTGGCACAAAATGCGCCATCTTTGTTCTGTCAATTTGTGCAATTCAGCCTTCTGCCTGGCCCGCTCGCTCTCTCCAAGACAAATTTAAGCATGCATCTGTTGTCAAACGCACCCCTTAGACTTGTTATTTCAGCCCTGGATAGTGTTACAGCAAGTGATGAAGGCCAGCTCAGTCCATGGTTAATGCTTCAAATAAAAAGCCTGCTAGGTCTCGAATCAAGAAGCAGAGGTATTGCCACGAATACTAAGCTGGCCCCTGCGAAAAATACATGCTAAAGTGACTAGGTCACGCGGCAGTCAAACTTAACCATCAAACAAAGCTGAAAGTCACACTCAAATAAAGACGACTCGGCATGTATTTTCAGATTTTAAAGAATTCAAGAGGGGTTTACAGCATTTACCAAACATGTCACATCACAGCAGCCAAAGAGCTGCGAGAGGCTGGTTTTGACAACTTAGTATGCAGTGCAGTCAGCCCATTTTACATTATTCATCTCTTTGGAGGATACGCCAAGGAGGCTCAAAATACCCAGTACCCTACATAACCCACTTATTGAGAGATGACGGGGACTCGGAGGTGCTCTTTCTGATTGTAGATGACAAAAAAAGGGTTACCCCTGGCCCCCTTAGATCCTGAGCACATCTCTCAAACTACTTAAATACCTGCCTCAGGTTCTTTCTTCATGGTAGCGAGAACTGATAACTCATCTCTGAAACCCACACGCTCCTGCATCGCCAACAGTCATGTTCATGTCCTTCTCCTTTTCCCATAACTTCCGTACAAACTCATTCATTCTTTCCCATTCACTGCCAATTTGTTAATCAGTCACTCGCTCTGAGATCAATCGCATTAAATGCAGAAATTACATTAATGTAGCGTAATCAACTGCAGCTGAGGAGACGCTTTGTATTTAACTAAATCTACGGTCGTGCACAAACTAACTGCTATATATGCAGTTTTGTGTCTCTGGTAAATCTGATCTGTTACATTGTATTCATCTGAATATTAAAGTTTATTTGTTAAGGGATTTCCGAACACATTAGTATGCTACAGAGAGGCCCTGTCTTGTTGTTAGTGTTAATATTTTTAATGCTTACTGTAATTCCTGGGGTTTTTGTTCAGTAAAGCCATGGGCTCTTGCATTTTTTTCTATTCATTAAAATTGAGTCATTCAGTTTGACAGAGCTGCTGGCATGCCAACGATTAAAATATGGCCAATTTAATATGTATATATTCATTTAATACGTATATGGGTCAATCATCAAAAACTGTAAAAGTGTAATACGGCTTAATTTATTTCCATAAATTAGAATGCATTTTATTTTTTTATTATTATTTTTAAAGCGATTATTATTTTTTTGAGAGAATTTTGTTTATTTTTTAGATCAATATACTGCATTACATCAAATGACAACACAAAAATGCAGTTTATCTAATCCGTATAGGCTTATGCTATAATCTTATTCAGCATAATTTATATAATATAATCAAATGATAATCACGTTAAACCAGTGCATTTTGGTTTACTTACATCTTTCTCCTGACTTCTTAGATTTGAAGGCAAGGTAGCTGAAGTTTTGCACTGACCATGCGAGCTGGACGTTGGTAACCTCTGATTTCATTCAGACCAAAGGTTGACAAAAATAAATGAAGAATAAAGGGCATTGATATATTTACACAAGAAAGCTGTTTAATATCTCAATTTATCTTTCTG
Source organism: Danio kyathit (assembly GCA_903798195.1). Lineage (NCBI taxonomy): Eukaryota > Metazoa > Chordata > Actinopteri > Cypriniformes > Danionidae > Danio > Danio kyathit. The sequence goes on from LR812530.1 coordinate 33,428,334, forward strand.
ACAAACAGCATGCAAATGTTTATTTCCATTGCAAGCGAGAAAAATCCAGCTAGTTCTCGAGAGAGAACTTTTTAAAGGATTAGTTTAGAGCTATAAAATGACTATAATTTGAATGTTTATGTAAAGCACTTTGAATTACCATTGTGTATGAAATGTGCTATATAAATAAAATTGCCTTGCCTATAATGTTTAGGCAGAGATCAGGGACCCTTTCTTTCATCTTTTGTTTTTATGCATTTGTTTTTTAAAGAGCCAATGCTCAAAACTAATTTTGCCATTGTTATTATTATTTCACCAAAAGAAACATTCCTTCATTCATTTTCCTTTGGCTTAGTCTCTTTATTCATCAGGGGTCACCACAGAGGAATGAACCACCAACTTATCCAGCATATGTTTTACTAGCTGCAACCCAGTACTGTGAAACATCCATACACACTCATTCACACAGATACACTACAGCCAATTTAGTTTATTTAATTCACCTATAGCGCATGTCTTTGGACTGAGGGGGAAGCCAGAGCACCCGTAGGAAACCCACGCGATCACAGGGAGAACATGAAAACTCCACACAGAAATGCCAACTGACCCAGCCAGGACTCGAACCAGCAACCTTCTTGCTGTGAGGCGATAGTTACACAAAAATAGAAAAATCCAACAACAGACTATGTTTTATTATGAATTAAATCTAAACGAGTATTACTATGTATTTTATCCCAATTGATTACATTGATATACATAATTGCTGATGTTTAATTTAAAATAAAACATTAATTTAGAATAATCAGACCCAATCAGAAAGAACAATTTACTAGTCAAATTAAATGAGAACAAATTACATTTACTATATGTGATGTAATAAATTTACTAAATAGTATATTTAGGATTTATACAAATGCCATGTGAAAGTTTTGAAAATAATTAATTAATAAAAAAAATATTATTTAAAGTACACATTAAATCAAATTTAACCATATTGATTTTGTTAGCTCACATTGCTCGTTTTGTGGTGGACAATTCATCTGTGTATGTCATAAAGAAAAAAAAATGTTTGACCCTGTAATCTAAAATTGAAATCTGAAAATGCACTTCCTGTTTGTTTTCAGTTAAAATCCCCGATGACGTCTGTCTTAGATATTTGACATCTGTCAGAGATAACTCTCCCGAAAACCTTTTCCTGATCTTTCTGAATGATATACCCAGTGGCGGAGCAAGCTTAACTGGCCCTCTAGGCAAACGACAGTCGTGCCACCCTCACGATGTCCGTGCCGCCCTTTCGCAGATTAAGGGGGGCGGGGGGGTGGGGGGGTTTGGGTTGGTGGATGTCATAGACGAAAGTCAAGAGCGGGCAAGTGTGTGTTGACGCGGACAAAAGTGAATAGCAGGGGGGGTTGGTTGTCACGAACGAAAATGAAAAAGGGGATTGGGGTGGGGTGCAGACGAAAGTGAGGAGCGAGGAGGTGTGTGTTGTCGTAGAGGGGTGGGGGTTGTTGGTGGCAAGATGCCGGCCTGGCCATTGCCCATACCTAAATCCGCCACTGGGTATACCTACTTTACTACTTAGCCTACTTTACTACTCATTCTTACTTTACCGATCAGCTCACAGTAGAAAAAAACAAGCCACATCCACTGTTTTCTCATTTAATATTCTGTTTCTCTAGGAACTGCATCAAAATATGTTAAAAAAAAAAACGGTTGCAGCTTCCGGTTCATGCAGACTTTAATTGGTACGTTTAAGCAGCCTATTTTAATAAACAAAGCAAGTTGTAATGAATAAGCCATTGAATCATTGACTCGATTCATTCAAATGACAGATTATTTTATCAACAAGCATCACTGTTGAATGTTGTTGCACAGAGCACAGCATGCACACATTTGTCTGAGCAACTTGAAATTTAATTGTGATCAGATTTTTCATTAAATTAAAGGGCAGCTATTTTACCCCTTTTTAAAGATGTAATATTAATATTATGGTTCTTCTGAGTGTGCCAGGTTCAGTTCAAAACACAATTCAGATTTTTTTATTATGATGTGTTAAAAAGTGCCATTTTGGGGGTGTGTACACAGTTCGTTGTTTTAGGGGTGTGTTGCTTCACATGAAAATTAGTTTCGACTTCCCGCCCAACTTAACAAGGGGGCGAAGCCCAGAGCTCCCCTGCTTTGTGTATGGCAACAGACAGGCAGACAGAGAGAAGCAACATGAGTAAAAGGACCAGAATTCAGATGTACATGTACGACTCGGACACAGACCAAGCAGTGAGTACAAAATCGTTTGTGTCTTTGTATAGTTTTACAGCCAACTGTGTGCTAGTTTAAAGCTCCGAGCTTGTAGCCTACACCGAGACTAATAACCAAGCACACTGAATTAATGTTGACTGAAGTGCATCACACACCGGATGCACCGCGACACGGCGCGCACATGACAGTTGAAAGTATTGCACACTTGCGGCGCCGGTGTGTGTCCTGATAGAAACTTATGTTTACAATTCAAAAATGCATGCCGATGCATGTCGCCGAGTGGCGCTTCTGGTGTACGACCTGCTTGAGGCTATAACTAAAGGGCGTCACACACCGGATGCGCCGCTCAGAGCCACGACACGGCACACCAGACGCGCACATTCGCATGTTATTTAAAATGAATTTAAAATGAATAGTAAGGCAGAATAGTGAGCGAACCCCCCCGGTCCTCACTTTCATCCGTGACACGCACCCCCTCCCTCCCGGAACTCACTTTCATCCGCGACACCGCAAAATGCATGGCGCTGCGCGTCGTTAGTTCGTTATTTCCAATGGAGGGATGCGCACGTGAGGCAACGCGCTAGCATTTTCCAGCTGCACCTAGTTAAGATGACAGGGAGCTTCTGTGACCGCGGGAAATGCAAACCGCTGAAGTTTAAGGAAGACGCAATGAAAAGTACACATATATACAACCAATGGCGCCGAGGAGAGCGATAACGTGGTGAATGTTGAGCCCAATTGTACCTTCCATCTAAAAACAGAGCAAGGGTGTTTCTTTGGTGACGTCGCTTTGACTCACACGCTGAAAATGGCGGATGGGAAACAACATACTGTGGATATGGTAATGCACACCTGTCAATCAATATTGGTGGGCGGGGGGACCGCACTCCTACGTCAAGTTGCGGTCGGTCTCAAAACCGCTCCAATTGGTCCACCGTTTTTATGTTGTTAAATTGAAAAAAAAAACTGAGTGTGCTAATATCACCCCAATATGACGGTCTATACACTATACCTACACAAATGTCTGTCTAAACAGCTTGAAAAGTAGATTTTTCACCAAAGGTGCCCTTTAACTATGTTTGCCTTACAATAAAGATATTGACTGACTTTGCATTTTCCATCAGAAACAGATCTTTGTGCTGTACGTTTTTAATAATCATGCTAGTGAAAAATGAGAAACCTGGTGTAACACATGCCGTAACTTAAGCCAAAGAGCCACATGTTCATTTTTATCCCTCATTGCCTCACAGCTTTTTACGAATTATTTACTATTGCTTGAGAATACACTTATCTTACATGATTTTGCATTATCAGAAGTACAATGTTGTGAATATTATGCTGATGGTGCCACTGTTGGATGGAATGTTTTTTTATAAGTTTAATAAGGGAGAAACTGGTTTGATTCTGCTAGATACAAGGAAAAATTGGACAAATCTAATAAAAATGTATGTAATTATCTATCACATCCTCTCTTACATCATGCTGAAATGATAAGAAATCATCTAAAGCACATGCCCATGAAATTATGACCAGGTCAAAAAAAATTAAGTAGGTAGATAATTGAGTCTTTCCACATCAAGCCATAGTCTGAACTGAAAATACAGAGGTTAACAATTTTTTATCCATGAATCCATTGTCCACTGCCCATTAAAAAAATGCCTTCAGAATCCATAACAGCTCTTCAGCTTTTGTTTTTTTTTTCACAGTAGTTAAATTAACTCATGACCTTAATTGATTTCAAATGTCTTATTTCTTTATTACGCCTGTGTAAAGCTCTTCTAATTGCTCTCGCATATAAATTGCATTGCATATACATAATTATGCCCATATATACAATTATTAAACCTTGTCCAGAGTATCCTATCCTAAAGGATTTATTTCATGGACTGAGAGTGGCAAATCCAAATTACCAGAAAGCATGTTATCTTTAAATAGGGAAGAATCTGGTCAAATCAGCCATTATTGCACTATAGAGGCAAAGAGAAATTGGACCGATGCAGTACTAATGTACATCATTATCTATCACATCCTCTCTCATATCAGCTAAAATAATAAGAAATGAAAATATGACCAGGAAAATCAAAAAATGGAGCACTGGGTCATTTTGGTTTAAACACCAAGCTGTGGTCTGAATTGGAAATACAAAGGTACATAGCTCATTAAAAAGCTTTTAAAATCAAAAACAGCTCCTCAGCTTTTGTACTTTTTTCACAGTAGTTAAATTATCTTTTGACATTAATTGATTTCAGACCTATTATTTCTTTATCACTTATTTAAATCTGTTTGAATTTCCTGAATTGTGTCACATATATATCTCGTCTGTTATGGGGGCATGCATGAAATGTTCCTGAATGAACGTGAAAGTGCCAAACTGCAGTTAAAGTTGACAAATTAAAAATGAAACACCCAAAATTACATGAAACTCTGGAGGAAATGTGGATAGCGTGGTGACGCAATGACATTAATCAAATTATGTGCCATCACATGTAAAACGGGATCATAAAAGGAACATTCAAAAAGCAACTCATGTAAACACCTTAATCATATTGTCTTATTTAGATTAAGGCAAATAATTTAATTACTGATGTCCATGTAAACATAGTCACTGACAGCTACTCAAAAACAAAATTCCAGAAAGCATGCTTTGGGAGAATCTGGTACAAGGATCCAGTCAAAATTTAAATAATTGTCTATCCCATCATCTCCTATACACAGAAATGGTAAGAAATCATCTTAAACATAGGGTCACAAAAGTATGAACATCTGTGGCCCAGGTAAATCTGAAATTACAGAGGTTAACTAATTTTTCCCCATGAAACCATAGCCCTTTCACTATAAAAGCTTTTAGAATCCACAACAGCTCTTCAGCTTTTAGTAGTTTTCACAGTACTTAAAATTACCACATGAACTAAATTGATTTTAAAGGTCTTAATGCTTTGTTACACTTTTGTTAAGCCCTGTGCGTTAACTGAGTTGAATACAGTATATATTATTTAACTTGCCTTGCCTTGCCTTGAGAATCCTTTAAGATACATTTCTTCAGTTGAGAGACCAATGGAAACACTGAAGGCTACTCAAAAACAAACTTCCAGAAAACATGTTTTCTAGCTAGTCAATTGTTATACTGGGAGAAAATGGTACAATGATCCAGACAAAAATGTTAATCATTATCTATCCCATCATCTCTTATATCCACAGAAATTATTAAAAAAAAAACTATTAAAATAGGAATGCCCAAAGTAGGGCCCGTGGGCACTATTACATCTGAGAAGAGAGTCAGAATGATAGAGAGAGATGGAGGGAAATGCCCTTAATAGAGATTGTCATTTCTAATTTGACATAACCTTTTTTTGTTTATTGCAGAGTTACAAAAAAGCTAACTGAAATTACCCCTTATATTACCACCTTTCTACAGTACTTAAAATTACTGCATGACCTAAAATAATTTCAAAGATCTTAGTTCTTTGTTACACCTATGTAAAGCTCTTTGATTTCCCCTAGCGTGTGAATTAAGTTGCATACAATATACAATTCAACTTGCCTTGCCTCTCCTTGCCTTGAGAATCCTTTAGGATACATTTCTTCAGTTGAGAGTGGCAAGACCAACGGAAACACTGAAAGCTACTGAACAACAAACTTCCAAAATCCAGTCAAAAAGTGTAAATCATTATCTCTTATATCCCCAGAAATGATAAGAAATCATCTAAAACAGAGATGCCCAAAGTAGGGCCAAAGGATCAAATTTGGTCCGTTGCAATCTTTGATTTGGCCCACCATCCCATACGAGAGGAGAGTGAGAATGATGGAGAGAGTTAGGCCGAATGCCTTTAATACAGAGATTGTCATTTCTAATTTGACAAAACCTTTTTTGTTTGTTTTATTGCTGAGCTACATCAAAAGCAAACTGAAATTAAATGTTTCAATTAAAGGAATCAGATTTTTTTTTAATGTAAATACTGTCACTCGACAGATAGAGGACTATACAGAAGACATTGACGAGCAAATCAAGGCAAAGACTAGTGTAATTCTGTTAAAAAATAAATTGATTTGTTTTTACTGCAATAAGTTCATTATAAAATGTAAAAAAAAATACTGTATTTTTTAACATAAAGCAATGTTTTCTAGTGATTTTTAAACCTTAATAAAAAATTTAGAATATTACACCTGGCAACCACTGTATATTTACCTTCAGCCCACTAGCCTCAATCATGTTTGGTTTTTGGCCCTTCTTAAGAAAATGTTTGGGCATCCCTTATCTAAAACATAGGATCATGAAACTGTGACCATCTGTGGGCCATGTAATTGGACTACCTGGTCATCCTGGTTCAAAGACCGAAAGTCTGAAATTACAGAGGTTAACTCATTTTCCCCCATCATACCATAACCCATTCACTATAAAAGCTTTTAGAATTCACAGCAGCTCTTCAGCTTTTGGTATTTTTCACAGTACTTAAAATTACCGCATGACTTAAATTGATTTCAAAGTTCTTAATTCTTTGTTACACTTATGTAAAGCTCTTTGATTCACCCTGTGCATAAACTGAGTTGCATACAGTATATTCAATTCAACTTGCCTTGCCTTTCCTTGCCTCGAGAATACTTTAGGATACATTTCTTTAGCCGAAAGTGGCAAAACCAATGGAAACACTGAAAGCTACTCAAAAACAAACTTACAGAAAACTTGTTTTCTAGCTGGTCAATTGTTATAATGGAAGAATCTGGTACAAGGATCCAGTCAAAATTGTAAATAATTATTTATCTCATCATCTCTTACGTCCACAGAAATTATAAGAAGTAATCTAAAATATAGGGTCATGAAAGTATGACCAACTGTGGGCGAGGTAGTTGAACCACTTGGCATCCCCTTGCGTGTAATCTGAGTTGAATACAGTATATATAATTCAATTTACCTTGCCTCGAGAATCTTTTAGGATACATTTCTTCAGTCGAGAGTGGCAAGACCAATGAAAACACTGAAAGCTACTCAAAAACAAACTTTCAGAAAGCATGTTTTCTAGCTAGTCAAATGTTATAATGGGAGAATCTGGTTCCAGTCAAAAATGTAAATCATTATCTATCACATCATCTCTAATATCCACAGAAATTATAAAAAAAATCATCTAAAACATAGAGTCATGAAAGTACTGTATGACCACCTGTGGGCCATGTAATGGGATACCTGGTCATCCTGGTTCAAAGACCAAAAGTCTGAAATTACAGAGGTCAACTCATTTTTCCCCACGTAGAGTCCACAACAGCTCCTCAGCTTTTGGTATTTTTCACAGTACATAAATGGCCTGTTTCCACTGAGTGGTACAGTACGGTTTGGTACGCTTTAATGGCCGTTTCCACTGTCAACCGAACCAAACCGAACCGTACCATACAACTTTTTCAGCACCCTTTTGAAAGGGTACCAAACACAAGAAAGGGTACCAAAAGGTGGAGCTACACGCGCAGCTGAACGCTAATTGGTTACAGAGATATGTCACAAGCTTGTGGAGCTAGTCAGAATCAAAACAATGGAACCGCCATGTTTTCAATACACAGCCGAGACATTATCGTAATACTTTATGCATATAATAACAAGCCATGGTTGACCTGAGCTCAAACAAACCTTGTCGTCGTCTTGATAAACAGCCACAAAGCCAAGAAGAACAAATTCTACCGTGTCCTGTTGTTGTTTTACGAGCTCGTCTAAAAGTGCAAGCGGTTTCACTTTGTCCAGGGAGCTAGCGATCACGTCTATATTTGAAATAACGAACTTTTTGAGCTCATATTTTTAACGTGCGCATAATCATTGAAGCGCTCAGATATCCGATCCACTCAGATGCGGACAAACGCGAGAGTGAAGAGCGAAAAAACCAAGGAGAAGCCTGACAAAACAGCAGCAAATGATGCTTCTGCAACCTAAAACATGAACAAACTGCCATGTTTAACTATTATCATCACCTTTTGGACTATTATGAACTCTGAATGACGGAATTACTTTCTAACAAGAGGCTACACGTGCTGCTGAAGATTACAGACACAGATGAGAGGTTTGCACTGACTGTGGGCTATATTTTGTGTTGTTTTTTGAACCCAAATAAAGACTAAATGTATGCTGTGTGTAGTTTTTCTGTACTTGGTAACATATCGGAGACTGTAAGGGGCTGTATGTGTTTATATATGTTGCATTTATTTATTTATTTTATGTAAATGCAGACGTTACAGTAGGCTACTTCACACTATCATTGATCTGCAGTTATAATCAAATTATGTTCATAGAAAGGTTAGTAATAAACATTTATACACAAGTATTTATATGTATAAAGCATCTGTGTTGTGAGAAGTGCTTCTCATATGATATGTGAACGACCTGTACGGTGTTACTGTGACATTTCCTTGAGTAAACATGACGTCATCTGAAACTTTCTGTCGTACACCACGCCCACCAAAAGGGTACCCTTGGTGGTGGAAACGCAAGCTTGATAAAGGTGACCCGTACCGTACTGTACCTCTCAGTGGAAACGAGCCAAAAATTATCACATGACCTAAATTGATTTTAAAGGTCTTAATTCTTTGTTACACCTATGTAAAGCTCTATAAATTCCCCTTGCGTGTGAACTGAGTTGCATACAGTATATATAATTCAACTTGCCTTGCCTCAAGAATACTTCAGGATACAGTTCTTCAGTTGAGAGTGGCAAGACCTATGGAAACACTGAAAGCTACACAAAAACTTACAGAAAGCATGTTTTCTAGCTAGTCAGTTGTAATGGAAGAGTCTGATACAAGGATCTAGAGAAAATTTTAACAATTATCTTCCCCGTTATTTCTTATATCCACAGAAATGATAAGAAATCATCTAAAACTTAGGGTCATGAAAGTATGACCACCTGTAGGCCAGGTAATTGGACCACCTGCTCATCCTGGTTCAAAAATCAAAAGTCTAAAATTACAGAGGTTAACTCATTTTTCCCCATGAAACCATAACCCATTCACTATAAAAGCTTGTGGAATCCACAACAGCTCGTCAGCTTTTGGTATTTTTCACAGTACTTAAAATTACCGCATGACCTAAATTGATTTCAAAGGTCTTAATGCTTTGTTACACTTATGTTAAGCTCTTTGATTTTGCCCTGTGCGTTAACTGAGTTGAATACAGTATATATAATTCAACTTGCCTTGCCTCGAGAATCCTTTAGGATACATTTCTTCAGTCGAGAGTGGCAAGACCGATGGAAACACTGAAAGCTACTCTGACAATAAATGTTTTTGACTTGCTCTCAAGCCCGTAGTGGGTTTCCATGGCAATGCTCTCACCTCTCTCCCGCTGTCACAGTAAGGCTGCAGAAACAGAAGTCATTGACATGTTTTGCATAGTTACAGCTCGCAGGAACACAAGCTCGCCAGTGCCCGGCTGAATAGAAACGGCCAAGCAGAAAGGCCATAAACCCAACCGTTTGGGCTCAAGACTAATTTAACCTCAGACATCATGCTTCAACTCCCACTCCCTGAACTTTTGCTTCTCTCTCCTCTGATCGCACACAAAGACGGGGCGTGTTTAGGAGGATTCATCGCTCTGTTGGGCACCCGCTACCTCTGTTCCTGAATCGTGACTGTAGGAGTGAGATGAAATCCATTGGAGTTTGCATATCGAGTTTACTGTAAAAATCACACTTGGGTCTTGGCGACTCCCACTCAGCGCTAACTATTGGCTCCCTACTAAGAAGCAATATTATTCCCTGAGCGAAGGGCCCCTCAGACGGAGAGAGCGAGCTGAACGGCATCGAGCTGCACAGGAGAGGGTCCCTGCATGAAAGAGCCACCTTTTGCCCACAACATCCACTGAGAGAAACGTCTGCTACTCTGACATTTGCGAGTGAAGAAGCTCCAAGTAAAACCTATTGACATGCACACTGAACCCCTGTGGTCCGCTGTTGTCTTACAGGAGTTGGCAGGTACAGACGAGTGTTTGCAGACAAAGTCGACATCCGCTTTTCCTTTTCATTTTTTATTTCATTTCAAGTGCCAATCAGGCAGTGGTGTATTGGCAGGTGGCAGCAGGGGAAGCTGGGGAACTCTGTGAGGTGCGTGGTTGCTGGAGGCATCACAAAGGGATGTAAACTCTTGTGGGCTGAGAAGGGACAAGTACAAATGTGGGCAGGGAGGATACTTCAGTGGAACTAATAATTAAGCTTTAGGTACACATTGCAATTAATGATGCATTAATGCAGGGGTGTCCAAACTCGGTCCTGGAGGGCCGGTGTCCTGCATAGTTTAGCTTCAACTTCCTTCAACACACCTGCCTGGATGTTTCTAGTATACCTAGAAAGAGCTTGATTAGCTGGTTTAGGTGTGTTTAGTTGGGGTTGGAACTAAAATATGCAGGACACCAGCCCTCCAAGATTGAGTTTGTAAACCCTTGCATTAATGCATCCAAAATGTTTGGGAATTATTATTAATTGCTAAAATTCTTCAAAGTTTTCATATTAATATATATATTTATAATTTTTTAATCATTTTATATTTTATAATTATTTTTTTTTTTGCTTTATATAACTAACTGTACTTACTATCAGTGTTGCCAGATTGGGCATTTTGAATTTGATTGAGCTAGTAAAAAATGGCATTGGTGGGTTGACAAAATTTGGGTGGTTTTGAAAAGTAAATTGTATATGCAACTTATTTAAAAAAACATAACTCTGTGCTCCCACTCAATTCAGTTAGTAATGACCAGGGCATATTGCAAACCACGTGGGCCCACTCGCAAGAGGAGATGAAGGAAATCTAAGAGAAATGTGACTCCCCTTTGCGTGCACGCGCATCCTGCAGCACCTGCAGTTAAACTCACAGTGGTTTATCATGACACTTTTATCGATCATTTTTTTTCACAATTGACAGCAAAAACAAACATAGAAGCGTTGTCTGATTGACAAGCAGCACCTAATTATCTTCAAAAGAATTTAAAATGCCAAATGGGATGAATTTATGCCTCATATCGAAAGTAAAACATACTCTAATAGGTAATGTATAATCTACACAACATTAATCCCAATTCTATTTTTGTACCCCTGCCCCTTCCCCTTGGCCCTTTAAACAGAGTGTAAAGGCGAAGGGCTTTATAAGACCCAATCCCAATTCTATTTTTGTACCCCTACCCCTTGCCCTTGCCCTTGGCCCTTAAAACCAACTGTGAAGGTGAAGGGCTTCAAAATTTACCCCTAAGAAATAGGACAGCACTACAGCACCTGCACACGTCACCATATGTCATCGCGATCTCTTGCTTCATATGAGATCAGACGATCGCGACTGCTGTAGTTATTCCAGTTGTGTTATTTTTTGGTATTTATCTTCAGGAAATCACTGAAGGCATATATTATGTTATGATAACGATCTAATGTGGCAATAAGTTCGTAGCTATACTGCGCATTTAAACAGTGGCCATATTCATCTATGTAAACACACCAAAAACAACATTAACATTATAGCAGACACTGTAAAAAGGTCATTACCAGCTTTTCTGACAGGGTATTCGAGCGTCATCGAGTCTCAGAATGTTGTTGGAATGCTATACAAGAGTTATTATTATGGATTATAGATTGCGAAATTTTGCAGTTTTTATTTTAGCGTTTTTTTTTTTTAAAGCATGACGGTAAGACACGAACACGGTTATGAATATATTCAAATATGTGCTTGTTTGTTGTAAAAATTCATGATAATGACAGAAAATACTAATTTGTGGATCTCCTTACTTCCGGGTGCAGGGTTATCTTCCATTTAGCCCTACGCCTTCAAGCTAAAGAGAATTGGGACACCCCTACCCCTTCACGGGAACGCGCAAAACGAGCGGTAGGGGTAAGGGGAAGGGGAAGGGGTAGAATTGGGATTGGGCCTTACCGCTAAGAAATGGGACACCCCTACAACACCTGGACACGTTATCATATGTCATTGTGATCTCTTGCTTCATATGAGATTGACGATGGTGACTTCTGTAGTTATTCCAGTTGTGTTATTTGTGGGTATTTATCTTCAGGAAATCACTGAAGGAACCGATACCATGATATTACTGTATAATGATATAATGTGGCAATAAGATCGTAACTACTGTATACTGTGCATTTACACAGTGGCCATATTCATCTATGTAAACAAGGTCATTCCCAGCCACTAGACTTTTCTGACAGGGTATTCCAGTGTCATCAAGAGTCAGAATGTTGTGGAACTGCTATACAGGAGTTATTATTATGAATTGTACATAGCCAAATTTTGCGGGGTTTTTTTTAGCGTTTTTTTTTTTAAGCATGACGGTAAAACACGAACTCCATTATGAATGTATTAAAACAAAGGCTTGTTTGTTGTAAACATTCATGATAAGGACAAAAAATGCATCTCGTGCTTCTGTTTGCAGCCATGCTGCTGTTGTATTCTGGAAAATTTTCTTACCACTTGGTTTCAAATGTGGTCCTGAAAAATCTCCTTTTCGGAGGCTATCTAGCCCTTCCCCTTAGCTCTACGCCTTCAAACTAAAGAGAATTGGGACACCCCTACCCCTCAATTTGCACGTTCACGTGAAGGGATAGAGGTGTCCCAATAAGGGGAAGAGCTAAGGGGTAGAATTGGGATTGGGCCTAAGTGCAGTGTGTGGGTGAGAGGGGGGTAGTGTTTTCATGTGATCCCGCTGTGCTGTGGTTCTATGACTGCTGGTGTTGGTTGCTATATGGTTAAAAATGATGACAGTAAAAGTAACTAGGTTAATTTCAATTTAAATAAATTAAAATGTAATAAAATATTAACACTATATTTTGGCCGGTTATTTGTGCGTTTGGGTGGGTTTTGAACAACTTTTGGGCTGGAAAAAGTCAGCTATATCTGGCATACCATTGGTGCATAATAAAGGGATGTAAACACTTGAGGGCTGAGTACACATTTAAGCAGGGAGGATACTAAAGATTATTCTTAATGGTACACATTGCAATTAATAATGCATTAATGCACCGATATTTTTTGAATTATTGTTAATTGCTAGGTTCTTCAAAGTTTTTTAAAGATTTGTTTGCTTTACATAGCCAACTGTACCTACCATTGGTGCATAATAAAAGAATGTAAACTCTTGAGGGCTAAGTACAAATTTGGGCAGGGAGGATAATTTGGTGGAATTAATAATTATTCTTTAGGTCCACATTGCAATTAATGATGCATTAATGCATCTCATATTTTGTGAATTATTGTTAATTACTAAAATTCTTCAAGTATTTTTATATAGTCAATTGTACTTACTATTGGTGTATAATGTTGCTAAGTATCATCTAATAGAATTACACACCTGGTCTAAATTTTGGAACAATTAAGATGTTTTGTTTTGAAAGAAGCCTCTAATGACCACCAAGGCTGTATTTATATTATTTTAAATAATAATATTGTAAAATAGTATTAAAAATAAGGCGGTTCATTCAACAGTGGTGAAACAGAGATGTAAAAAGTCGAAGGAAAATTAATAAATGAATTAAAAATAAATATTTTCTACCTCAGTATATGTATAATACTGTATATGGGAAACTGAATTTTCAAGAAATATTTTTTGTAATTATGATATTTAAAATGTGATGCTGCAAACTGTAATACCAAAAGGTTGGAGAAATCAAAATACACTAATACAGTCAATATTTTAGAATAAGTCAGTAATTTAGTTTAAGTTCAGAAGAATAGTGCAAAACAAAAGACTGGAATAATTATGCTAAAAGTTAAGCATATACATAACATTTTACAGCATTACTAAGACAGAAAACTTTTCTTTCTTTTCTTGTAAAATATTTCCCCGTATTACATTTTTTACTGCAAATGCAGCCTTGGAGAGCATGAGACATTTTTCAAAAACATAAAACACAAAATCCTTTGTATATGTATTGTAGCATTTAGTCATGTTATTGCCAGTTGTAGCCAAGTGCACACAGGCAGAGAAATATCAAGAATGTATTGTAGTTTTTGGATTCTCTGAGCTGCTGAAATGTTTTCTTTTGAAGTCAGTCGAGGGCACAGAGTGATGTAACCTTAAAATTTCCACACTCTCTGAAGATCCACAGCATGTCAACAGAATTGACCAGACCTGCTGTGAAATCCTTATATTTGCACTCACTCAGGATGTGTCTATAAAGACCTGCACCAGAAGCTAATGCATCAGCAGCTACTCTTCTGAAAGCCCCCTTATTCTCCATTTGGTCGCATTTACAGCCTCATCAAATCGACAGTCGCGGTTGTCGAGTTGGGTAACAAAGTGCAATGCAAAGCCATCCCCCAATGCTCCGGAAGGCAGAGTATGGACAAAGACTGATCTGCCTTCACTTGCCCTTGCATGTCACATTATATGTGCAATCATGTCAGAGGTAATTAGACTTGTGGCAGGAATACAAATCAGAGTATTAAAGGTACCAGGGTGGGCACAACAATCAGTCCAGTTAAATATTCCAACTTCAATTGAGAACCAAACTTGAATAAACATTGTTCCTCAGTGGGCGCTGTCACTTCCAACTTTCAACTTAATTACTGCAGGAACATAAGCAACAACATTGTGAGAGTAACATAAACTTATTAATAGAAAACGACTACCAGTCGGTCTGGAAACAAGTTGTTATTAATGGTGCTGTTCCTCCAAGGGATTTCAGATTTCACCTTTGTTGTTCACGCAGCCTGGAGCAGAATAACTTGTAGAGGATAAGGAGGCAATTAAAACACGCAGTGTCAATCAACAGTTGTTCCAGAAAGTGGGGCAGATATGTTAGGGATGAATAATAAAAATGTTGCCAAAAAAAATATCTTCAGTAGCTGTTTGAGTTACAGTACATGCGTTTGTGGCGTTTTTCAAGAAAACAAGGGCAACGGTGTCCAGTGGCACTCATTGCTATGTAGAGCTTGTGAAGCCTGGGGATGTCTCATAGCGGCACACTATCCCAGTTTAGCTAGATTGCAAACAGCACATTTTTCTGTGTTCAGATGAAGCAAAATACTTATGTTAGGATGGACGTTTACTGACCTTTGCAGTGCCTTTAACTCCTCTTAAAGCTGGTTTCAAAACTCGGGGCTTGTGCCACTCGAGCTGTAACTTAATCCTGGATTTTGTTGAGAATGAAAAGAAAAATGAATCTAGACAGAGAAATCGCATTTTCACACAATCCTCAGACAGCACCACCCAATCACTACTGCAGGAATACAAAAAGCTAAAAGTATCATGGTATTACTGTGTTTTTTTTCTACACATTCTTCAATGGTAATACCATGTAGGCTACCATGTTGCACCAAAATAGGAACCACACACAGATTATGGTGTAAATAACATCATATTCTGTACTGATATAAAGATAGTTCTGCTACTACAGTATACCACAGTGCTATTCAAAATAAGCCTCATCGTATAACATTACAAAACTGCAACAACTGAATCAACTAATTCAACTGTGGAATCTATTAATGCCTAGTTTATTACATTATTTCTTCATTTTTTATGTTCTTGAATTCCCTTGAAATTACAAATTACTGACCTTATGTGCACTGACAACTGTGCTTTTAAATATGCTTCAAATGTGAATCAAATCTGGGCATCTTGAGAATGGGGCACAGACAGCAAATGTCTTTGCAGTTTCGTTTGTTACGTCATGTGTGAAATGTGACAAACTGTACAACATTGCCATCTATTGGCAAACTGCAACACCATCCCATTCACTTAGCAGAGAGTTAAATATTATATATTTTTCAGTAGTTGTATCTAATTTCAATAAAAAAATATTTTTTATTTTTTAATGGTTTATATAATTAAAATATTTTTATATGTTTCCTACTTTATTTACTTATTTTAATAATATCTGTTTTATTCTCACTTTCATCATTCGCATTTGACGTTGTGTTGTTATAATGTTAAACCACTAGATGGAGCGCGACTCATATTTGCTTTGGGAAACGATGAAATTTGGCCTCATCAAACTGTAATTGTGGGTAATTCAGCAGTTAATTAGTTGTGATAAATAAGCTGAAAACGAATATATTTCTGCATATTTTCAGTTACTGGTACTATTTATATGCCATCTTCCATTAGTTTTCATCAGCTGTTTCTTCAATGAAAATTAAAAGACAGTAAATTAAGCCAATTCAATGGCATTGCATGCAGTGTATTGGCTAAACTGAGGCACACACATACACACACACCACTGTGTATCTGCTGTGCTGAAAATTAAATGTGGTAAAACTGAAACTTGTTGTAACACTAGCTGGTTATAAGAAATTACAGCATCTGAAACACAATTAGAGCTTAGGGTTACAGTATGTGAGTGATTAAAAACGTAGTGTGTATTGTTATGCATATGACCATAAGCGGTAGAGCTAGTGCGCTTAAGCTATGGAATGGTCTACCCATCAGCATCAGGAATGCCGCTTCTCTGGACTATTTAAGAAACTTCTCAAGACTCACCTTTTTACCATTGCTTTTAATTTAGGTTGATTATTTTTGTCATTTTAATCATTTAACTTTAATGTTCATATTTTAATGTCTTACTGTGGTGTTTTTACAGTTTTTTTATTGTTATGCTTTGCCTTGTAGCCTTTTGAATCTGAGAAAAGCACACTATAAATAAAAGGACTTAGTCTCTTTATTAATTAGGGGTCGCCACAGAGGAATGAACCGCCAACTTATTCCGCTTCTGTTTTACACAGCGAATGCCTTTCCGGCTGCAACCCATCACTGGGAAACACCCATAAACTCTCATTCACACACATACACTACGGACAATTTAGCTTACCCAATTCACCTATAGCTCATGTCTTTGGACTTGTGGGGGGAAACCAGTGCATCCAGAGGAAACCCACGCGAACACAGGGAGAACATGCAAACTATACACAGAAATGCCAACTGACTCAGCTGAGGCTCGAACCGGTGACCTTCTTGCTGTGAGGCTACAGTGCTACCCACTGCGCCACCTGTTGTTGAGAGAGTGTAAGTCTGTTCAGAGCTAGTTGAGCTCCAGTAATGAGACAGTAACAGATTTGACAAACAAATAGGCGGTAAATAAATAGCACTAAGCTCCAAGCAAGAACATTTTAATTTCATAATGAACATTTTATGTTGAAATGTGTTCATCTAGATGATAATGTTATGAATTAGATTATTGTTACTCATAAAAATAAAAATAAAATCATAATAATAAAATAAACCATATTTGGGTGAAACTTGAAATTAAGAGACAAAAGCTGGAGTTCATAATAATTGTTACAACACTCTTAAATTTGCTGGAACACTTTGAGAAAAGTATGTACACTGCCTGACAAAAGTCTTGTCTACTATTCAAGTTTTAGGAACAACAAATAATAACTTGACTTCTAGTTGATAATTTGGTATCAGAAGTGGCTTATATGAAAGGCAAAGGCCTCTAGATTACGCTTATTTTACCAAAATATGATCATGCCTTGATTTTTAATTATTTAATTAGGACAGTCAGGTCTGACTTTGCTGAAATAATGTACAATATAGAATATATAGTGCATTGGAAAAATAATTAATATTGTGTAAGACTCCCATGAGTTTGGACGACTCACGACTGCATCCGTACATCTCTGCAATGACTCAAATAACTTATTAATGAAGTCATCTGGAATGGCAAAGAAAGCATTCTTGCAGGACTCCCAGAGTTTACCAAGATTCTTTGGATTCATCTTCAATGTTTCCTCCTTCATCTTACCCCAGACATGCCCAATAATGTTCATGTCTGGTGACTGGGCTGGCCAATCCTGGTGCACCTTGATCTTCTTTGCTTTCAGGAACTTTAAGGAGGCTGAAGGTTGAAGCTACTGATCCTACTGAAGAATTTGCCCTCTCCTGTGGTTTGTAATCTAATGGGCAGCACAAATGTCTTGATACCTCAGGCTGTTGATGTTGCCATCCACTCTGCAGATCTCTCGCACGCCTCCATTCTGAATGTAACCCCAAACCGTGATTTTTCCTTCACCAAACTTGACTGATTTCTGAGAGAATCTTGGGTCCATGTGTGCTCAAATAAGTCTTCTGCAGTATTTGTGATGATTGGGATGCAGTTCAACAGATGATTCATCAGAAAAATCTACCTTCTGACACTTTTCCAAATGATCAACTATAAGTCAAGTTATTATGTGTTGCTCTTACAACTGGGATCGACAAGACTTTTTTCAGGTAGTGTAGACACTACTACTAGAATCAGAAAATCCCATCAGACTGAGCAAACAGACAAAAGGAGCAATTGTCGAAGAAAATGAGCAGCAGGCTAAAATGAGTGGGAGAATCTGCCCAGACATCAACAACCTCATCAGCACTTCACTTACTCATCCACTTAAAGAGAGAGAATTGAAGGAAGCCACTTGTGAGAAATGTCAGTAGTTTGTAAATGAGACATGTAATTCCTTTCCTTTGGTCAGTGTTAAATTTGGAGAGGAATACTCTTGAATGGTATTATTAAACAAGAAAAAAAAATCAATGGGTTTTTGAACATGAATAAAAACAGAAGCAAATCAAAAGGAGTCATATTTTCTGAACGTCCTGGAATTCCTTCCTTGGTCATTTTGAGTTGGTTTTGATCAACCATGTGCTCTGAATTCAACCCGCCATGCACAGTGATCTCTGCAACTTCCAAAGGTCTTCAGTGGAAGTCTATTAGCTGACAGGCTGAAACTGAGGCAATTTTCTTTTCTTTGATCAAGTAATCAAAAGGAATCATCAAAGTCAGCAATTACTGTTCCTCAAACGTGACTTAATTACATCCTAGCTGTTCAAAGACAAATGTTCCTACTGAACACATTTGCCATACGAAGAGGAAAAGGAACGCCATTTCTTTTCTCTTCTAATTAATATGTTATAATGGGGATCAACCACATAATGGCATCTACATGTACCGGATGCGCTTACACACCAATATGGCTTTCGAAACGAGCAATCAATTAACTGTACAGATGACACAGATCAAATTACTCTCAATCGATTGCTCTAGAATATTGCTTACCCATACTGTGTGTGTGTGTTTCTAAGTGTGATGAATGAGAGCCATTCTTAAGGATTATTCTTGGAAGTTGAATTTTACAGCTCTCCCCATTTTTACAGTCTCAGACCAAATGAGGGTTAAGATTTGTGGGGTAGAAACAGAACAAACCTCACGCTCTCTGAACGACTGAAAAGGCCACAGAGAATATACAGACTTCCTGCCACAAATCTCCTATTGATTTTCTTTTTAACACTAGGTAAATGGAGATGCACTCTGTTTGATGAGACTGCTTTTATACTGTATGTGAATACACATATGGACATAGTGCACAAACAAGGCCATCAGTATGTTCAAATTACTACAATCCATGGTCAGTCTGCAATCACATGAACTGTTTTATACATCAAGTGCTTTAACCACACATACAGTGGAATCTTAATATACACCATTCTTGACATCCACAAGACCTTATACTATGCTTGCACTACATAATGTTTCTTCTATTACAGTAATATAACACCCATTAAACTCATTTCCCCCCTCAGACAATAAACCTTATAAATAAAGCATAATGATGGCTTCTTCCAATAGGATAATGGGTCACAAAGCTCAAATCATTTCAAACTGGTTTCTTGAACATGAGTTCAATATACTAAAGTGGCCTCCACAGTCACCGGATCTAAATCCAGCACATCATCTTTGGGAAATGCTGGAACAGGAGATGAATCTGCAGTAACTGCATGATTATATCACACCAATTTGGTTCAAAATCTCCTGCATGTTAAATCTAGGCCGTAATTTTGGACAGTTTACCCACAAACAAAAAAAATGTACTCAGCCTCTTGTGGTCCCAAACCTTTTTTTTTTTTTAGAACATAATAAATGTTAAAGAATGCTGGAAACCAGTAGCCTTTACTTCTACAGTATAGTACAATAAAACGTATTCAGTGGGTACGCAAAGTATTAAGACCCCCTTAAAATTTACACTTTGTTATATTGCAGCCATTTGCTAAAATCATTTGTTAATTTTATTTTCCTCATTAATGTGCACACAGCATGCCATATTGACAGAAAAACACAGAATTGTTGACATTTTTGCAGATTTGTTAAAAAGAAAAACTGAAATATCACATGGTCTAAAATATTTAGACACTGCTCAGTATTTAGTAGAATCATCTAATACAGCCATGAGTCTTTTTGGGAAAGATGCAACAAGTTTTTCACACCTGGATTTGGGGATCCTCTCCAGTTCTGCCAGGTTGGATGGCAAACGTTGGTGGACAGCCGTTTTTAGGTCTCTCTAGAGATGCTCAATTGGGTTTGGATCAGGTCTCTGGCTGGGCCATTCAAGAGCAGTCACCGAGTTGTTGTGAAGCCACTTCTCCGTTATTTTAAATGCTTCAGGTCATTGTCTTGTTGGAAGGTAAACCTTCAGGTCAGTCTGAGTTCCTGAGCACTCTGAAGAAGGTAATGAAAAAAAATGATCTTAAATGATTTTAACAAATGGCTGCAATATAACAAAGAGTGAAAGAGTGTGTGTGTGTGTGTGTGTGTGTGTGTGCGTGCGTGCGTGCGTGCGTGCGTGCGTGTTTTTCACAAACATGTCAAGGTAAGTGCGCAAAGGTCTCTCTCACACTACAAACACTATAATTCATACAACCATATAATTTTTATCCAGAAACTAAGCTTTTTTTTGCACTGCAACTGATGATCAACAGTGAAAAATAGTCAATTTCCCTCTTCCCAACAGGGAAAACCAGCAACAATCAAGAATACATGATTATATTGTGTCATAGATTTGCAATAAAACAATTATTTGCAATATAAAAATGTTGTTTTGTGACATATCAGGACACAAATCTGTATAATGACATGGGGTATGACAAGGGTATTACAAAAAGGAGGTGAAATATGAGGACATTGGTGATGTCCTCACTTCTCAAAAAGCTTATAAATCACACAGGATGAGTTTTTTCAGGGAGTAAAGCTGCACACTGACTCCTGTGATGGTTGGGTTTAGGGGTAGGGTGGGGTGAGGGCAATATAATATACGGTTTGATCTGTATAAAATGAATGGAAGCCTATGTAATGTACCCACTTTTCACAAAAACAAACATGTGTGTGTGTGTGTATACAGTATATATATATATATATATATATATATATATATATATATATATATATATATATATATATATATATATATATATATATATATATATATATATATATATATACATATATACAGTTGAATTCAGAATTATTAGCCCCCCTGAATTATTCGCCCCCCTGTTTATTTTTTTTATTGTTTATTTTTTTCCCAGTTTCTGTTTAACAAGAGAAGATTTTTTCAACACATTTCTAATCATAATAGTTTTAATAACTCATTTCTAATAACTGATTTATTTTATCTTTGCCATGATGACAGTAAATAATATTTCACTAGATATTTTTCAAGACACTTCTATACAGCTTAAAGTGACATTTAAAGGCTTAACTAGGTTAATTAGGGTAACTAGGCAGGTTAGGGTAATTAGGAAAGTTATTGTATATGATTGTTTGTTCTGTAGACTATCGAAAAGCTGAAATAAAACAAATAAAACTTTCTCCAGAAGAAAAAATATTATCAGACATACTGTGAAAATTTCCTTGCTCTGTTAAACATCATTTGGGAAATATTTAAAAAAGAAAAAAGAATTCAAAGGGGGGCTAATAATTCTGACTTCAACTATATATATATATATATATACATATATACATACATATATATATATATATATATATATATATATATATATATATATATATATATATATATATATATATATATATATATATATATATATATATATATATATATATATATATATAGTTGAAGTCAGAATTATTAGCCCCCCTTTGAATTCTTTGAATACATGTGTGTGTGTGTGTGTGTGTGTGTGTGTGTGTGTGTGTGTGTGTGTGTGTGTGTGTGTGTGTGTGTGTGTGTGTGTGTGTGTGTGTGTGTGTGTGTGTGTGTGTATATATATATATATATATATATATTATATCCATAATTCTATAGAAAGTCTATGGGTACCAGTTTTAAACATTTTATTGTACAAAAAAAAAACTTTTTTCAACAACAACAACAACAATAAAACATGTTTGGAACCAGTAGAGTTATTTTATTGAGTGGATTATTTTAATTTCTGTGTGATCTATCCCTTTAAGGCAGTTCGAATGCAAAAAGGGTTGAGCCTGGTACTAACAAGATGTACCTTATAAAGTGGCCTGTGAATGTGAATGAATTATCAATTAGAGTCAGCAAATTCCATTCAGGAAATGTTTTACTGTAGCTATGTGCTTTCTGTCTCTCTGACAGATTTATTGCCAGGTTTCAAAGAAAGGTAATTGTCTGCAAAAGCACGGCTGGATCAATGGTGCATCTTTTGTGTGATGCTGTTATTCACATTATCCATCGGCATCCGGCAATGTCTTTGATTAACCAACAATAAATCCAGCAGAGCTCATTTCCTAGATGGTTAGACTTCACACAACCTAAAGGTAAGTATTGATCGCATATTGAGTTTCTAATCAAGTTTAGTATGCCTATGCAATCTCATTAGTTTCACTGGTTTACTGCATGTCAAGCAATTGCTAATGATTTAAGCTCTGTGTAATTAATACTTCATGTTTTTTTGAAAATGTCATTAAACAGAAAAAATTGATGTCTGTTGGATTTTAGTGGAATTCAGCTTGTTAACAAGCGAGGATAAATCAATCGCTATATGACATACATAAAGGAAACATGACTGGATCAACATTTATGGATCAATCTGAGAGATAAAAAAGTGAACTTGCGGGGGCACTGCATGAAGATATAATGACAACATGGCAGATGTTTCATGACTGGGACTGTGATTATATGCTTTGTTTTGCTATAGTCTACTGATTCATATTTACAAAGTGTATTAGTTTATCAGTGATCTGAGAACATTTTACATGGCTGTAAATATTTTACACAACTTGTTCTTAGGGAATAATAAAATATCCTGAATACGCATAATATAACTTAATTATTAATATGGATTCTATGTGGACATTTAGACATTCTTAAGTGCTACTGTTCCACTGAATGTATTGAATTGCCAGCTGTTATACTAGTCTTTAGCACACAGGTGGCGCTCATGCTTTTTTCTGTCATCCGCTCAAATAAGTAATAAAACTTTTTTAAAAGGTTATGAGAGGTTTTCGTCATGTAAAAGGCTTAAATGAAGAAAACAGAAGACTTAAGGGGTAGCCCTAAAGTGATGGCTTTTTCACTAACCTACCCTAAAAGCAACATAAGTAACAGCAAACAATTGCTGAATGACGTCATATTTGCTTTTGTTAGCCTACAGTATGTTGAACGCAAAAACTGACGTGGCTTAAAGGTTGAGTCTAAAAAGTGTATTCTCATTTTCCAACAACGTTTCAGTAATGCGATATAGACTCAAAGGATAAAGATGCCTTCATCTGCAACACTGTATCGTACAACGACAACATAAATAATGACATATGTATCAGTTATTACATTTACATATATAAAAAAGGTTCACTTTGTGTTTGTCTACATAATTTATATTAAACATCAGAGGACAATGTGTGTAGGCGAAACCAACCTAAAAGTGTCAAGAAAAGAAAGACAGGAAGGTAAAAGAAATACGTCGACAGACAATAATTCGCACACAGGGTGTCAGATATGGATCGCAAAGTGGAATCCATTTATGCTTGGACAGTCTTTGGATAATTCTTATTAAGTAAAGTGCTTAATGGTGCCTAATCAGCGAATACTCACTGTCTAACTGAGCCAAAAGGACCGACCTTCTCCAGATATCCGAGCACATGCGCAGTGTTCTCCCACAGAGTGCGCGTTCTTCGACCTTACATGCTTATTGTCGGTCAACTGAGCGCGAAACAGCACTCATGTTTGACATGTAATCTGGACTGACGTTAACTTTTATTAACGTTGTAATGTTCTTGTATATTTTGAGGCAAGCCGTTGTTTTGAACGATTGTTGAAGATATGATAAAGAATAAATCAAAAGTCTAAACATAACTCATTGTTTTTTTTTATCTTAGTATTATTTGTTTAAATTCTCAATAGCCTGTTGCTTTTTATTCTCTCCTCGTGGGGTGTGTCCACCAGAGCAGCACTCGGCGCTTGTTGGAGTCTGTCCGGATGTGTATATGATGTCTGATCACTTGTTCCTCGCCAGTGCGCAGCTGGCGCGCAATGGATTTATTGTGGAATTTGTTCTATGTCGTATTTAACCTGTTTCTCTGCTCTCTGAATGGATCTGAATAAAGCGACGATGATATTCGCAACTTTTTGGATAATGTTTCCTGTCCTTGGTAAGTTGAAATCCATGCGTTCCAACGTTTGTTTTGCGCCTTGCATCTGTACGAAACGCACTGTAATTCAGATGCATAGTTGCAATGTTAATATTTCCAAACCTGACAAGAAAATAGTAAATTTATAGCAGGAACTAGCATAAAACATGGAAGTGTCTTTGTCTTTTATCATAAAAGTTGTCTGTTGTTTGAATTGGGTTCTCTAAACTTACTAGGTAAGTGTTATTATCTTCATTAAATAATTAGAGCATCGTGGTGATAGTCTGCCAAACAGTTTTCCTATTCTATGGTATTCACGTCTAACTTTGTCTTTCCCCCGCACAGATTTAGTGCACTTCTCAAAGGCAGATGCGATCGCACGGTCTCGCTCGGTTCGGCTGGACTGCGTTAGGGCTCATGAACAGTGTTTGGGGAAGTACGGATGCAGCACCAAGTACCGCACCATGAGACAGTGTGTGGCCGGTAGAACCGGTAACTTCAGCATGCTGGCTGAACCAGAGGCGCAGGACGAGTGCAGGAACGCCATAGAGTCCATGAAACAGAGTCCTCTGTATGACTGCAAGTGCAGGAGAGGAATGAAGAAAGAAAAGAACTGCCTGCGCATCTTCTGGAGTATATATCAGAGTTTACAAGGTGAGCAGAATCCAATGTCATTGAGTCATGAAAATGCTGGACAATATGACATTTATAACAAAGTGTAAACTTTATTAACTTTAAATTTTTATAATTTTTTTAATTATTATCTTTTTTTTTGCCTACAGCTAATGACTTATTGGAAGACTCGCCATATGAGCCGGTAAACAGCCGTCTGTCTGATATTTTTCGTCTGGCTCCCATCATATCAGGTAAGTCTGATGTTAATATGTCTGTTTCACGGTCAGTTAACCCCGAGTACAAATCATTTGCTAGCTTTTTGTATAGTTAATCTATGCATGTCTATGTGCACACTGAAAAATAAAGGCTTGCATAGAAGAATCATTTTGTGCTTCCCAAAGAACCTTTGAGACAAATAATAACTTAAAATAATACAACTTAAAATAATACAACTTATTATATATATATATATATATATATATATATATATATATATATATATATATATATATATATATATATATATATATATATAATACAAATAATAATAATAAATAAAACTTTTGTCTTCTAAGGATGTTTACACCATAATGAATGCAGAAAGGCTTTTAGAATGTTCAAGGTGCTTTGTGGAACCATTAACTGTATAAAGAACCTTTAATTTTAAGAGTGCATGGAATTTAAAGGATCTACACTGAATCATGAATACCAAAAAAACAACCATTATTTTATGTAATTTTCCATAAAAACATGCTAATTTGGCTGTGGATAAAAGCCTCCGCCAAATGAATGAATCTAAATGGTGGCTCGTGAATGGCATCGGTCATTTATGAAAATGTGCTTTGTAATGGATGTTAGAGATTGGAGTGAACAGGTTTCAGTGATGTCCTTGGAAAAGAGTCAATGTCTAATGCATTCCAATAGTGTTGTTTGATAAAGGTTTAGTTTTGTCCTATAGATGGCGCTGTTCCTCCCTTGTTGAACCTCAGTAAGGTCTGACTGCATCTCTCAATCTGAGCTGTGCTTGACTATTGAAGTTCTGCGGTAAATCGCCATGGTGACAGACAGTAGCTCTGTTCCAAAGCCTAGTAAGATTCCTCGTCGCCAACTGCCTACATGGGCAGCATTATAACTTTCGTGGACACTTATTTGGAAGACCGCACCTCAGAGTGGGACACAATAGCACTCCTCACCCAATAGAGACAAGCGATGAATTTCAAAAGAGTTTGGTATTATGTTGCCATGCTAAAAGTACAAAACAGTGATCTTTTAGCTGTTAACTACAATTATATGAATGAGGAAGATACAGTAAGCATCATATGATTATATAGGTAAGCATTAAAATACACAGCACAGAACTAACTGATGAAAAAAGGTATAAAGAATAGATGTTTTACTGTATGCAATGAAAAAGTAATTTCATACAAATTTCACTTAGAAATGCTTGTAAATATTACAAAGTATTTACTGAAAAATTATATCATTGAATTTAACAGAATTTTCAAACAGAAAGACTGACACATGTTTAAAAATGTACAGTTGATGTCAGAATTATTAGCCTCCTGTTATTTTTTTCCCCATTTTCTGTTTAACGGAAAGAAGATTTTTTTCAACACATAACTGATTTATTCTATCTTTGCCATGATGACAGTACATAATATTTTACTAGATATTTTTCAAGACACGTCTAAACAGCTTAAAGTGACATTTAAAGGCTTATCTAGGTTAATTAGGTTAACTAGGCAGGTTAGGGTAATTAGGCAAGTTATTGTATAACGATGGTTTGTTCTGTAGACTATCGGTAAAATATATATAGCTTAAAGGGGCTAATAATTTTGACATTAAAATTGTTCTTAAAAAATTAAAAACTGCTTTTATTCTAGGCGAAATAAAACAAATAAGACTTTCTCCAGAAGAAAAAATATTCTCAGACATAATGTGAAAATATCATTGCTCTGTTAAACATAATTTGGGAAATATTTAAAAAGAAAAAAAAAATTCAAAGGGGGCTAATAATTCTGACTTTAACTGTACAGAATATGTACAGTATATGTAAATATGTAAATATGTATATTTACAGTCTATGTAAAGCACACTACTAACCTCTGTTTTATCCACAAGTTAGAATTTAAAAAAAGTAATGGTTTATCGAATAGAATAAATAAAATACAAGTAAATTACAAGTAACACATTGATTTAAGCATTATTTTTAAACAATAAGACCAAAATTAAATTTTCTTGTAAAGCATACTTAAATAACTGAAATAATTGCTTTAAAAGCAATCTTCATTAATTCAATGCTTGCCAATTTTGCAGTAAATAAAAATAGAAACAGTAAAATAGAAAGACTCAAAAAGTATTTTTATTTATGGTTTCATTTACAAAAAAAATAAAATTGTTCCCAATTTAGATTTGCCTTAACCTCAACTTGAACATTAATAAATGTCTTTTTTTAAATAATGTATTAATGCTAACATGAACCAAAAACAAATTATTTTCTCTTTTCAATTGAATGCATTAACTAACAGTCCTCATTGTAAAGTGTTATCAATGCAGCCCACTAAGATTGATAAGCAAAAAATGTCTGTGGTTTTTGTTTTCATTAGTCTTGAATTAAATATAGGTCCATAAAGACATGGGATGTAAAGACATCCTCCACATTCTCTCTCATTTCAATTTGAATAATTAAAAGTGAAAAACACAGCTTCAAAGATTGCAGCTTTGTCCTTTCCTTAAACTTCAATTAATACAGTTAAAGTGAAAAAAAATATTTTTAAAAAGCTTAAATATATCCGTTTAATCAGCTGTCAATTCAGCTGTCTGGTACAATTGGAGAATTATTATGAATGAACATCACAGGCATGTCTTTGTTTTACTGTGTATCTGCATGTGTGACGATGCGTCTGTGTAACAGCAGTCTACAGGTGTTGTACATTCAAATTAATTTCATATTTGGATACCAAATGCAAATAATTTTAATCTTACAATAGGCTTCTTTGCTTATTCCACTCATGTCTAGAGTAATTCCATGGGGAAAAAATATTGGAAAAGGTGCACCAGTTCTGGCATGTCCCTGCAACCCTGAGTAATAACTCACAGCTGGGCTGTACAGGAGTGAGCAGGATGTTTATGGCCGCTGCCAGTGTAGCTCCAATAAAAACTGATTTGGTTGAGAGACTCAGAGCTGCTGTGCCAGATCTTTACATTGCTCAGATGGAGAAACATCCACAATCTTAAGGTGGTACAGTGTCAGGGTTATACAGAATCTGTACAAAATGCTCTGTATTAAATACAATGGAGATCAAAACTAGGAAACAATTCATAAACAATTGTTTAAAAAACAATTGTTTGAAAAAGAAATATCAATCTCCCTAATTCATATAAGAGTATTTAATAGATGATATTACTGTAGATAGCAGCTACGATTGTTGCACAAAGAAATATTACAACTAAAATTTCTGAAGGTTACAGAAGTCAGAAATGTGTAGGAAGTGTCCAGGCTTTTGCTCTGAATAACATTTGCAATAGTACATTTGACATCTGAACAGTACATTTGTAGCCACAATTTTCATGAGATTTTCAATCAGGTTTAGGTCAGGACTTTGGGCTGCCATTTCATTATTTAAAAGTTTTAAGTTTCAAACTGTTTTATCCATTTCACATATTTTTATAAGTTCTCTGACCTCACAACAGCAGGTTAGGTTACTTTGAGAGGTTTGGTCACTTCTCTCCAAATTCTCAAAATAAGGTGCCAGATGAACACCAATAACTGTGAGGAATCTGAAAGTGTTCTGTAGTTTTGATCAGTGTTTAAATATCTAATTCAAATCTTTAGATAAGCTGTATGAAATGTGCTGATGAGCCATGCTTAAAACACTGCTCTTTTGCTCCTTCAAAAAAGACTGTAGGAAATTGTAGTTTGCTCTCTAATCTTGATCTCCACTGTATATAAGCCTACACTATTACCAAACCCATTGCGTACCAGAATAGCGTAGGGTGAGTGATAGGAAGAAACTTGAGCAGTGCCTAATTTGCCAGAAAACCTTTGTCCTCTCAATAAAGCATTTTATGTTTCCTGTCATGAACCAGTGAATCAACCCACACACAGGACCCCAATAATAACTGACCCTTATCTCTTTCTCTCAGTGGGGACATCTCTATACAACACCTTGTGTGGGTGTTTTCAGGCTTTTTACAGCAGAAATGGATACTCTAGTTCGAGGCTTGTTCTCCGACAAGCATTATATTTCAGTGGTTGTTTGGATTTGTTGGATCTCTGAGTTAACCCTGTTGGAGGTTGTTGGGCTGTGTGAGAATGACAGATTTGTCTGTATACTATAAATGCATCAGTCAACTTCAGAATGTTTGAAATGTTAGTGTTTATTTGGGAATGAATTATTTTTGGGTCTTTAGTTATAAATGTTACTGTCTCAATAAAGATAACCATACTAGAATCCACAACAGTGCATGATAATGGTCTATTTATTATAAGCATTGACTGCTATTTTGCCATCTGCTGTTTTAAATGTTCAAACTCTTTAACCTTTTATCGAACAAAGGATCCTAGATGGTAACTTCATTGACACTGATTACTAAATATACATTTTATTATTATTAAAAGATTCTTGTGATAACTCCACAGTAACACTCCAGGGCTTTTCTGATGAGTATTTAATAAGTGTCCTATAAAGTATTAAAGTGTTAAAGATTCTAGTGACAGTTGGTCGTCAATGTTTTAACTGTCTTTGATAAACTTGAGACTTGATTTTCACCAAGGGTTTTAAAACTTGCTGCATATAAACAAATATGATTACACCATGGCTCTCCGCCGGGTCTTAAAAGGTCTTAAATTTCCAAAACTAAAATTTAGGCCTTAAAAAGTTCTAAATTCACTGAAATATGGCGTTGTGTGTCTTAAATACTTTTAAACACATCTTAATTTCCCTTTGTTCAAGTAAAGCTTCCCAATGGCTACAACCAACAATCTATCTAAAAAAAAAAAACACGTTTAACAAGAGTACAATTGATGAACTCTATTTGCCAATATGGATTAATGATCTTTCTTACATCCTTACAAAGACATTTGTTTAAAAGTTCTCCATGTATTTATGCATAAATGTTTGTTTTGAATAAATTAAGTTTATTATAGTTTTTAAAACTTGTGGTAATAAAAAAAAAAAATTATATATATATATATATATATATATATATATATATATATATATATATATATATATATATATATATATATATATATATATATATATATATATATATATATATATATATATATATATATAATCAAGCATCGAACAGCAAACATTCCCAATAAGTTCAGAAAATGTTACTTTATCGGATGGTTTAGTTTTTTAAAAGAACATTTTTTTCTCTAAGCATTCTGAAACAAGTAGTAACATTTATATATTTCATATTTTGAGAGATTTCTAGCAGTCCTTTTTCATTAGTCCTTGAAATACTTAGAACAAAACAATAAAATATGTTCTATGAAGGTTTAGGCAATGCTCTGATTTAAATAAAGCATTATTTCTGAATTTTCTGTTTTTGAAACTAAAATTTACATATTAAATATATATATAACTGTTTTTTGAAACATTATTTAAAATATGTGGTTAAGAAATACCCAAATATCAATTTTAATGGGGCAAGTAATAAAAATTTTCCACTGGCCACTACAAAAAATCCTTAGCATTTGGCACTGTAAAAGTCTGAAATTTCATTCATAATGGTCTTAAAGAGGTCTTAAAAAGTCTTAAATTTGACTTGGTGAAACCTGCAGAAACCCTGTATGCACAGTTCCATATAAAACGCAAATGGGAAATAAAGGAACAAACAATAATATAACTTCATACAGAACACTATAATTTGGAAATAAATACTGAGGCTACACTCTCAGAAAAAAAGGGAAAAAACAGTCACTGAGGCAGATCCCTTTTAAAGGGTTTTTTTTTACCTTACAGGTGCATATTGGTACCTTAAATGTATAATTTAGTATCTTTAGCATAGATTTTTCTACCTTTAAGGTATATGAGATGAACATTAGTTTTTAGGTATCAATATGTACATTTAAAGTACAAATGTGTACCTCTTGTAAAGGTACCGCTCCAGTAACAGGGTTTGTACTTTTATTTCTGAGAGTACACAGTATTTACACATCATTTAAAGTGATGTACCACAGAATGCAGTGAATTTGTATGTAGGCAATTTGAAAGATAAAGGAAAAGAAAGATAATTTTTAAAACCCTTGGAGAACAGTACATCTCAGTACAGTACACTACCTGGCAAAAGCCTTGTTGTTGATCCAAGTTGTAAGAGCAACAAATAATAACTTGACTTCAAGTTAATCATTTGGAAAAGTGGCAGAAGATGCATCCCAATTATCACAAATACTGCAGAAGACCTATTGGAACATGCATGGACTCAAAATTCTCACAGAAATTGGTCAAGTTTGATGAATGAAAAATCATGGTTTGGGGTTAGATTTAGTATAGGGGTGTGAAAAAGATTTGCAGAGTGGATGGCAACATCAACAGCCTGAGGTATCAAGAGATTTGTGCTGCTCATTACATTACAAACCACAGGAGAGGGCAAATTCTCCAGCAGGATAGCGCTTTTTCTCATACCTCAAGCAAAGAAGGTCAAAGTGCTTCAGGATTGGCCAGCCCAGTCACCAGACATGAACATTATTGAGCATGTCTGGGGTAAGATGAAGGAGGAAGCATTGAAGATGAATCCGAAGAATCTTGGTAAACTCTGGGAGTCCTGCAAGAACGCTTTATTTGCCATTCCAGATAATTTTATTAATAAGTTGTTTGAGTCATCGCAGAGATGTATGGATGCAGTTGTCCAAGCTCATGGTAGTCATACACAATATTTATTATTTTTCCACTGCACCATGATGACTTTATATTCTATACTGTACATCATTTCTGTTAAATGACAGAACTTTTGTCTAAGCAAAGTCTGACCTTACTGTCTTAATTAAAAAATAAAAAATCAAGGCATGATCATATTTAATTTTGGTAAAATAAGTGTAATCTAGAGGCCTTTGCCTTTTATATAACCAACTTCTGATACCAAATGATCAACTTGAAGTCAATTTATTATTTGTTGTTCCTAAAACATAGATAGGTGACAAGACTTTTGTCAGTGTACTGTGAGTGTAAAATGTACTGTATAGAGCTGTCACTGTTATACTTAAAAGTTCAACACCTCACTGTTCCTCCACTGACTAACTCCACACCTACAAGGTTGGCCAAAGAACTAACAGTGTGTAAAATAATTTGAGTGACTCCAGTCAGTGCAGATTTACGATAAATATCAATCTAGAGTTTCACAGTGACAAAAGTCTAATTTGCGCCAGTGTTCTGTAGTCTGAATATAGTCTTGGGTGCAAATTCAAACATAGATTGATTTCTTTGTTCTGAAACCAGGATTAAAGATGGAGCAATTTTCTCAAGATTCTTTTCAATTAAATCTTTATAGCAACATTACTGAATGAATGAAAATGTGCTAACTCGCATCAAATGTAAGTTTGTCATTGGTCAAAGTGGACTTTTCTGTTTATATCAGTCATTAACTTGAATGGATAGCAGATTTGAGGGCTTAATGTGGCTTTTATTGTAGATGTCTTTATATTACTCCATCATTTTGGGAAATAATCAAAGATTTGTCTGTTTTTATGTGTTAGAAAGTTGTCTGAAATATGTTTGTTTCACTTATATTATGTTGTGTTTGCTTCAGGTTAAACGATAATTCATTTTTAAAGGTATTAGCAAACAAACACTGATGCTTTTCATGTCTTCTTTCGTCATAAATTGTGTTAATGTCTGCTTTGTTGGACTGATAAGTTGGATTGCTTTCTTACCATAAACAAACCAGTCCAGAGTTTTTAGTCCAGTGTTCTGAGACTGTTTGTTTTGGTGCATATCAATCTGATTGTGTGGTGTATGACTGTTATCTTCATACATGCTTAAAAAACCTGCTATGTTCAGAAACAAACGTTCCAAATGAGCCAAACTCCATTGAAGGAATTGTCTGGTGCACAGCATTGAAACACACATCACTACAACAGACTATCCTAAAGGGGAACAGGAGGCCAAGCTAAGAGACAGAAACATACTCAACAGAGTATCAGCTTTCTCCAACTCTTTTCATAGCCCTGGCTAACAAAAACGCCTGCTCGTCTAATTGTAGCTCTTCTGGTCTCTAATGCAAAAATGCCGGTGTTTCAGTAAATGTGTTCAGGTTACACTTCCTGTCAGAAACATAACTGAGGATCGATACCAATGGCCACATTAAGCTCCTAATAAATGCTGAGCAAGGCGTTTTAAAACTTTAACAAACTTACTATTCTCCATAAGAAAGCATCGTCGAGGTAACAGCAGTCAAAACAGATCGAATAATTCTGCACATCTTACGTCATGTTTATGAGAAGCCGGTTGATGCCTCTTAGATGACTCAGTATTGTTGGAACTGTGGGTCTTTATTTAAGACGCGTCTGTATGAAATCTGCTCTATAGGCACTTTCTGTCCTCTTTATTTGGTGCACACCCTCCAGCTCTACATAGCTTTTGTGGGTTTTGGGCTTTAGTAACAGATCCCCTTGAGCTGTGGGATCACAAGGAAAAGAAGGGGGGAAATCAAGCATGTGAAGGAAGAACGGCATGCCCTGTTTAGGGAAAATTAGCCAAAAGTCTTGGGTAGGATTGAATTGTACTGAAATAATGGTTGCCAGTAAGCAAGTCACTTAGTGATGGTTTTGAAGCTTATTAGCTTTTCCACAGTTAAAGGAAATGTGTACCCAAATAAGGAACATTCTGTTGTCATTTACTGACCTTCATGTCATTCCAAACCTATTTGACTTTTTTTCATCTATGGAATATTGTTTTTGTACTTTCATCGAGCCAATAGTGTGACAGAGTTGGGTTAAATTAATAAAATTGACTTTTAACAATAATTGATAAACCTTTAAAGACAGATCAGATGGTGTAAAAGCATTAAGGGGACGTGTCCAAATCCACTTTTGCTCTTTTAAGGACGGGAAAATATGCTTTGCGCTTCAACGCATTGTCTAACAGGGTTATGCTTATTCTATTAATGAGTTATGGGTGTGTTTTGAGCATATCCTGCATTAAACCAATCAGAGTCGCATCTCACATTCCCTTTAAGAGTCAGCTGCGTTTGCTATTTACATGGCAAACTATGGAAAAACTATGGAAAAACTGAATGCTTCACTAGCGAGAAAACAGACCATCTGCAGCACAAGGATAAAGAACGAGCCTCTTCCATTCGGCCTCCATTTCTCTTTACTTTACTGTTACTCTTTACTTTACTCCTTTACTTTTGTGGATAAGGAAACGGTGTTGTATGCACTACACTGAAGACATCCATCAGCCTACATATTTAATTTAGTTTGTTAAGCGCAAAGATTTGTTTCAAAACTATTTCTAAATTCAGTTCAAATGTCCAGAAAATGAATAAATGATCAATAATAACGAAGTGTGGTCAAAAAACTGAATTATATCCAAACACACGTCCTATTCTTATGCCCCATTCAGTGATGCGTACGTCTACCAAACCTGACAGGCGGACAAATCTAAACTTGTTTTTATTAAAACAATATAAATATGATATAAACAATAATAATAATAATAATAATAATAATAATAATTTCAAACAAAAAAAGCAGGTCATCATGCAACATGGTTTAAAATATATAAAATAAAATAAAGATATATAAATAAATAAAAATCTTTCATTGTATTCACTGTATAATTGTTCCTAAAAAGAACACACACAGGGGTGCGTTTCCCAAAACATATACATTTACATATATTTCAATGAATATGGAAAACGAGTGCCTGTTTTTACCAAAACTAATATTGGATTTTATTTTAAATGCGTGTTTGTGTAAAACAATATAATTTGCACAAAGAAATTATGGGGTCCTTCTCAAAAGAAATTGTTACTCCACCCTGTTTAGAGCATCATTATGGGCGTTTTACTCTATAACTAACGTGGTTCAAGCGATGGATCTGCGACAGAGAAACTAGGGGTTTTGGGAAACACTCGTCGCTACATTGTTCTTTTCCCAAATGATGCATCGTACTATGATAGTTCAGCCGTGAGTTACGTCGTTGTTTGGAAAACGCACCCCTGGTTTGAAAGAACTTGAGTAAATTATGAAAACGTCTTAATGTACACTAGGGTTTTACATGTCTACCTTCATATAAAGTACAGCTTTAGTAGACGTACTGTAGTTGAGGAAAGTAAGACTTAAATAAACATCCATCTAACCACTTCATGTTTGGCCTATGACAAAAGAAACATGTTTATTATGCCATTAATCATGAGATATTCAGACCGAATAACCACTGGACTACATTCACTCGAACAAATGCTTGAATTAAAACGGGTACTTTACATAAATCAATAAAGCAGGCGGTCATAAGAGAAGAAGAATGATCGTACTGTCACTGCAGAGCGAGAGCTGTGCCACCTGATCAGCGAGGAGACAAAGACAATGAGAAACGGAGATTAATAAATAGAAGAAAATGAAAAATGTGTCGCCTAAAATGTAAATTTTGCCATCATTGGCTAATCTTTCCAAACACATATGACTTTTTCTTACACAATAGTACATTAGATAAAAGTAAAAAGGTCTTTATGATGAATGTCAGTGTGTTTTGGACTCCATTTGCTTTCAGTTGTATATAAAAAATAACAATAATATCTTCATTTGTATTCCACAGAAGTTATATTCATGATCTTTATGATAATATATTTATTATCCCACAATTTATATTTGAAAACAAACTATCCCTTTAAATCCAAAGACCACGAGGCTCAAATGTCTAATATTTGTGGAACTGAAGATCATATTGAAGACTAAAACAGAAGATAATGTTTCACTATTGGCCACTCCAAGCAGTTTAGACAAATGAATCTCATTCTGAGCCTTGTTAATTGATTTTTTCATGATGTCCCTGCTTTGGTCTGCAGAATTGTCAATACTGCAGTGATCACGAATGGCCCTTTATTTGTCTTGCAGTACGGCAAAGACAAGTCAAAAATTTGCTGCTTTGTTTTGCATATACAAAGAATTTGATAGACATATACTGTACATGCGCTGCTGTAACAAAGGTGAGGATTAACTTAAAAATTCCCAAAATGTACACATCTTGAGTATTGGTACTTTAAACCCTAAATAAAAACCTTTTTATGTTTTTAGGTGTTCAAATAGGTGTAACAACACTTTTTTTGAGGTCTGAAAATGCTTTTGAAAATAATTTAGTTAATTTATCTTTTTTTAAAGTAAGAAAAAAGTGGGTATGTGTTCACCCTATAGACATGCACAAGTACAGTCAATGGCAACCAAGATACTGAGCCTCCATGAATCTGTTTGAACTGTTGTCGCCACAGCGGAATGAACCGCCAACTTATCCAGCATATATTTTACACAGCAGATGCCCTTCCAGCTGCAACCCATCACTGGGAAACATCAATACACACTCATACACTATGGACAATTTAAGCATACCCAATTCACCTATACCACATGTCTTTGGACTTGTGGGGGAAACCAGAGCACCCGGAGGAAACCCACGCGAACACGGGGAGAACATGCAAACTCCACACAGAAATGCCAACTGACCTAGCCAAGAAGGTGGCTCCAGCGACCTTATTGCCACCGCGTCACCCTTATATTGTTATTTTAATGTCAATTTTAGTACATTGGTTCTGTCTTTTTAAATCTTTATTTTATTAATTTTATATCAGTATACAGGCCCATAGCTAGGGGGGGTTTGGGTGGTCCAAAAGACCCACCCCCGAAAAGAAAACAAGAAGCTTTTTATACTAAATCTTGGACCTTTTTCTAGAAAGAAAAAATGACCAATGAAAAGGTGTGAATCACCAAAAACCACTCATAATAAAGTTAATTTTTATACTAAATACATTTAATTTTTGTGGTTATTCATGAATTTTCAAATGTACTTTTTTACAAAAGATACTAGAAAAAATCAGGAAGCTCTACATTATCAATATTCTTGTTATTGTTATTATTATTATTATTATTATTATTAATAATATTATTCATTCATTTTCTTTTCGGCTTAGTCCCTTTATTAATCTGGGGTCGCCACAGCGGAATGAATGTCTAATAAATGACAATAGGCTACAATGTTTTTATGATTGAATATATTTGTATTTTAACTTATTTTCATATTTCTTTAGTCTAAATCTTTAGGAAATATTATTGGTACGTCAACAAGTGCTGTTATCATGATCATCACAAGCTAATCCAGCTAAAAATAGAGCTTAAAATGTCTCCAAATGGAGTATTTAAACCTCATAATTGAATAGAAAATGAGGCAGATAATTGCAAAAAATCCACTTTTTGAGAAAAAAGAACCACCCTTTTCACCAGGCTAGCTACAGGCCTGGTATATTAGGGCTAGTATACCTCAACTTGCGATGCATTTTAAATGATATATAGGCTGAGTTTCACTACACTTTCAGATACACACTCACAAACTTTCCTTCCCTTTTTTCCTATAAGAATCCCCGCCGCCATTTTTAAATACATTCCACTTCGTCAAGTTAACGAGGGAAGCTTACATGGATATTGCCTCGATCCCGCTAATTTGACCAAGGGTGCGAGTCGGCTTCATATGTCCATTCCAACACCTGTATGTCCCAGAATACAACACAATTGTGACGTCACAACAGTGTAGTTCCCAAGTGCTCAAGGGTTAAGGGCTGTTCATTTAAACCCATTCAGATGTTACGCCAGTAGTGGACAATTGTGTAACGTAATCAACGACGTACATCTGACAAAACAAGACGGAGAGAAGTTAGCAAGTGAAGAGCAGCCCTTATCAACTTCTGAAGGGCACTTCGGGGTGAAAACAGTCATGGCCACCATACTGAAGTGTCGTTCCAGACCAAAATGTTCCAAACTGGCCACTTCGAAGCACCCTTTTTATTGAAGGATTTCGAATAGTACAACTTATGGATACTTCAAGCCCCCATGATCCTTTGACAGGGAAGTTGTTGGTTTTTTTTTCTGTAAAACAGTGTGTTCTGTTTGGAAGGGCTCATTCCTATGCCCTAAATCCTTTGAAGCTGTTGCTCCAGAGGGTAAACAATTTGAAGGAATTAGGGCATAGGGATGGAACACACATCCATTCCAGGATGGCTGCTGTCCTGCAAAATTAACTACAACCAAATTAGACACACCTGAACTAGCAAATCAAGCTCTTTCTAGCCATACAAGAAACTGACTGACTGTATCTGAAGAGACTGTATCTGACATTAGCCCATCTACTGTCATTCACTATTTCCTATTAGTCCACTAATATAGTCCACTTAAATGAGTGGATGAAATTGAGTGAGTGAATTGGAGCACTGAATGTACTTGAAGGGATGCCATTTTTCTGTGGTTGAAAAATCCCAAAGACTAGATTTTCAACTTTTTGGTCAGAACCTTGGATGGCTATTTAAAATTTAGCGAAGTTGTCTATTAGTAATGAAACAAAGTGAAACTAAATAGACAGATTGGATTCCGCTGTGGATGCCATCATGTAATCAAAAGCAGCAGTTCATTCAGTGCGCAAACTCTCACAGTGCATTATGGGTATTCTCTAGCTGTTGAGTGTACATTTGCTATTATTATGGTGATTGATAGAGTGCACCTCAGAACATCCACTATGGTTTGGGTAAGCTCTACAAACGGCTGCTTTCTTAAATAATGCACAGTTTAAGGATTTGGGGGCATTTTCAGATACAGCATATGTGTTTAGGCATGTTGGAGGTAAAGTTTGCAGGACATCGACCTTCAAGAATCAAGTTTGGATACCCTTGTTTATATAATTATGTGTTTGAATAAACTATTTTTGGTCTGTTCTGATTTTTCTACCATATTAAAGTCGAAATATTGGTTGTGATTTTTGGTGATTTTCAATCAAATGTAATTTTGACTCATTTTCTGCAAGCAAAAAGAAAGTATAATTTTAAATATAATTAAGTATAATTCAAAATATAATTTGATTGAAAATCACCAAACATCAAAACCAATTGTCAATTATATTCATAATTCGAACATGGTAGAATTATCAAAACAGAACAAAATTAGTTTTAAAGTAGTAGTTTTACTAACATTTAATAACTAACAGTAACTTCAAGAGTTCACACTTAGCTGATGATTGATAATAAAGCTTGTTTGGCATGCTGTCCCGGGAGAGAGCCCTGAGCTCATAAGATCCTCGAGCCCTGGGCTCCCTCCCATTAGCAGGGCGAGAGGGGAGTTTGAGCTCAGGTAGATCTCGATGAACTCCCCTGACTTATTTCTGGCTAATTGACAGATATAGGGATGGCTAAGGAGAGATATGCGGCTTGCTAAGAGCTTGACTATGATGCCAATTTGGTATGTTCAATTTACATGGGTTGCTTGTTTTTTGGACTGTGGGAGGAAACTGGAGAACACGGGAAAAATCCACACAAACACCGGAAGAACGAGCAAACTTTGCACAGAAATGTCAACCGGTTTGGAAGGGACTTTAACCAGTGACATTCTTGCTGTGAGGCAACAGTGCTAATTACTGGGCCACCGTGTCGCCCATCTAAAAGGAGGGGAAGTATGGGTGGGTGGAGGTTGATTCTTCAAGACGAAGATACTGAGATAAGAAACACTGGTTAGGAATCAATCGTAAGCTAATGCGGGACCAGCCATGAACAATCATAAGCACGTGATCCTCTCGAAATTAGTTTATAAATAAACTTCACTTAGTTGCAAGTCGTAGTTTTAGTTTCAGTTCAGTATAGTGCAAACATTTTAGACAGTTTCTGTTTTGCGTCAAGTGCAGAAAAGATGAAATCTCATCACTCAAGCAAATATGGAAATGAAGTACACCTCTGTGTTTCTGATGGCCTTACAGTATAACCGCAGGGAAGAGAAATCTCAGGAACGAGAGATGGAAAAACAGCGACGTCCATTTTCTCAGAACCGAGACTGTCCTGGCCATCTGAATTATTCACACCCTCGGGCTCATTCAGAATGTAGTAACAAGTCTCAAGTGGCCCTGTCTTCTAAGAGAACCGAGATGTGTATTGAGAGCACAGACACTACGTCCCCTTTTCATGCAAGACGTCTTTTCATGAGTTGCATAAATTCAGTTGAATTCAGTCACGCCGCTCTTCCAAAGAAACCGTCGGATTGAATGTGAAACAGAGAGAGAGGGAGAGTTTGTTGAAAGAAGAAATGTGGTAATTATGAAGGAAACTGACGGATGCTAAATTAAAATTCCTTTCAATGTTATTGGAGAGATATATTTTTAAGAACGCCTTTAATGTCTGGCTCTGACTCATTTATTTTTTTCATGCATTCAACTCAGTGTCGGATTTTGATCCATTGTCTGCGTGATGACAATAAGTTCTTTCATTGTTTTAAACATTCAGTAAGATGATATTCATATCCGTAATGTTCATTTGAATTGCCGTCGTCTGTTTTAAGAAAGTCAATTCAGGCCTTCGCCGGTATTGGCACGAATCGCAAAAAGCAGACGAGAGAGGAAGAGGTTATTAAATATGAAAAAATGGCCCTGTCAGCAGTTATTGTTTGGAAGTGCAATTTGATTTCCAATCTCATCTCACATCATTGACATGGATGCCAGGGCCGTACGGTTCATGAATCCTAACCAGCTGCCATGCAGCCCGCGGCAAGAAAAGACAAACAGAAAGAGAACGCTTTATGTTTGTACACCAAAAGACCGTTTTCCGCATTAGATAATAAGAGTCTGCTTTTGGGATAAGCATGTAAACACTGAGAAACACACAAATCAACTGTCTCCAATTCTCATCATCTCATACTATGAGAAATATGCCGGCCTTGTCAGAAAGCACGTAAACAGCTTGATGATTGCTGGAGGCAGAAATGACATTTAAAGCTTGCGCGTGCTGTGTTGTGTACAGCTCATAAGCGTCGGGTAATTACAAATGTCTGGATGGTTGATTACAAATCATTCAGCATCAATAACTCTGTCAAGTGCGACAAAAAAAGAGGGAAAATATAGAGAAAAGCCTACAATTCAAAACACCCCAGCACAACGGATGTAGTGTATTAATAAGTGCTCCATTTGTTTGACTCGAGGATTTTTTAGATATTTTAAGATGCAGGTTTCTGAATGTGTTTCCA
Source organism: Danio kyathit (assembly GCA_903798195.1). Lineage (NCBI taxonomy): Eukaryota > Metazoa > Chordata > Actinopteri > Cypriniformes > Danionidae > Danio > Danio kyathit. The sequence goes on from LR812530.1 coordinate 33,469,725, forward strand.
GGTTGTCTTGAGTCTTAAGAACAGTGCAGTATAAAGTACTATTTAAATGATTGTGATTGATTTGTTAAAAAAAAAGATTATTCTAAATAATTTAGCATATAATAGCTAAATATTCTTAAGCATACAGTTTTTACTGAGAAATAAACGCTCAGTAATAATAGTCTTGCTTCTTGCACGAACCTACATACACTGTAAAAATATCTGTAAGTTACCAGTTTTTCATATTTTGTGATTCATGGTTGTTGTTTTTTTTATTTTCTTATGCTTTTAAATGGGGTATATGCACACAAACGTTTAGGTCCAGTTTACACTAATACGTTTTAGTTTTAAAACTGCGTTTTTAAATGAAAACAATATGCGTCCACACTGGCGTTTTTTACCTAGAGTTTCTGAACAGTTCTCCGTCCACACTAAAACGCACATCACGTGACCACACACACACTCTGGCATGCACTGCAGCAGCATATGTGGACTTCATCAGCAAATGCTTTGAGCACATCTACCCATATGAGAGCTGTGCACGTTGGACAGTTCATCAAGAATCTACCGCTGGATCTAATCTCACTATATTTGTTAAACGTGATATTTAATTCATCTTGTTGTCCATATCTAACGACATATTCCCCGACTTTGGTCTTTTGAATCTATTACTTGTTCTCAGGTAACGTGTTTTGGCTGAGCTCAAAGATAAGTTAATATATTAATTAATGTAGCCACACACACTTATACTGCACATTTGACTGATTGCTTGCATTTATTTCCTATAATGTATAAACCTATTGTACATTATACTTTTATAACGGCCATTATTGATTATTATAACTGATATTCAGCAAAAGAGAGGGTGTGTTTCATATTTTCAATGAAAATGAAAGGAGGCAGTTATGTTATAGAGTAGGCTCTATTTTGTTATAAACATGCATACAGTGAAGATCATTGAAGTTCATATAAATATGTAGCTACACAATGCTTTAAAATTTTTGGTGTCTGTTAAGTTGCTAATATCAAAATGAAAATAGGCAGTTCCTTATATCATGTGTTCATTTTATTGTTAAGATAGTGAAAGAGCGTAGCCAGGGTGATGTGAATGAGGTTATAAAGTACACTGTTGCCTTTGAAGATTTACCCGAAGTGTCCTCTGGAGTTTGTTTTCCATATCAAACTTGCAAAGTCTGAACTTACAAGGAAAGGATGTAAGACTGAACTTTGTTTAGGCTACTTAATATTGAGGAAAAAGCTCCGTTTTCAGATGTCTCCATTTTCTCCCATCCACACTGAGACGGAGAAGCAACATTTTAAAATGAAAACGACCTCTTCAGCGTTTTCAAAATGCCCCTTTTTCGGCGCTCGAAAACTCTGGCATAGTGTGGACGGATGTCTTATCCGTAGCAAAACTTATGCGTTTTTAAACAAAAACAGATTAGTGTAAACAGGGCCTTAATTTCAGTTCGCCAGCCCCAGGGCTACTGGTTAATTGTCATCCCATACAAAATCGGCATGTTTAAGATTTGATTTCTTTAAAAAAAAAACATCGATCTTCACTGCCTGGCTGAGATACGATATGAAGTCAGACCAAACAAGAAGCACTACATTACATTATATTATTCCATGCCATGTCTTTAAAAAAATAGAAATAAATTTTACCCCAGTATTTTCAATGGAATTTCTGCGCTAGCCTGCTGCTAATGATGGTGCCTGTGTTTAAACGGTCTTTCGTCTCTTTTTACACTTTAACAACCTAATGGATGCTTAGGTCTATTTAACAGATTATATTTGAATTACTTTACAACATCGATGCTGTAAAAGGAACCGTATAAAATTGAAAATAGTCACATAAAGCTCGCAGCGGAAGTGCATTATTGGCATGCCCTTTCCTCCAGCATCTTTTGAGTTTTTAAAAAAAAAAATTTTGAGGAAAAAGAAAGTGATTTTTATTGACGTTTTTAATAGTTTAAAGTGATTAAATTACAGTACAAAAAACAGGTATTAAACTGTCAGTACTTTCCCAGTTATTTTTATTCATTCATTCATTCATTTTCTTTTCAGCTTAGTTTTATTTACCTTTATTAATCTGGGGTTGCCACAGCGGAATGAACCGCCAACTTATCCAGCATTTGTTTTATGCAGCAGATGCCCTTCCAGCTGCAACCCATCACTGGAAAACATTCATACACATTCATTCACAGACATACACTATGGACAATTTAGCTTACCCAATTCACCCACAGTATACAGCATGTCTTTGGACTTAAGGGGGAAACCAGAGCACTAGGAAGAAACCCACGCCAACACAGGGAGAACATGCAAACTCCACACAAAAATGCCAACTGACTCAGCCGAGGCTCAAACCAGCAACCTTCTTGCTGTGAGGCGATTGTGCTACCCCTTCCAGTTTTTTTAAATACCCTATATATTATTTCTTATACACTCTCAGAAATAAAGGTACGCGAGCTGTCACTGGGGTGGTACCTTTTCAAAAGGTACACATTTGTACTTGAAGGGTACATATTGGTACCTTAAAAGTATATATTAGTACCTACAAATTTTAAGAGGAACACTTTTGTACTTTTTGGTACTAATATGTACCCTTGAGGTATTAATATGGACCTTTTAGGTACAAATTTGTACCTTTTGAAAAGGTACCACTCCAGTGACAGCTCGCGTACCTTTATTTCTGAGACTGTACAATATATTGTTTCAGACTACTAAAACGACAGGTAACTTTGTTAAGGGCTGCACGGTGGCTCAGTGGTTAGCACTGTTGCCTCACAGCAAGGAGGTCGCTGGTTTGAGTCCTGGCTAGGTCAGTTGGCATTTCTGTGTGGAGTTTGCATGTTTTCCCCGTGTTTGTGTGGGTTTCTTCTGGGTGCTCCAGTTTCCCCCACAGTCAAAAGACATATGCTATAGGTGAATTGGAAGCACTAAATTGGCCATAGTGTGGTAATACAAGAGTGTATGGTTGTTTCCCAGTACTGGGTTGCAGCTGGAAGGGCATACGCTGTGTAAAACATGCTGGAATAGGTGGCGGTTCATTCCACTGTGGCGACCCCTGATAAATAAGGGACTAAGTCAAAGGAAAATGAATTCTTTATTTAACTTTACAGTTCAATCTTCTGTTTAATCTGGTCCTCCAGGTTGGAGGTGGAGCATTGGGCTAACGACCTACCTCGTAAAAAATGAGATGTTACGAAACACCAACATGGTGCGGCTAAATATGAACTTAGATATAAACAGCCCTGGGAGTAAGGAATATAAGATCATACTTTATAAGTACAATACTAATAAACAGCCAATGTTTTAATTAGGCATGCATGGGACAATAACCGTTTTCAAGGTATACCACAGTTTGGAAAAGTCAAGGTTTTAAAACCGTCAAAACTTTCTAAGGTATGTGTACGATTTTTTATTTACAGTTTTTTGTTTTTTTTTAGGACAGCAGTATCTCCAGCAGAAAAGATATCCAAAGATGCTGTTTTAAATTGTAGAAAAAAAGTCTGTTTTTGAAACAAATGAAGACAGCAGAAGTCTATAATTCATTTAGCCTGACATGTTCACTGTTCCAAAATATTTTAATTATTTCTCAAAATAAAATATATTGTGCTCAAAAGGGAAAAAAAGTTTTTGTTTTTTACCCAGACATTTAAAAAGAATATATTTTAGAGCCGTAATCACAATACCGTGATACTGTGAAACCGTGATATTTTTAGCCAAGGTTATCATACCATCAGAATCTTATACCTTAAACTTTGATTTAAGTAATGAATGTAGTCTTAAACGATTAGTTCACCCAAACATTAAAATTCTGTTATTAATTACCCTCACATTGTTACATTCCACTGAGACATTCGTTCAAAATTCAGAACACAGATTAAAATATTTTAAATCAGAGATGCCCAAAGTAGGGCACGCGGGGCAAAAGTTGGCCCATGATAACCTTTGATTTGGCCCGCCATCCCATGCCTTTAATAGAAATTGTAATTTCTAATGTGAAGTAATATTTTATTTGTTTGTTTTATGTTGAGCTACAAAAAAAGCAAGCTTGAATTAAATGTTTTAATTAAATGTTGTAAATGATACGATTAAAGTAAAGCATTCTATTTATTTTTAAATATTATTTAAAAAAATTTGGAAATTACCCATGTCAACTTTGTAATACAGTTTGATTGGGCCCTCAGATTGGGCATCATTTAGATGAAGACTGAGAGCTCTCTTGTCCTCCATACACAGAAATGGTCATGATACAGATGAAGTCAGAATTTTTAAATTTTCTTTTCTTTTTTAAATATTTCCAAAATTATGTTTAACAGAGCAAGGAAATTTTCACAGTATGTCTGATATTTTTTCTTCTGGAGAAAGTCTTATTTGTTTTATTTCGGCTAGAATAAAATAATTTAAATTTTTTTCAAAATCCATTTTAAGGTCAAAATTATTCGCTCCTTTAAGCTATAGTTTTTTTTCGATTGTCTACAGAAAAACCATCATTATACAACAACTTGCCTAATTACCCCAACCTGACAAGTTAACCTAATTAACCTAGTTAAGCCTTTAAATGTCACTTTAAGCTGTATAGAAGTGTCTTGAAAAAATATCTAGTCAAATATTATGTACAGCCATTATGGCAAAGATAAAATAAATCAGTTATTAGTAGGGCCAGACGGAATCTGCGGACGTTTTTTGCAATTTCTGCGGAGAATTTTGGTAAAAATCTGCGGATTTCTGCTGAATTATTTTAGGAGTCTCATAACTAAAACCTTAATATGTGAAATATGAGTAATTTAAAAACTGAATAAATTTAGATTTACACACATTTACTCAAGTAAATAAACAGAATTAATGATGGGCTAAAAATCTGCGGAAATCTGCACGCGCAGATTCCGTGTGGGCCTAGTTATTAGAAATACGTTTTTGAAACTATTATGTTTAGAAATGTGCTGAAAAAAATCTCTCCTTTAAACAGTCTCTTTTGTGTTCTGATGAACGAAGGTCTCAGGATTGAAACAACACAAGGGTAAATAATCAATAACAGAATGTTCATTTTTGGGTGAACTAATCCTTTAATCAAATAAGCTCTTTGAATGGAGTCTCAGTTACCTCAGAAACAAAGAATCATTTATTTGAAATCCACTACCATGTCTATAGCGTAGTTACATCTTTCTTTTTGCTCATTTTCACTCCCCGACATGTTTGAAAGGAACATGACATGCTTTGGGTCATAATATTTGAAACATTGGTATCACCGGTATCTGTACATCATTGACCGTGCCATAACAAAACCTTAGCAATATTAACCAGACTTCATTAAACCAGGGCATAGCACAAACAGCACAACTCTTTACATTTTCACATCACAAGCTTGATATTTGATGCGCAGTAAGGAAGTGACAGCACCGCCTGTGTGTGTGTGTGTGTGTGTGTGTGTGTGTGTGTGTGTGTGTGTGTGTGTGTGTGTGTGTGTGTGTGTGTGTGTATTTTTTTTGAACTGATCATAAAGTGCTGGCGCTGCAGTACTTTCTGAGCCTGCGTTCCCGTACAGTTTCAGGTCATCCAAAGTCACGTCATTCATCAGCTCTGAGATTAAGGACATACAATGACCCACCACACACACACTCACACAGAAAAACAGAGAAAGACTCCCGCAAGCAGAAGGAAGAGTCCCAATTGAGTAGTGTATTGGCTGTCAAACATATATAATACAAATCCTAAGGAGTGGATTTTGGAGTGAAGCCTAGCGAGAGAAAGAGGAAATCCTTTATTGTAATGGGCTTGGTTGACAGCTCTATGCTGTCGGTCCCCGAGGACTGATAACCCGCTGTGAATGTGTGCTTCAGTGTTTGTGATGTATGAAGCCTATAGTTATCATTTCCGGAGTCCAATATTGTGGGAATGTGAATGGGAGTCGAACGCAACCAAACCCCCCCTGCCTGTCTTTTAAAAGTGTGCCTGCATTCAGCTGTGGATTTATCACATCTCTGTTGCTCACTTTAGCTGCCTTTTCTGTCTCCTCCACCATTCAGGCTCTTTTTATAAAAAGCTTCTATGAGCGTGACCACACAAGTCAGATTTGGAGAGAGCTTCTGTGTTTGTGTGTCGCTTTTGAATGCTAGAATGCTGACAATTGGAGGTGTGGCAGAAAAGGATGAACGTAGGGACTAAAATGTATTTTGTACCTCTCAACGATTGATGGATTTGAAATTTTTTTTACAAGCTTTGCAATTAAACATGTTCTGTTACAAATAATGGGGGGAAAAAGTTGATTTAACAGCACTGTTTAAAAGACCATTAAATATTTAAAACAAACCACATCATTTGGATAATTCTAGGCTAGATCACATAAATTTCCACTTCTGGAAAAGCTTTAACAGTTAAAGGGCAAGTGAGTAATAAGTGATGTAAATGTAAATGTACAATATATTAAACATAAATATATTTAAATATAAAAATATAATATACACTCTCCGGCCACTTTATTAGGTACACCTGTCCAGCTGCTCGTTAACGCAAATTTCTAGCCAGCCAATCACATGGCAGCAACTCAGTGCATTAAAGCATGTAGACATGATCAAGACGATCTGCTGCAGTATAAACTGAGCATCAGAATGGGGAAGAAAGGTGGTTTAACTGACTTTGGACATGGCATGGTTGTTGGTGCCAGACGGGCTGGTGTGAGTGTTTCAGAAACTGCTGATCTACTGGGATTTTTACGCACAACCATCTCTAGAGTTTACAGAGAATGGATCAAAAAAGAGAAAATATCCAGTGAGCAGCAGTTCTGTGTGCGCAAATGCCTTGTTGATGCCAGAGGTCAGAGGAGAATGGCCAGACTGGTCCAAGCTGATAGAAAGGCAACAGTAACTCAAATAAGCACTCGTTACAACCGAGGTATGCAGAAGAGCATCTCTGAACGCACAACACGTCCAACCTTGAGGCGGATGGGCTACAGCAGCAGAAAACCACACTCGGTGCCAATCATGTCAGCTAAGAACAGGAAACTGAGGCTACAATTCACACAGGCTGACCAAAATTGGTCAAAAGAAGATTGGAAAAAAGTTGCTGATGAGTCTCGATTTCTGCTGCAACATTCGGATGGTAGGATCAGAATTTTGCATCAACAACATGAAAGCATGGATGGTGTGGGGGATATTTTCTTGGCACACTTTGGGCCCATTAGTATTAACTGAGCATTGTGTCAAGTATTGAGTATTGTTGCTGACCATGTTCATCCCTTTATGACCACAGTGTACCCATCTTCTGATGGCTACTTCCAGCAGGATAACGTGCCATGTCATAAAGCGTGAATCATCTCAGACTGGTTTCTTGAACATGACAAGGAGTTGACTGTACTCAAATGGTCACCACAGTCACCAGATCTCCAATAGAGCACCTTTGGGATGTGGTGAAACCGAAGATTTGCAGCCCACAAATCTGCAGCAACTGCGTGATGCTATCATGCCTATATGGACTGAAATCTCTGAAGAATATTTCCAGTAACTTGTTGAATCTATGCGATAAAGGATTAAAGCAGTTCTGAAGGCAAAAGTGGGTCCAACCCAGTACTAGTAAGGTGTACCTAATAAAGTGGCCTGTGAGTGTATATGGACAAAATATTGCATATTAATAACAGTGATTAGTACCATATTACATATATATATATATATATATATATGAACAAAATGTATTACATACAATAATTTTACACGTATTTAAGAGTTTACCCCCCTTGCATATTTCTACTAATCATAATCAAGGCAACAGAGAACAAGTATGCACTTATCAGGGACTATGACTATATATTAAAAGTGGATCCGAGGCAAAACAGTCAATTGCCGAATTTCCTTCCCAATGTGAAGCTAATCTTTTCAAAGTTTACCAAAAAAAAAAGAAATCTAAATGAAAATTAGGTGCAATTTCATCAAATTAGAGGGGCTGATTGAAATATTGGTAACCTCGTAACAAACTGTAAACAAAGGAACATCAGCGGAAACAGCTGATTGGTCACATGGGTGTTTGCTGAGTTTTTCTCAGGAAACCACCTTCAAGGGATTTTTGTTCAAAATCTGCTGTTTCCATCACTCATTTCTCATGTGGTATTTCAAAACATGCATTAACACAGCTAAGGCTGGCACACTCAGCAAGATAGGATGTCATAACTGTATTGTGTTTGTGTTACACTTTGTGGTGTGGTATAACTATTTTAATGCTTCCAATCGCGGCACGTTTAATATTTATCTGCAAAAGCCAATGAGAGTACGCAAGCTGGATGTTGTTTGTTTTAATGCAGTAGCTGAAACATGGCAGTCATAAAGAACCTGAAAGTAGATTACTGACAAAGAAGACTTTTTCCATGGTACATGTGTATATCATTGCAATAGTCTTTATAATAAGTTAATCTAGAACAGCAGGGCCAATAAAAAATAAAATAAAAACAAAACAAACATAAAGGCCAAAGGACTTATGTAACATTTGATAAAACTAGTTACCAAGAGCTCTTGAGTTTGCGTGTGTGTGGTCTGTTTGCCTGGCCTAATCATCTAGCGTGTGCATTTCAAACAAGACTCATTGGAAATACCTTGCCCTGCCTATGTTTCGACAAAAGCTGAGTTACATTGCTCTGGATATATTTTGCTGGATTTTTCAGATGACATGTCCACAAGAGGACGATGTTTATAGTAAAAAATATAAATATGCTACATAAAACTACTGTAAATCTAAGCCTAAATTTAAGTCTGCTGAAGCAACCACATAATTGACCTTGTTTTCACGTGGTTTTAGCGATTTTGCTGAAGCATGTTTCATGGGACAAATAAATAAATCAAATTTAAAAAAATTGCAAATACAGTACAACTGCATACCATGTAAACCATCGAGCGAACTATGCCAGAAAAGTATAGTAGACAAATAGATATGTAACACAAACATATTCCTTTGCAAATCATGCAGAAAGTTAAAGTGCTTGGGCCCAGTTTCACAAACAGCGCTTAGATTAAGCCAGGACTAGGCCTTAGATAAATTAGGCTATTTAAGTCAAATTTATAAAATGGCCTTAGAAAAATATATTACTGGTGTGCACCTGGAGACAAAAAAATGACACTGACGTATTTTAAGACATCTCGCTGCAAGTTATTTTGAGTTGAGATCGCTCAAACATGCAATTTAATCTTGACTAGCCTTAAACCTTGTTTGTGAAACCTGTGGTTAGAGTTTTTTTGTACTGGTAAAGAACCACACTGTAAAAAGCAATAGCTGTTCTCAAATAATAAAATTAAGTGCAGTTAACTTATTATGTTTGTTGGCCTTACAATATTTAAACAAGTAATCCCAACTTTTTAGCACATTAAGTTGTTAAACTAAATAAATTCAGGTAATCTTGACTTGTTAATGTTAATGATAGAGAATGGGGATGAGGGAACCGAGGAAACAGGTGGTGCAGTGGGTATCCTCACAAAGCCTCACAAAGTTTGCTGGTTCGAACCCCAGCTGTGTCAGTTGGCATATGGGTGGTTTTATATGTGAATTAGATAAGCTAAATTGTCTGTAGTGTATGTGTGTGTATGTTTTGGTTCTCTAGGTTCGGGGTTGAGCATTGGGCTGACGACTCGCCTCGTTAAAATTAGATGTTACGAAACACCAACATGGTGCGGCTAAATCAACTTCGATATAAATGGCCCTGGGAGTAAGTAAGGCATTGGTTTTTGTCTTTACTTAAATGTTTTAGTTCAGCTACTTGATAATTTTAAGGCAATCGATTTCCTAATATTTTCCTATTAATGTGAACATTGATAAGAAGTTAACACAACTAATTATTTTGAGTTAACTATACTGAAGTTTACTTTATTAAGAAGTTGTTAATACAAACTGTTTTGAGTTATGCTCACTTAAACTTAATACACTACTTTACTTAGAAATTTTAAGCCAATCAGTTTCCTCAATTTTTCTAGTGTCATTTACATTTTATAGTTACATTTCAATTACATTTTATAGTGCACACAAAAGTTTTACTACTAAAAACCTTTATTACTAAATTATGAGCTCCTGTAATTATAAATATTGTAAATTGTATAATTTCACCCAGACACTTTACAGAGTAACACTTTTCCAGTGAGCCTGGGTTAACAAATCAGTTGAATACATCCTTGGTTCAGTCTTTAAAGATTTATAACCACACCTATGAATGTAAACTAAACATAACAGAGATTAAACAAGATCTTCGATTTAAATCTCTCACATTATTGAAGGTCAGGCGATCATTCTTTCAGTTCAGATTAAATCATGTCTTGTCTTGTAGTTCCTCATAAAGCAACCAGACTAGTATCTGTGTATTATTTAGTTGCCAAAGGCAATTTTGACATTTGGCACTCAGCGAGTGCTCATTTTACACCCCACATGCATTGCTTTTTCATTTCCAATTTATTAATGCCTCAGTCTTGGCTCCATTTCCTCACAGATTAATAAATAGTGGCTTGTATGTTTTACTGCTAATGTATGTAAATTGAAGGCAGAGCCCCAGAGGGAAATTACTTGGCAGTTGTTGATGGTAAAACATCAAATACCAGTTTTATGTCTTATTAGACATTGATTTTTTTTCCGGATTGAAAGCCATCAACACTGTACTCTATATTAATTACACTCGGGAGATTTTATGCAGTTTAATTGCTTGGCGGTTGGACATGCACAGCTACGCACAGCTAGGCACACATATAGCCGCTAGTCATCATTTACTCTCTTTAGCACACAGTGTTTAGCTCCTAAGAGCTTTCAGACTCTCACTTACAAAACACAGTCAGACATCCAGCAGCCGTGGGACTCACTCCATTGTCACTGTTACAATAGCAGCTAAATCTCCAAGACGTTGCTGGAATTTCACTGTACCGATGGAGTATCAATGACCCTCAAATCCCTCTGGCTCTGGTCATTATTTGAGATCATACTAAGCTTTCGGTAATGACAGGAACTGACTAGTGTACATTACCTCAGCCTGTGAGGGGTCAGCAGTTCACAATCCCTAGCGTAAACTAACATGTAGTGTCACCAAAACCACTTTAACATACTCAATACTACTACTATTAGCCACAGGAAAACCACAGTAAAATATGCTACAAGGTATTACTGAACAACAGTTAAAGTTTAAAATGTTTTCTAAAATGAGTAAGTTGAGTAGTTTTCTTTGCCACTGTGTCATTTTAGTATACATTAGTGACTGTTTTCATTTCATTTTAGTAAAAAAAAAAAGTTTTAGTATTTTTAATTTGAAATTCTTTAAATATTTTTTTATTTTGGTTTTAGTTATTTTAAGTTATCCTTTTATTTTATTTGAATTCATTTAAAACCATAGATAATATTCTGCTAGTTATTTAGCAAGATGCTAGTATTGAGCTTACAATTTAAAGGCTTAAGTAGGGCCCAATCCCAATTCTATTTTTTATCCCTTCCCCTTGGCCCTTGAAACAGAGTGTGAAGGGGAAGGGCTTCAAAATTTACCCCTAATAAATGGGACATCACAACAACACCTGCAAAGGTCATTCTATGTGATCGCAAACTCTAACTTCATATGAGATCGACGATGTTATTCCAGATGTTAGTTATTCCAGTTGCATTATTGTTTGGTATTCATCTTCAGGAAATCACCAAAGGCAATGATATCACCAAAGGCAATGAGACACTGTACAGGTATTTCCCAGCAACTAGACTTTTCCGAAAGAGTATTCGACTGTCATCAAGTGACAGATGTGAAAGTATGTTGTGGAATTACTATACAGGAATCATTATTATGGATTATAGATAGCAGAATTTTGTGGATAGCGAAATTTATGATTGTATTAAAACATGTGCTTGTTTGTTGTAAAAAATTTTTAATAATGCAAAAAAAAAAATTAATTGGAGAGACCCCCTCATGATTGTGAAGCGCTTTGGGTGTATAGCCATACACAATAACTGCGCTATATAAATACACACATTACATTACAGAATTGGGACACCCCTTCCCCTTCACTTGAACGTGCAAAACGAGGGGTAGGGCTAAGGGAAAGGCCTAAGGGGTATAATTGGGATTGGGCCTAGGATAATTAGGTTAACTAGGCAAGTTCGGTTAATTAGGCAAGTCATTGAAAAACAGTGATTTTTTACTGATAAAAATTAATTTCTTAAGAAAGCTAATAATATTCAAAACAGATTTTATTCCAGCCAAACTAAAACAAATAAGACTTTCTCCAGAATAAAAAAAAAAATATATATATGACTGATTTATTTTATCTTTATCATGATGACAGTAAATATTTTACTAGATATTTTTCAAGACACTTCTATACAGATTAAAGTGACATTTAAAGGCTTAACTGGTTAATTAGGTTAACTAGGCAGGTTAGGGTAATTAGGCAAGTTATTGTATAACGATGGTTTGTTTTGTAGACTATCGAAAAAAAATTTGCTTAAAGGGGCTAATAATGTTGTCCTTAAATCGGCTTTTAAAAAAATAAAAACTGCTTCTATTCTAGTCGAAATAAAACAAATAAGACTTTCTCCAGAAGAAAAAACGTTATCAGACAAATTGTGAAAATTTTCCTGCTCTGTTAAACATCATTTCGGAAATATTAAAAAAAATAAAATAAAATTCAAAAGGGTGCTAATAATTCTGACTTCAACTGTATGTACAATTGAAGAAGGAACATAACCATTTTTAAAAAAAAATGTCTGATGGTAAATCATACTAAATATTTTAGGAGAGAATCTTTTTATTAATTTCTAGACAGTCAAAAGTTTACATACATTTTCTTGGTATTTTTTTAGCTTTGCTTTTAAACTGTATAACTTCTTTTACAAGCGATTCACAATAGTTTTCAGGAATTTTGGCTTATTCCTCCTGACAGAATTGGTGTAACGGAGTCAGATTTGTAGGCTGTCTTGCTCGCACAAGCTTTTCCAACTCTGCCCACAAATTTTCTATAGGATTGAGAGCAGGGCTTTGTGATGGCCGCTCCAAAACATTCACTCTGTTGTTCTTAAAGCACATTTTAACTAATTTGGCAGTATGCTTAGGGTCATAGTCTGTTTGGAAGACCCATTTGTGGCCAAGTTTTAGGGCGTACTCACACTATGCTATTCGAACCGTGCCCAGGTCCGTTTCCCAGATCGTTTGAGAAGTGCGAGTGCTCTGAATCGGGCTCAGGCATGGTTCACTTGACCGGCCCTGGCCCGGTTGGAAGAGGTGTGCCAGAACGCGATTCACTTGGGCTTTGACACGGTATGCTTGTAGTGTGAGTGCAAAACGCGCCTGAGCCCGAAACTGAAGACGAGACGTGACTTTTAAGGGACTGTTTGATATGGATTAATTAATCATTCTTACTGTTGAATGAAAGCAAACTGTCGTAGCTTATTAAAGACACAAACCCCTCACTGCACGTCAGCTGCACCTTCAGCAAACCTCCTAATTCCTGCAGCACGAGGACTTTATGATTGTTTAAGAGCGTCAAAAGTGGCTGATTTATTCGGCGTGTCACCGCATATCAAACAACTTAAACAATATAAGTAAAGAAATCACCACTGTGCTGAGAAAAAGCGCTTACTGAACAGCGCATCATTGATGACGTAAGCATGCCCAGGCCTGAATGTATTGTGAGGCAACTGTACATAGTGTGAGTATGCCCTTAATTTCCTGGCTGATGTCTTGAGATGTTGCTTCAGTATTTCTACATAATGTTCTTTCTTCATGATGCCATCTATGCTGTGAAGTGGACCAGTCCCTCCTGCAGCAAAACAGCCCCACAACACGATGCTGCCGCTCCCATACTTCAAAGTTGGGATGGTGTTCCTAAGCTTGTAAGCTTTCCCCTTTGTCCTCCAAATGTAACACTGGTCATTATGGTTAAACAGTTAAATCTTAGTTCCATCAGACCACAGGACATGTCTCCAAAAATTATTATTTTCCCAGTGTAATTTAGCAAATTGTAATCTGGCTTTTTTGTTAATTTTGGCTTGGTGATTTTCCCATGTTGCCACACAAGGAAGCAGTGTGTTTGAGGTTTTCCTTAAATACTATTCTACAGTTGTGCCTCCAATTAACTCAAATGTTGTCAATTAGCCAATCAGAAACTTCCAAAACCTTGACAATATCATCTGAGCTTTTTAAACTTGACTTTCAAGAAAAATTCTAACAATTTCTCAAAAAATATCTCTCTCATTATTCTGCTATTAAGCATAACAGAAACAAATCTGATAATCCTAATTTACCTAAAAGAGGAAAAGTTTAGTCACATTAACATCTGACTTTTTAAACATGTTTATGTGCCTATATATATATATATATATATATATATATATATAAAATAACAAATTGACAAAAGGGCTAATAATATTGCCATCTATGTATAATTACATATTTTAGATTAAATTAATTACCCCAGGTAAGTTACCACTATTGATATTAGATTAATATCACCAACACACAGCAGGTCTGACATTTAAATATTTGTTATTTTACTACAAAAATACAGCTTGATGAAGCAACATGCCATCCTCGTTTGACTAAGGACTACGCACTGAGAGGAAGTTAATTGAAAGCGTGTTTGCGAAGCCCGCTATCATTTCATCCTCATCTTGAAGACATTTGATTGCATGATCACTGGAGAGAAGTCAGCTAATGTAAATTTCATTATAAAGATGTTGAGCTTTTCACCTCGTCAGTCGCTTGATGGACGCTTCTTCAAACTGCCGCTCTTTTCATGGAAAGCTGCTTCGGCTCCAGATGGATCAGCTCTGTAAACATACACGGATCAGCGCGTTCATTAATTCCTTTTGGGTAAGAGACACCCATCAATAAATCAATAGACTCTGCATCCACTGGATATTTTCAAATATCAATTGGACTGGTTAATTCCCTTAAAGCGCTGCTCCAGAGTTCAGCCATTGGCAGGCATCACTTCAGAGGGCCATTAAAGGTCCCTGGACAGCCGTTTAAGCGGATAGTCTTTTTACACAGAGCTCACACTGTTGTTTAACTAGCAGTTCTCTCTTTATTAAAGAGCCCAGAGATGGTCAGAGAGGGTTCATCTTCTCACAAACCCTCATCGTGCTGCGACAGCAATTTCATTAATTGATAAAAGGTTCCGGTCCGATCGACTCATTAGCTTCATTTCTTAGAGAATCGCCCTGTATTTGAACTAAGCAAAGAGAAATTTTATTGCTCTTTAACAGCTCATGACACTTAATGGAGTTCTCAGTTTATGTTTCATTGAAGTTTCTCCAATGTTTGTTTTTTTTTCGCTCTAAAATAGAGAACACAAACAGTGCTATAAAAACAGAATACATCTGATAATGTAGTTGTGAGGGAATTTGATGAGACGTGTTATTGTAAAATGTTCTGATTGCAAAGAAAAAAACGTAGGAAGGAAGGAAGGAAGGAAGGAAGGAAGGAACGAAAGAAAGAAAGAAAGAAAGAAGGAAGAAAAGAAGGTAGGAAAGAAGGTAGGAAGGAAAGAAGAAAGGAAGGTAGGTTGGAAGGAAGAAAGGAAGGAAGGAAGGAAGAAAGGAAGGAAGGAAGGAAGGAAGGAAGGAAGGAAGGAAGGGAAGGAAGGAATGAAGGAAGGAAGGAAGGAAGGAAGGAAGGAAGAAAGGAAGGTAGGTAGGTAGGTAGGTAGGTAGGTAGGTAGGTAGGTAGGTAGGTAGGAAAAAAGAAAGAAAGAAGGAAGGAAATGAAAGAAAGAAAGAAAGAAAGAAAGAAAGAAAGAAAGAAAGAAAGAAAGAAAGAAAGAAAGAAAGAAAGAAAGAAAGAAAGAAAGAAAGAAAGAAGGAAAGTAAGAAAGAAAGAGGGATGGAGGACTGAAGAAGGAAGGAAGGAAATGAAACAAACAAACAAACAAACAAAAAGAGGAAAAGGAGGGAAAAACATGGAATGAAAGAAAAAGTAAAGTAGGACAGAAAAAAGGAAGACAGAAATAAAACAAAAAAAAATAGAGAAATATAGAAAAATAGGAAGAATAGAGAGGAGAAAAGAAGGGGAAATAAAAGTGATAAAACTATTTCATAAATAAGAAGAAAAAAAGAAATTGAGCAGAAAGAAAGAAAGAAAGAAAGAAAGAAAGAAAGAAAGAAAGAAAGAAAGAAAGAAAGAAAAAGAAAAGAAAGAAAGAGAAAAGGAGAAAAAAACATGTAATAGAGGAAAAAGTAAAGTAGTACAGAAGAGGGAAGACAAGATAAAACAAAAAGGGAAATCATTGTAATTAGCTTAGAAAATGAGAAGAAATTAGACTTGAGAATGAAAAGAAACAAATAAAAAAGAAAATGAAGTGAAAGGACAGAACAAGGAAAGGAAATGGAAAAAAGGAAAGAGAATAGGAAAGAATGAAGGACAAATGGAAAGAATAGAGAAAAAATAAAATGAGATAAAGGAGGGGGGAAGGGAAGCAAGGTTAAATCAGAAAAGAAGGAGAGATTAAGTAAAAAAAGGACACGTATATAAATAATAAAAGTATATAAATAATAAAAAATGAGAGGAAAAAATAGGAAAATAAAGAAGGAAAGAATAGAGAGGAGAAAAAAAGGGAAAATAAAAGAGGTAAAACTATTAGAAAATAGAAAAGATGGAGAGAAAATTTATATGAAATGAAGGAAGCAGTAAAATAGGACAGACTTGAGGGAAGACAAGATAAAACTAAAAAGGGGAATACTTGTAAACAAAAAAAAAAAGAAGAAATTAGACCTAAAAAAAGAATTTAAAAAAAAAAACAAGAAAAATTCAAATGAAGTAAAAGGACAGAACAAGGAAAGGAAATGGAAAATAAGACTGAGAAATAGAATAAACGAAGGACATTTAGAAAGAATGGAGGAAAGTAAAGGAAGAGATAAAGGAAGGAGGAGGGAAGTAAGGAGAAATCAGAAAAGGAGAGATGAAGTAAAAGACACGTAAATAGAAAGAATGGAGAAAAATAAAAAAAGATAAAGAAAGGAGGAAGAGGGAAGCAAAGAGAAATCAGAAAAGAAGGAGAGATTAAATAAAAGAAGGAAACGTAGCAGGATGGAATGAATAAAATAATAAAAATGAAAGGAAAGATAAATAAGAATAAAGAAGAATGGAGGGAAGAATAGAGAGGAGAAAAGAAGGGGCCTAAAAGTAAAGTAAAACTATTTTAAAAAGAAAGGATGGAGAGAAAATGAATATAGAAATAAATACAGAGAAACTGAAAAGAGAAAATGGAAAGACAGAAAAAGTACAGAAAAAAAGAACAGAAAGTATGGAAAGAAGAAAAAACAAGGAAAGAAAGAGTTTCAATTAATTTTAAAGGGCACCTATTTTACCCCTTTTTCCAGATTTAATATAAGTCTTTGGTGTCTCCAGAATGTGTCTGTAAAGTTTCAGCTCAAAACACCCATCAGATTATTTATTATAGCTTTCACTAGTTTGTGTTTTATAGCTCTCAACAGATTTTTGCTGTTTTTGTGTACTGGGCCTTTAAGGCTAGTCCTCCCCGCCCACCGTGCCTGTCAGCGTGCCTCAGTCTCCGCCCTCGGCTGCCCCAGACAACTGACACAGACATAAAGGAAGCAGATCTCATGTAACGTTTGTGAGGAAAAACTACAGTAAGAACTTTACCAATGATTATTTGATGTTGATGTTGTGGAGCTGCAGGATGAGTCACACACAATGTCGTTACAAAGTTCACACACACACACACATACACAGCGCAGCAGACACACACGCACATACATACAGCGCGCGTTTAGCTTTGCACTGTCTTTGCACGCAAATGTGACAGGATACATGTTAATATCCACTGCTGTATGGATATGTTACGTTAATGTACAAAATAAACCTGATTTAACGTCCACAAACCGGGATTGAAGCGTCTTCTTTTATAATTGTACTGACATGCGGCTGTGTTGATGAAGTAAAGCTGAAGTAAATCTCTGTAAGTCATTAACATGCACTGATTTAAAACATTTTAAACTTGTAAAACTCACTCTTGATCACATTTGATGATGATTGATGATCCTAGCAAACTGTTTATTTACGGTTGCTTTGCGCACGTCCTGTCTTGTGGATATGATTGCAAACGTTACTATGGAGACATGTTAATACGCAGCTGTCAATCAATTCGGTGGGCGGGGGGACCGCACTCCTATGTTGAGTTACGGTCGATCTCAAACCGCTTCAATTGGTCCACCGTTTTTATGTTGTTAAATTGAAAAAAAAAAAAGGACTGAGTGTGTTTATATCACCCCAATATGACGGTCTATACATTATACCTACACATATGTCTGTCCAAACAGCTTGAAAAGTAGATTTTTCACCATAGGTGCCCTTTAAAGTAAATTTAGAAATTTAGAGGAAATTAGACATAAATATTAAATGAAACAAGAAAGAAAAAAGAAAATCAAGTGAAATGATATAATGAGGAAAGTGAATGGAAATTAAGGAAGGAAATGAAGAAAGTGAATAGAAAAGAAAGAAGAAAATATTAGAATGAAAGAAAGTAGCAAACTAAAGAAAAATAAAGTAAGAAGGGAAAGGAGGGAAGCAACGAGAAAGAAGAAACTAGGAGAGACACACAAGACCAATGATAAAAAATAAAATGGACATAGAAAAAATTAAAATGCTAAGAAAAGGGGGAAACTGAAAGAAAGAAAAAAGAGGAAATGAAGGGAAAATACAAGCCAGGAAGAATGGAAAAGAACTGGGGGAAAAGGAGGAAACTGAGAACAAGCAAATCTGACCTCATGGAAACCTTTTTTTTTTTTTTTTTTGCAATTTTCAGAACATAAAATAGAAATAAAAAACAAATTAGAATAATAAGAAAGAGAGAAAGAAAGAAAGAAAGAAAGAAAGAACATTTTTAAAGAGAAAATGGAAAATAAATGAAATCAGAGTAAGGAAAAGGGAAAGGAAAAGGCATGAAGAAGAAAGCAAGCATGGAAGCAGGAAGAATGAAAGAAAAGAAAAGTGTGGGAAATAAACAGAGATGGATGAAAAGGCAAGAAGAAAGCGAGAGTGTGCAGATGGCAGAGACAGAGAGAGAAAGAGAGAGTGAGAGAGAGAGCAGCAGATGCAGAGCAACACAGAGTGGAGATCAATTATGGAGGTTGAGTCCTGGTATGATTTGATTTGCTGCAGTGGCATGTGTTTTTATTGGATTGGAGGAAAGCTGTGAGATTATTAAGCATCCGGCAGAAAAGCTCCAGGTCTCTGCCATCAGCACTTTCTGTGTCTGCAGCTCCCAATCTCTCAGGCCACTTAAGGAAGAGACTGAAGACTCACTTATTATTCTCCTGCACTCAAAGAGCAATAAACAACAGAGCTCTGCTGCCTGAGCACAAGGCCACATCAACACACACACACACAGTTGCTCATTATTTGATGGCACACTGGAGCTCTCTGAAATGCACAGAGCCAGGATTGCAGTCCAAGTAGCCTCTGGCAAACAAAAGACACTGGAGAGCATAAGCTGAGGTCATTATATGCACACACTCAATGCACTGGAGGATGGGGGGGGGGGGGGGGGGGGCACAATTACATTATCTACAGGCATGAGGATATGGCAATGCCTCTGCTTCAACCACAATTTGGATAAAATGTGGACCAATCCAACAACTTAATTAAAAAAATTAAATAAACAGTTGGCTTTCTTCATATTTTACCCAAAATTGGGATGAAACAACCCATCTTTTATTTTTTTGTGTGTTGCGTTTAACAGTTTTATATATAATATTATAAAGTGTAATGCAATAGTCTATGGGTGTTTCCCAGTGTTGGGTTGCGGCTGAAAGGGCATCCACTGCGTAAAACATATGCTGGAAAATTTTGCGGTTCATTCCACTGTGGCAACCCCTGATTAATAAAGCGACTAAGCCGAAAAGAAAATGAATTAATTAATTCTAAAGTGTTGGTTAGCACCTTGTTGGGAAA
Source organism: Danio kyathit (assembly GCA_903798195.1). Taxonomy (NCBI): domain Eukaryota; kingdom Metazoa; phylum Chordata; class Actinopteri; order Cypriniformes; family Danionidae; genus Danio; species Danio kyathit. Next base: position 33,489,613 of record LR812530.1, read on the forward strand.
TGTTATAGTGAAATGTTAGCAAACAACATTGAACAAATGTAAACTGAAAGAACATCAACATAATAAAGGCAAGGAGAACAGAATGAAGCATAAACGGAAAAATGAATAAGCAAAGAAGTAATGAAAGATTGAAAGAAAGAAGAAAATCAAAGGAATAAAAAAGCATGAGGATAGAAAACAGAAAGGAATTACAGAGGAAGCAGAAATGGAAGAAAATATAACAAGTAAACGAAAAGAAAGTTGGAAATGAGTGGCGGAATGAAGCAAAAAGAAAGGATATCTGAAAAGAAAGAAGGAAACTAAGACATTTTGCCAATTGTTCTATGTGGAAACTGAAATACAAATAAAAGAAAAAGACTTGATGGGGTATAGTAATGTCATTCACAAATCAAAGGAAAGTCAAAATAAAAAAAATAAGAAGCAAATCTGACTTCTCATTGTAACTTTTGTTATTTTGGCTATTTTCAGTAGTAACAATGTAAAATAGAAACAAATAAGAAAGAAAGAAAGAAAGAAAGAAAGAAAGAAAGAAAGAAAGAAAGAAAGAAAGAAAGAAAGAAAGAAAGAAAGAAAGAAAGAAAGAAAGAAAGAAAGAAAGAAAGAAAGAAAGAAAGAAAGAAAGAAAGAAAGAAAGAAAGACATGAATATAATTATTATACAACCCCAAATCAAAAACAGTTGGGACAGTATGGAAAACACAAATAAAAAAAGAAAGAAGTGATTACTAAATTTACTTTGACTTGTATTTCATTGCAGACATCATAACAAACATTATTTAATGTGTTCCTCATCATTTTTCTTTTCTTCTTTTAATAAAGTAGTATTTCAATTTTGGTTCTTGCAACACATTTCAAAAAAAGTTGACAGTAAAGCATTTACAACTTTGTAATGTTGCCATTCCTTTTCACACTTAAAAGATGTTTAGGGACTGAAGACACCAAGTGATGAAGTGTTTCCGGTGTGATTTTGTCCCATTCTTTTGCTGTGTTCACACCAGACACGGAACACACGGATAAAACACGCTATAAACTCATGAAATATCATGTATTTTATGTTGATTTCATTTTATGTTTATCATTTTGAGTTTACTCGCTTCCTTCACTGAGCAATAGACGCGGATATGCATCATGGGCTGGGCTTCTGTCTGCCCGGTGACTAGCTTCGTTGCTAAATCGTCACCTTGGAATTATAAGGTTCTATCTGCGTTCTGAATGATTTTGAGATATTGAGCTTCAAAGCTTTTGCATTCCATAGAAAACAGTATGTGTGCAACATTTGTTTTTTTAAATAAAGAGTCTTTAAAATGTAAACAACTTATAAAAAAACATCCCATAATGTAAATAAGTTGTCAATTAATAAGAATGTAAATAACTCAATTTTGACAAAAATGTCAGATAGAACCTTATAATTCTAAGGTGACGGAATGGCTAACATGAATTTTATTGAGAGAATAGCTGTGTTTTTGTGCTTTATGAAGGCTGAAAAACAGCATCGATTGATTTGGAGCCATGCCTGAGTCCACTAGATCCATTCTGAGGTGCACCCAGCTCTGTAAGCTCATAAAACTTCTCCAGAAACTATACCTGGATGATGGAAGCTTTCAGCGGTGCTTCCGACTGAGCCGAGCCCAGTTTGATGAACTGTTGTCCTGTGTCGGCAGGAGGATTTTCCCCCGGGACACCAACAACAGGCGCAATGTCGTAATCACTCTCCTGCAAGAGAAAGCTCCTGATTGGTTAACGCGGCACGAATGTCCGCTGAAGTTCAGATTTTCCAACTCGAGCGATTCGCATCAAATGTGCGATACGCGCTTCATTTGCGCCGCCTCATTCGCAAGTATCACGCCACAGGATGTCTATTCACATCTCTGCATTGACTTAACATGTAAATCACTCGCGCTTGACGCTTCTTCCACGTCTGGTGTAAACGCAGCATTCCAGCAAACAAGTCTTAAGGTGGGCAACAGGCCAGGGTCTTCATTGTCGCATTTTGTGCTTCAAAATGCAACACACATTCTCTATTAAAGACAGGTCGGGACTGCAGGCAGGCCAGCCAAGTACCTGTATCCTCTTCCTCCACAGCCAGGACTTTGTAATGTGTGCAGAATGTAGTTTTGCATTGTCTTGTTGAAATATGCATGGCCGTCCCTGGAAAAGAAGTCAGCATATTGTGCTTCAAAATGTCTATGTACTATTCAGCATCAATGGTGCCATCACAGAAGTGCACAATCCCCATACCATGACAGACCCTAACTTTTGGACTTGTTGCTGGTAACACTGGATGATCAGTTTCTTTCTTGGTTCAGAGCACACGGCATCCATTTCTCCACAAAAAAAAAATAAATAAATAAAAAATCCTGAAATACTGATTCATCTGACCACAGTAAATGTTTCCACCGTGTAATGGTACATTCCATATGTCTCAGAGCCCAGAGAAGTCGACGGCGCTTATGGACACTGTTAACTAAGGGCTTCCTTTTGGCACAGTACAGTTTTAACTGCCATTTGTGGATGTAACTACGTACGTACAGTATTGTGGTACTTGACAAATGTTTGCCAAAGTAGTTCTGAGCCCATGTGGTGATATCGCTTATAGATTATTTTGAGCGATGTAAACAAAAACAATGGTCCCAAGGCATTTCCTGTTTTACATTTTTAATTTCTATAGCTTCCAAGAATCCAAAATGAGCCACACATTGATAAATAATGTTATTATAGCTGTTTTAAGTAACCCTTGTTACTGTTATGAAAAAGTTTGATAACAAGCAGGAAATGTTCATGGGCCAATGACATGACCACATTGAAAGGTCAATAGATGAATGATGATTCTTGGGATCTGAGGTATTGGTTGTTCAGCTTAGGCTTGCACCCTTGTCCTTTACGCATTGACGTTCTCCAGATTTCTTGAATAGTTTAAATATTTAATGCATTATTGAAGGTGAAATGTCTGTAAATGTCTTCTTATCTGTCTTTGAGGAACATTGTGTTTAAACATTTCAATAATTTTCACGTATTTGTTGGCGTTCCCCTGCCTCTCTTTGCTCCTAAAGGACTAGACCTTTCTTGACTGCTTTTTTACCAAATTATAATTACAATCACCTGTTGACATCACCTGTTTCAAATCACATCATTATTTAAGCAATTAAACTGATGACTAGCCCTAAACTGCTCCTGTCCCAACGTTTTTTGGAATGGGTTGCAAGTCTGAATGACAGCGAAGGATGTATATTTACAAATGAAATGAAGTTGATCAGACAAAACAAGAAATATTTTGTGTTCATATTGTCTGCAATGAAATAAAAGTCAAAGTACATTTGAAAATCACTACTTTCTTTTTTATTTGCATTTTCCATACTCTCCAAACGTTTTCTGATTTGGGGTTGTATAATAAAATAAAAAATAAAAAAATAATAAATAAATAAATAAATAAATAAATAAATAAATAAATAAAAATAAATAAATAAATAAATAAATAAATAAATAAATAAATAAATAAAATAAAATAAAATAAAATAAAATAAAACAAAACAAAACATAACATAACATAACATAACATAACAAAATATAATATAATATAATATAATATAATATAATATAATATAATATAATATAATATAATATAATATAATAACTGACACTTAGTCTGATATGTTTTTTCAGCCATTGAATGCCCTGTGCTTGTAAAGTATCCATCATTATTTTAATGATGTACCATAATAAATGAATATTGCGTTGTTTATAAAGGAGGCTGCGGGATCAGTGTAGAATATGAACATGACTGCAACTTCTAATCAACTATTAAACATCCCTCCAGCAACCTTCAGCCTCATGTCAACGTGCTTGTCAAACGTAAGTAATGGCTTTTGTAATAGGTGATTAACCTCAAGGATCGAGGCTGCGTTCAAATTTAATCACATCCAAGCAGCTCACGAAAGCCCACAATAAGCACAAATTCCTCATCAAAACACATAATTGCAAAATGCAGCCTTCCATGCACATGCAAAAGCTGCAGCGCATTTAAAAAACAAACCAAAAAATAAATAAATAAATAAACGCTGAGTTACTGATGCGAGAAGCAGTAGAGAGGAAAGAACGTTGAGTCACTATTAACAAAAAGAAAAATATCCTTATTACATGCCTCACTTGATAGTTGATTTTGATTGGTCAAAGGTATTTTTTGCATTATTAAAGAGGCCTTATTATGAATTATAAAAGGTCATGTTTTGATTTTGGGGGTCTCCAAAAACAGGCTGATATGCATGCAAGGTTAAAAAACACTTTCATTGTCTTATAATATGCATTTATTTTTACCTAATTACCCCATATGATTCCCATATGATTCGTTCAGCGATTCATTTGTTCCCAAACTCCTTCTTTGCGTGAAGCTAATCTGAGGTGATTGGTCCGATGACCCAGTTTGTTGTGATTGGTTGACTGGGTTCAGTGCGAGATGGAGAGAAACGCCCACCACAGTTATGAAGTAGTATGTGAGAGCCCAATGCAGGAATGCATTAAAGCAATGCTGTTAAACACCTGCATATTACTCTACTCTTAATCCTAACTCCAAGTAATAACAATGACATAGATTCAGTATTAATCCATACAGTGGCAAAAGTCAAAACTTTTGAAAATTAACCCCGCCGCGCATGTGAGGAACAGCTGATGGTGGCCATAGCAATGACAAATGGCAAACGATCACGAGTTCAGAAACGCTTTTAAATCGGTAAAGAAAGAAGCATGCGTCGCGTTTTCAACCCGGTTTTGGACGCAATATGTGAACAGCCCCATAAAGATTTAACCTGAGAGATACACTACAAGCACTGATCTATAATACTGTAGATAAATTATTACAAGCCGTGGGGAGCGATTACACGTTACAACACACAATTAAATACATATTTTGCAAACTACACAAAACGAGGCAACAATTTTAATAACACTTACGTGATCTGGAGGAAGAAGAAACTGGTCCATATGAACTGTAACAGTCACTGACAAACTCCCATACATAATAGTCTTTGTTGCTCCTTCCTTTAATAGCAAACGGCAGAAGAATCCCGGATTGCAGCATAGGTTTCTGTATCAAAAATCAGAAAAATAACAGGAACAAACACAGCACTAGGTTGGCTATGCTGTGGTATTGTTGTAAAAATGAACTTTAACCCTTTATTCCCCACAGCCAAATCTCCATCTGTCAGTGATCGTCATCTTCGTGTCATGATCAGTCCTCAGCACTCCGCTAGTATCTGAAGGGAAAGGCACGTTCATGTTTTACTGGATTCAGCACTTCATGATTGGTGATGTACTGTATCGATGTTGATGCGTTCAGGCAAAAGATCCGAACTCAAAATGATTCATTTATTCTACTCTGAGTTGACTATTTTGTTAAAGAATCAATAGCTTTAAACACGGTGCACTTTCAGATTGAACCCTCAGCTGGATGTTTTCATTTACTGAGAGCTGTGTCACACACTTCATGGAAGCTCATTTTCAAAAACCCATAATAGGGGCTCTTTAAATAATTATTATTTAAACGACTATTAAATATATTTGTAGAATATGAAATATATGACAACCAATATTTAACAATAATGCATAAAACATTAACCATTTTCAGTGTTGGGTTGCAGCTGGAAGGGCATCCACAAAACATATGCTGGATAAGTTGGTGGTTCATTTCGCTGTGGCGACTCCTGATTAAAAGGACTAAGTTGAAAAGAAATGAATGAATCAAAACATTAACCAATCAGAATCAAGTAATCTTGCTACGTGGCGCATTATTTCTGCATAATTAATATTAATAAATATTTTTTTTCATCATGTTTTATTTTATAATATATTTTATTCTCTCTCTATACAGATTTTGAACCAAGAGAGCACTTTTAATGTTTCTCATTTCTCTGGATTTATGATTTATTTGTGTTTATTACAAAAATGGTTGCATGTTTCCAGAGATTTATATTCTTTTTTGACAACAGAATATGAAAACTTTAGAAGATTTAAAGGGATCATGAATATTTTAAAAAACAAAAATGGAAATTAAAATTTTGTCATCATTTACTGCCCCTTGACTTATTCCAATGACTACCATATTTGTTTTTCCTATGAGTGTCAATGGTTACCGGTTTTCAACATTCTTCAAAATATCTTCTTGAACAATCAACAATCCTAAATTCCTAAAAAAAAAAACAGATTTTCAGTTGCAACATACAAAAACATTTGTTATTCTGTCCAATTATTATTTAAAATGCTCTAAATGACAATATTGTTATTGAAATTTGGAAGAAATGTCATTATTTATCTAGAGTTATGATTTATTTATATTTCTAATAAAAAGGTGCCATGTTTTCAGACATTTGTATTCATTTTCGACAACAGAATACCAAAATTTCAGAACATTTAAAGGGATCATGAATATTTTGAAAACAAAAATGGAAATTAAAATTCTGTCATAATTTACTCCACTTTCCCAGAGATGTGTTGCGGCTGGAAGGGCATCCGCTGCGTAAAACAAATGCTGGATAAGTTAGCGGTTCATTCCGCTGTGGCGACCCCAGATTAATAAAGGGATTAAGCCTAAAAGAAAATGAATGAATGAATTTACTCCCCCTTGACTTGTTCCAATGACCACCATATTTGTTTCCCTATAGGTGTCAATGGTTACTGGTTTCCAACATTCCTCAAAATATCTTCTTGAACAAACAACAATCCTAAATTCCTAAAAATAAAACACTGATTTTTCAATTGCAATGTAAAAAAACATGTGTTATTCTGTCCAATTATTATTTAAAATCCTCTAAATGACAAGATTGTTATTGGAAATTTGGAAGAAATGTTATTAAACCTAAAAAGAGGAAAACTAATATGAACATTTCCCTCAAACCCACATCCAATAAATATAGATTAGCGACAAGTGGTCTCTAAATAATTCTCCATAAATGTTATCAAAATGATACATTTTACACAAATGATGTGCAGATTCAGATAATGGTCACCAAATAAACTTTAAGAGTGCTCATTGTGCATGATCAAAGCTCTGTTTTTAATGCTCAGCACAGCTTACAGGGAATTCCAATATTGTTTTTTCTCTATAGCTGAAGAGTTTGTCATCGTAAGTGTTCTTATAGGAATGTGTTAAAGCAAGCAGACAGCTTAGAGAAGAGAAATAAAAGGCAAACAGAGTTTAGGGGTTGTGAACTTATTCATGTGTGAGAGTGAAGGATTCACCTGAGGTTGTTTGTTCAGGAGACTTGAATGCCGTGTAGATAGAGAGCAAGGGAACAAAAGGAGAAGCTGAGAGAGAAGTTCTTAAGGCAAAAACATTTGAACGTTAAACAAAAATAAAACCGTGTTTAGATGCTTGATTGCAACGCTCTGCAGGATGTCGGTTCTTGGTTGGAAATGGGTTAAAAAGAGTCTTGTGCTTCAGGCATTATGTGTGGGATCTGTTGAAGAAACAAACATAAATTAAAAAAAATAGTTGTTATGTTTTTTTGTTTTTTTTTCACACACGTAATAAATTGGTGATGTGTTGATAAGCTTGTATGTAGACTATTTAGTGCTATAATAATTGCTTCTTTTTTAAAACATTATTATTATGATTATTATTATGCAGCACTTGTGTTTGCACATTGATAACAATAATGTTACTTGAGCAACAAATTAGAATGATTTCTGATATATCATGTGACTCTAGAATTGGGGTAATGATGATATATATCTCATCAAGTAATGATAATATATCATTGAGTAATGATGATACATTGAATTAATGATGATACTGTATATACATACCTTACATACACACAACAAATATAAGTGTTAGTCTAGAATATTGAACAGTACATACATTGCAACTAGCATGGATTGTGAAAAATAAGAAAATCCCTGTTTCCTCAACATTCTGCGATTGGCTTGTTAAGCAAATGGCTCCATCCCAGGCATGCATCATTGGTTATTTCGGTAACACTTTACAATAACAGTACATGAATAATGATGTATTAATGTGCAAACTAAACATTACTTTATTATGAATTAATGATGAGTTAAGGTATGCACTAATCATGAACTAACTTGAACTACAACATGAGTCACATGAGTTCATGTGTGAATAACGGCTACCTTAATTACTTGTTAGTACATTTTGTTAATTAATGTATTAGTTAACATTTAAGTTTAAGCTAAATGTAACCAACATGAACTCATGAGCTGTTAATGTATGATTATGTCATGACTTTACTTGGAGGGGCACATCATCATTAACTCATCCTTAACTACTCATGAACTCCTGTTCATGCTGACGTTGACAGAACACTTTTCTATTGTTATTCAGTGTAAAATGACTAGTTGGATGCGCATAAGGAGTTCATGAGTAGCTAAGAATGGGCAATGATGATGTGCCCCTTCAAGTAAAGTCACAACATAATTATATATTAACATATCATGAGTTCATGATGGTTAAATTAAGCATAAACTAATGTGGTAATTAATACATTAATTAACAAACAATCATGTACTAACAAGTAATTAAGGTAGCCGTAATTCACACATGAACTCATGTGACTCATGTTGTAGTTAAAGTTAGTTCATGATTAGTGCATACATTAACTCATCATTAATTCATAATAAAGTAATGTTTAGTTTACACATTAATACATCATTATTCATGTACTGTTATTATAAAGTGATACCGTTATTTCTGTTAAGTGACAAGATATTTGTCTCAGCAAAATCGGACCTTAAAAAGTCCATGGCATGATTATTGTTTATTTTGGTAAAATAAGTGTAATCTAGAGGCCTTTGCCTTTCATATAAGCCACTTCTGATACCAATTGATCAACTAGAAGTCAAGTTATTATTTGTTGTTCCTAAAACTTGGATAAGTGACAAGCCACTCTTGCTGTGTGTGGAAACACAAAGAAATTCTCTTTCCATTTTACAGACTAGGTGAAAATCAGTATGCACAAAAAATTGTGCATTAATTCATAGTATTTGGGGAAAAAAATGTACCCAGATTATCTACAACCAAGATGGACTTGTAAATGGCAATTAAGCTACATAACTGATACTGGCAGGCCATGTAACAAAATCAACATGGCGGGCATAGTACATCAAATTATCATTCAGACTAACCTTATTTAACTATATAGCAGTGGCTATACAAGGGTGGATAAGTGGATAAAGTGAATCAGGACAAAAAGTGTATAAGTGGAGAGAACATGATCACTATGATTTTAGCCTTAAGCAAAAACCTGCGCATTGGACCTGCTAGAAAACAATTAATGATGTAAAGCAAGTTTCAAACTACTGTAAATGCAGTAATAGGTAGTGATTTTTAATGCAGAAGTAATGCTCACACTTTCAATGTAATCAGTCTATGGCTTACTAAAATGACTTGGTTCTACTAGCTCTTTAAGTGTGAGTGGAATTCAAGTCGACGAAGGTGCGCTAACAAGGACACTAAAGACCACAGACTCTAGAGGCCAGCGGAGAGAGGTTTACTTACATTGCTCATACTAGTCAGCCTCCTGTAGACTCTACGCTGTAAACCACACTCACATCAGGGTTACTGAACCAATCAGGGTCACGGCACCAATTGAACCCCTCATTAAGAGAAAATGGCTTTTTCATATTAAATAGCATTTGTTACACTCACCTTACTAAACCTCACTTACATTTGCGGTAATGACAGCAGTGTAACCTCTCTGGTTCTACTTGCCACACTCTGAGGGAGATTCAGATCTGCATTTCTTGCTTCTAGTTGGCCTCAGTTACAGTTAAAGTCAAAATGATTAGCCCTACTGTAAATTTTTTTTCTTTTTCAAATATTGCCCAAATGATGTTTAATGGAGCAAGGAATTTTTCTACAGTATTTTCTTTAATACTTTTTTATTATTATTAATAGTTAAAGTTATTAATAGTAAGTCCTATTTGTTTTATTTTGGCTTTTTAATTTTTTTAACAATTGTAAGGTCAATATTATTAGCCCTCTTATGTATTTTGGCTGCGTCCAAAACCGCCTACTACTCAGTAGGTACTGCATTCGAATTTAAACGTAATACTCGGCCGTTAGAAAGTATGTTCTATACAGTATGAATATGAGCAGTATGAATGAAATTAGACGAACTAAATCTGCCATTTTGTCATGGTCACGTGACCTATGCACAGTTGCGTCGCTTCACTCCCATTAATGAATTCTCTTGCGGGGCATCATGGGATAGCGCAGTGTGCATGGGATGCGCACTTCAGAATCTCGCCGGAAGTAGTAGGTCATTCGGGGTACTTCTTGCATACTGTTTTTCTTGCATACTCTTGTTGCATACTGTTTTTAGCATACTATATAATATGGAAGTATGCGGTTTCGGATGCAGCCATTGAAATAAATAAAAAAACAGAGGGATTTCCTCCCTTTCCATCACAGGTGCCGTTGCCTCTCCTATGCAATCCTCAAAACAGTCATGTGCGTGACATGTCAGCTGACATGTTCCATAGTGATAAATAGCCACTGTTTCCCAAACGGATTCTCTACACGCAATTTGAAGCGGAGTGGAGGTCTAGGTTTTGGGTGCATGTTTGAACGATTTGAGCAGACATATACACATAAATATTAATAATAATAATAATAATAATAATAATAATAATAATATCTAAAGATGTCGATTTTGGTGAGTTTTCTTTCAAACACAACTGATTTTGTCTTAAATGAGCATAAAAAGTTAGGAAAGCAATCAAATGCTTTCATTATAATGTTAGATGTGTGCATTTTTTAAGTGACTTCTCTGTTATTTAATGTAATCAAACGAAAAATCTAAACGAAAGATTCATTTGTTGCTCTTTATTCAGAATGTTCAAGTTATACAGTGAAGAAAAGATTAATGAGATTTGATACCTTGATTCTATTTCTTTAAAATAGCTATTCATTTTAGTTGTTAAAACTGTTTGCTAATTTATTTGCAGCTTTTTCTAATGTATACTATTTATTCTATCATTTGTAAATAATAATAATAAATTACTGACCGTTTAACTGTTTATTTACGGGGGCATATCACTTATTTTCACATCCCAATGTTGACAGGTATGACTAAATAATGTTATTATGGCCAAGAGAAAAGAAATCAGTTATTAGAAATTAGCCATTAAAACTATTATGTAAATCTTCTTTTCGTTAAACAGAAATTGGGAAAATACATATACAGGGGGGCTAATAATTCTGACTTCAACTGTATATCAAGCTGTGTTAGGAGAACTTGTCCTTTAGATACATGCAGTACTTGTCAATATTAATTAGTAGTATTGTTGCTCTCACACAAACCACATGCTGGATGACACATGGCCTCTAGTTCTGTGAACGCCGTTCGGCACGACTTTAGCCAGAGGATGATCACAGTCCTAAAAGGTCAACAGTTGCCCCACTCTCAGCAAGTGTTCTCTGACATTTACAGCGCTCGCATCAGTAAAATCAGCCACTAGTGTTCGTAACTCTCTCTCTCTCTAACTCTCTGCCTGCATAGGTGAAGCGGCCTTTACCAAGGACAACAACTGCCTGAATGCCGCCAAGGCCTGCAACCTGAATGACACATGTAAGAAGTACCGCTCCTTGTACATCAGCCCCTGCACCAGTCGAGTCTCCACTACTGAAGTGTGTAACAAGCGCAAGTGCCACAAGGCCCTGCGGCAGTTCTTCGACAAGGTGCCACCGAAGCACAGCTATGGCATGCTTTTCTGCTCCTGCCCCTCCGGGGATCATTCGGCTTGCTCCGAGCGCAGACGTCAGACCATAGTGCCAGCCTGCTCCTACGAGGACAAGGAAAAGCCCAACTGTCTCTCCTTGCAAGCCTCCTGCAAGACCAACTACATCTGCAGGTAGGATGAAAGACTGCTTGTGTAACATGTCACGGAGTAAGAAGAAAAGTGCTGGGACGTTCACTATACTTTTCCAGCGAGTTAATTATTTAACTAGAAGAAGTGTCCGTGGGGTAGACGGTGTCTGAGAAGAGATGGTAACAGTAATAGGACTGCCGGGCTGTCACCTTTATGCTGAGTCTTTTTAATGAGATGTACTGTATGGAATCTTGTTCATTCCTGCTTCATTTTTTTTTTGCAGATCTCGTTTAGCTGACTTCCTCACTAACTGTCAACCTGAGGCACGCTCGATATCAGGGTGTCTGAAGGAAAACTATGCTGACTGTCTGCTGGCATATTCAGGGCTCATTGGTGAGTGGATAAGAAAGTTTGTGTCATACAAAATATTTGGCAGTGTAGTATAATGTCATGAGAATCTCATTACCACAGTACTTTTGAAATTACAGTATCACTTCTGTGTACTTAGTCAAAAAATGTAAAAGTTTCATGTATTACAAAACCCTTTTTCTACTGGTGAAGTGGGATATGGGTAAAGTGTTAAGGGTTGTTTAGTGTGTAAAGAGTCAACTGTGCAATTATAGATGTCAACACAGAAATTAATGGGAAAAAATGGTTTTAAACACTACCATATTAGAGTTCTTTGGCTTGTAACATTAGCAGACCCCCCTTTTGGTGATAAATAAAAGCCTTTTCCTAAGGTTCCATAAAGATAAGGTTATGGAAATATACCAATAATGAGTTAAATATACAGTTGAAGTCAGAATTATTAGTCCCCTCAATTAATATTTATTGAATTATGTTTATTTTTTCCCCCAATGTCTGTTTAACGGAGAGACTTTTTCAACACATTTCTAAACATAATAGTTTTAATAACTTATCTCTAATAACTGATTTATTTTATCTTTGCCATGATGACAGTAAATAATATTTTGCAAGACACTTCTATACAGCTTAAAGTGACATTAAAAGTCTTAACTAGGTAATTAGGCAAGTTATTGTATAAGAGTGGTTTGTTCTGTAGACTATCGAAATATATTCAGTTTAAAGGGGCTAATAATTTTGACCTTAAAACGTTTTTCAAAAAATTTAAAACTGCTTTTATTCTAGCCGAAATAAAACAAATAAGACTTTCTCCTGAAGAAAAAAATATTATCAGATGTACTGTGAAAATTTGGTCACACTTTATTTTGACGGTCCGTTTGTTGAATTTAAGTTACATTGCAACTAATTATCATTAGATTATAAGTAGACTGTTAGGTTGGGGTTAGGGTTGGGGTTGGGGTTAGGGTTAGTGTAAGTTGACATGTAATTGCAAAGTTTCTTATAGTCAGTTAAATGTCTGTTGAAGGACTGTTAAATGTCAGTGTCAACAGATATTAAGCAGACAGTCTACTAATACTCAAATGGACCATCAAAATAAAGTGTTACCGAAAATTTCCTTGCTCTGATAAACATAATTTGGGAAATATTTAAAAAAGAAAAAAAATTCAAAGGGGGGCTAAAAATTCTGACTTCAACTGTACATTTAAAAGATGTAAAAAGGATGAAAAAAGAAATAAGAAATATGTAAAAGTAGAAATAAGAAATTTGTGATAGACGAATGATGTGGGTGGGATGGGGAAAATAATAAGATGCTCTTCATCCCGCTACATTTCAAACCAGTTAAATTGATTTGTTATTTTAAGTGTATATGGATAGGTAAATATTTTTGTTGATTATGATGAAATGTACTTTGTTTGAAGAAGAAATGGAATTGAAGTGTATGATATTCTGTTTGCAAAAAAAATCAAATCAACCTTGCTTTTAAAATGTTTTAATGGGCCTCAAAAATATTTGTAATAATTCTAATATTAATCTAATGAATACTTGTATTGGGCGTCACTGTGGTGCAATGGGTAGCACAATTGCCTCCCTGTTCACGTGGGTTTTCTCCGGGTGCTCCGGTTTCCCCAACAGTCAAAAGACATGCGGTATAAGTGAATTGAATAAGCTAAATTGGCTGTAGTGTATGTGTGTAAATGTAAGAGGGTGTGTAAAGGCACTAAGCCGAAAAGAAAATGAATGAATGAATACTCGTATTACTAATATATATATATATATATATATATATATATATATATATATATATATATATATATATATATATATATATATATATATATATATATATATATATTATATATATATATATATATATATATATATATATATTAGTAATACGAGTATTCATAGAAATATTAGCATTAATATTAGTAATACGAGTATTAATTATATTAATATTAGAATTATGAACTTAAGTTTATATATTTCCTAATACATTATTACTATTATTATTCATTTGTCTAGTCAACAAGCTCTCATAATTAAAAGATAAAGCAAAATTTAAATACATCATACATACCCAACAGCTTGTACCAGTAAAGAATTTACATTTTTTTATTGATGTGAACTTGTAATAAAATTGACTGTTCTCATACAACAGTTAATAGCTGAACACATTAATAAATGACAATTGACATTAAACATTAATAAATACATGAAGTAAAACAAAACAAACAAACAAACAAATAAAACAATTAATTGGATATATATACACACAATACAGGACCAAGTTCCTGTAAAATGTCTTCATAATCTTCTATGGCACCTTTATATCTTGTGTTATGTCTTGTTTACTTCAATAAAATTGAGTACTATTGAGTGCTCTCTGCAGATGACATACTGTAAGATTTCACAGCATCTCAAATACACAAATGAGCTTGAAGTGTGTCTCTTTCAATTGTTTAGATAAGTTTATAATGGACAAAAGTATCAAAAATCCACAGCATGTCATACAGTTACTGTTCAAAAAAAATAATATAATGGGGTATCTGTTATATTTTTGGTGACTTTTTCTATGCATAAACCCAAGTAACATTTGGGGGAAAACAATCTTTGTTACTTACCCAGTGAAGATAAAGTATCCTCACCTGAACAGAGCTGTTCACACATACAGTATTCTGTTAAACAAAAATAAGAAGAAAATCTAAATCTTGGTAGGAAACATGATATTTTGAACATACATTTTGAAAGTTAAAAAGTATTGACATTTTAAGAAACAATTAACTCACCAATTGAGAGAGTGCTGACAGTCTGTGTTGATGCTTGAGCTCGAGTAGGTAGTACATTTGAATATGAACTTACTCCACAACCGTTAGAAAAGTATGTGCTATATAGTATAAATGTGAGTTTGGAACTCGGACATACTACACTTTCTGACAAAAGTCTTGTCGTCGATCTCAGTTGTAAGAGCAACAAATAATAACTTGACTTCTAGTTGATCATTTGAAAAAGTGGCAGAAGGTAGATTTTTCTGATGAGTCATCTGTTGAACTGCATCCCAATCATCATAAATACTACAGAAGCCTATTGGAACCCGCATGGACCCAAGATTCTCAGAGAAATCAGTCAAGTTTGGTGAAGGAAAAATCATGGTTTGGGGTTACATTCAGTATGGGCCGGGGAGAGGGCAAATTCTTCAGCAGGATAGCACTCCTTCTCATACTTCAACCTCCACATCAAAGTTCCTGAAAGCAAAGAAGGTCAAGGTGCTCCAGGATTGGCCAGCCCAGTCACCAGACATGAACATTATTGAGCATGTCTGTGGTAAGATGAAGGAGGAGACATTGAAGACGAATCCAAAGAATCCTGATGAACTCTGGGAGTCCTGCAAGAACGCTCTCTTTGCCATTCCAGAAGTGACAAGACCTTTGTTTCAGCAAAGTCAGACCTTACTGTCCTAATTAAACAATTAAAAATAAAGGCATAATCATATTTTATTTTGGTAAAATAAGCGTAATCTAAAGGCCTTTGCCTTTCATATAAGCCACTTCTGATACTAATAATTCCTTACATTTATATAGCGCTTTTTTCTAGACACTCAAAGCGCTTTACATATTGGGGGGGAATCTCCTCATCCACCACCAGTGTGCAGCATCCACCTGGATGACGCGACGGCAGCCATTTTGCGCCAGACCGCACACCACACACCAGCTGATTGGTGGAGAGGAGACAGAGTGATGAAGCCAATTATGATATGGGGAGGGTTCGAAGGCCATGATGGACAGAGGCCAGTGGGCAGATTTGGCCAGGATGCCGGGGTTAAACCCCTACTCTTTTTCGAAGGACATCCTGGGATTTTTAATGACCACAGAGAGTCAGGACCTCGGTTTAACGTCTCATCCGAAAGACGGCGCTCACTGAGCAGTATAGAGTCACCGTCACTATACTGGCGCATTAGGACCCACACAGACCGCAGGTTGGGCGCCCCCTGCTGGCCTCACTAACACCACTTCCGGCAGCAACCTAGCTTTCCCATGTGGTCTCCCATCCAGGTACTGACCGGGCGCAGCCCTGCTTAGCTTCAGTGGGCGACCATGTGAGAGTTGCAGAGCTAGCTGCCGGCTAAATAATAATACTAAATACTACTAAATACTAAATAATACTAAATACTAAAATACTAAATAATACTAAATAATCAACTAGAAGTCCAGTTATTATTTGTTGTTACTAAAACCTGGCGACAAGACTTCTGTCAGGCAGTGTACATTTGCCATTTGTACTTATCATGCGAACTACCTACATCAGTTGCGCTGCCTGCAACTCCCATTTATGAATTGTCTCGTGTGGCATCATGGGATAACGTAGCATCCATTGGATGCACACTTCAGAATCTCAGTGGAAGTAGTAGGTCATAGGGGTGCTTCTCACATACTGTTTTTTCAAATACTATAAATTCGGACAAACTACTCAGGTCGCATTCTGTTTTTAACGTACTATATAGTATGAAAGTATGCAGTTTCAGATGCAGCCCAGTAATGAGCTGCAGGTGCTTTGTCAGTTACAGATTTGAAAAACAAAAAGGCGGGAAATAAAGAACTGTTACAGCATAAAACGATTCCTCAGGACAATACGGTTGTAAAAAGAAATATTACAATGTACAATAAAAACCTTTTAAGAACCATCTTTTTTTTTTTTTAAGTATACAATGTGAAAACTTGTGTACACAATAAGGGCACTGTATAATAATTTAATGTTCATCTCAGAATTGTACTGTTCTCACCACACTTTGATATATGTTATCTTATAAAACACAGGTACGGTGATGACCCCGAACTACCTCCGCGCACCTGGCATCAGCGTGTCACCTTGGTGCGACTGTAGCAACAGCGGAAACGGAAAAGCAGAGTGTGACAAGTTCACCGAGTTTTTCACCAACAACCGTTGTCTCCGTGAGTAATCTTCATTCACAGCTGCTTCTGCATGTCATTGCCTACATGGCGTCCTGCACTGACTGACAGAATTTGGCCATTAGGATTGACTCTAAAGCTGAATTCCGCTCCGTTGCGTCTGCGTGATCATTCACAGTCTGCACCAGTAAATCTGATCTCTGCGATTTGTGTTTTGCTGTACGGTTTGAGGGCAGTCTGACGGCCGAGAGACAGAGAAATCCCTCTTAAATGGGATGGCTGAAAAGGGGGGATTGACATAAAAAGGCAATAAAGCATTACTCAGGTGTCCATGGGTCTGGAAGAGTGTGGAAAGCATGCGTTATTTTGTCAGGGGGTTATTTAAAAACACCCATTTAGATGAACTGGATGCATAGAGAAAGACAGGGAACAGATGAGAGGGAGGATTTGTCTACATGAGACAATGGCCTTTAGGATGACAACCCGAATGATATAGAAGTACGGCGCATTCACACCTCATATCTGACACGTCCTCATCTGTGTGTTTACGTATAATGAGGAAAAGATGAAGGGAGAGAGAAAATACTGTATGTCTAGCAAGACGTCACTGAGGTAAAATGTTTTTTTTTTGGCTCGTTCTAGATTGTAATGAACACGTGTCATTATTTGTATTTGACGGAGGGCCCATTACTGACATTTTAGACAGCAGCAGGTCTATTATGATACATTTATGCTAATGCACACATCACTTATTTTAATATAAATCAGTTTTTGTTTACGTTCAGTTAGTCGTCATTTGCAGGGCTTTTTTACACTCCATCAGTGTGCATGGGAACATTTCTTATTCATAAATGGATTGTTTATCTTTTGTTCACCCACATGCCAGTCCATACTTTTCTTCCTTCAAATATAAAAATAAATATTTAGCAAAAACGGTCTGTTATTTTTTTCTGTTTTTATTTTTCTTTTTCTTTTTTTATTAACGATATTTTAATTTTATTTCCATATTGCAGGACTTCTAGAGTTCATCAAGATTCTTTGCATTCATTTTCAATGCCTCCTCCTTCATCTTACCCCAGACATGCTCAATAATGTTCATGTCTGGTGACTGGGCTGGCCAAGCCTGGAGCTCGTTCTAGATTGTAATGAATATGTGTCGTTATTTGTATATGACGGGCGGCCCTTTACTGACATTATAGACAGCAGCGGGTCTATTATGATACATTTATGCTAATGCACAGATCACATTTTGATATTAATCAGTTTTTGTGTATGTTCAGTTAAGGCCGATTTATACTTTTGCGTCAAGCACACGCGTATGGTCCAGCGCAGCCTCTGAGCGGTCGCATAGCCCTCGCCCTGGCTGTTGCTGACGCTGACATGCACCTCTCAAAAATTGTAACTACACGTTGCAACAACGCATAGCGCAAGCTCTGGGATTGGTCAGTTTGGTAGCGCTGATGGGTGTGGGTGTGGCCGAGAGCCGCATGAACCCAAGTGTCAAGTCCTGTAAAGGAGCTCCAGATGGAAAGTTTTGTTTTGTGTTTACCTTTTGATTAAAGTTGTTGAACATCCGCCAGTTCCTGCCTCTAAATGAGCGTGTTTGAGCAACTTGTACATTAAGGTAGCGTTCAGAAAAAAAACAAAACACCAGCGAAGAAACTTGACACAGAGGAACTTAAAAACCTACTGCCAGCTTAGCGTTTTATCTTTTGCTCACCCACACATCAGTCCAAACCTTTCTTTCATCAAACATAAAAATAGATATTTAGCAACAACAGCCTGTTATTTTTTCCGTTCATACAATAAAATTCAATGGCCTCCAATAAAACAAATTATAGCTACATGGAAAGATCGCTAATAGAAATGAGATTTGACTAAAATTAACATAAAAATATAAATGTATAATGTTTTTGATTGCTTGTTTTGCCCATACGATAAAATATTTTTAGAGTACAGAGTAAATGTTGGCGGGATTCTAAGCTTTTGCAGGATTTTTTTCTCCTCTATTTTCACAAAAGATTAAATGGTGAATATTTAAGCACACTCAATGACTTATCTGTATAAATCCGAGAAAATAAGCCAGTGGTCACGTATTTGCTTCATCAGCCTCTAAGTCTGGCTAATCATTTGCTGGCCATGTAATAAAGTAACAGTTAAAACACAGCAAATATAGACAAGAGAGAGAGAGATAATATTAGTTTTTTTTTATATGATATGCACTACAAAAAAAATCTAAATATCTGCTTCTGAAGAAAAAACATTAAATATACTTTCAGACAGTTTAAAGTCTGCTAAGATAGACTTGATGTTGTACAGTCTTGGCTTTAACACAAGATCTTTCCAGGGTCATGATGTACAGTCTGGCAACCACCACCAATCTTTAAGCCTTTAAATCTATATATATATATATATATATATATATATATATATATATATATATATATATATATATATATATATATATATATATATATATATATATATATATATATATATATATATATATATATATAATATATAATCTACTCTACCTAACACAAGTTTTGTGGCCTATCCAAGTTTTAGGAACAACTAAAAATAGCTTGACTTCTAGTTGATCAATTAGTATCAGAAGTGGCTTATATGAAAGGCAAAGGCCTCTACTGTAGATTACGCTTATTTTACCTAAATAAAATATGATCATGCCTTGATTATTATTTATTTAATTAGGACAGTAAGTATTGTCACTTAACAGAAATACTGTACAGTATAGAATATAAAGTCATCATGGTGCAGTGGAAAAATAATAAATATTGTGTATGACTACCATGAGCTTGGAGGACATCTCTGCAACGACTCAAATAACTTATTAATGAAGTCATCTGGAATGGCAAAGAAAGCGTTCTTGCAGGACTCCCAGAGTTCATCAGGATTCTTTGGATTCATCTTCAACGCCTCCTGTTTCATCTTACCTCAGACATGCTCAATAATGTTCATGTCTGGTGACTGGCCTGTCCAATCCTGGAGCACCTTGACCTTCTTTGCTTTTAGGAACTTTGATGTGGAGGCTGAAGTATGAGAAGGAGCGCTATCCTGCTGAAGAATTTGCCCTCTCCTGTGGTTTGTAATGTAATGGGCAGCACAAATGTCTTGATACCTCAGACTGTTGATGTTGCCTTCCACTCTGCAGATCTCTCGCACGGCCCCATACTGAATGTAACCCCAAACCATGATTTTTCCTTCTCTAAACTTGACTGATTTCTGTGAGAATCTTGGGTTCATGCGGGTTCCAATGGGTCTTCTGCTCTTTGTGATGATTGGGATGCAGTTCAACAGTTGATTCATCTGAAAAATCTACCTTCCGCCACTTTTCTAAATGATCAACTGGAAGTCAAGTTATTATTTGTTGCTCTTACAACTGGGATCGACAAGAATCTTGTCAGGTAGTGTAGAATATTACACACACTGGTTCTTATGAGAGCAATGTTATAGTCATGAGAAGCAATAATACAATAAAGTAAGCACACAAAGAAGCTTTAGAAGTCTTTAAACCTTAGGAAAAAATGAGTCTGCTGCTCTGGCTTTAAGAAAAACTCCACACTCACTCAATAATAAGGTCAGCCTACCCTCTTCTCTGTCAACAGATGATACTTAATATACACACAGCTTTTTCTTTAACCAAGTACCCATCAATAATCTCCCACTTGCCCTTTATCCTGCTGTGGCATGAGGTAAATAACGGACTCTGAAGTCAAAAGTGCTCTTCAGAACGAAGTCATTTAAAAAAAGACAGTTGAGTCATAATGGCCTCCCTGTTTTACCACCGGAAAGGTCCCAGAAACTACAGAGTAAGTAGAGGTCTTACTGCACTTGCACACACTGGCTTTTTAAGTGGCTCTTTAACACACTTAGAAGAGATGAAGAGCTCTTAATATCAAAACAGGTGCTGATAACAAAAGATGAAACATTTGACATTCACACAGGAAATTCTTTATAACTGCATCGTAAGGTTTGTAATATAGTTTTTTAAATAAATTGGCATGTTCAGTTCAATACAATTCAATTCATGTTTATTTCTATAAGCTTTTACAATGTACATTGTGTCAAAGCAACTTGACATAGAAGTTCTAGTAAATTGAAACTGTCAATCCAGTTTTCAGAGTTGAAGTTCAGTTTAGTTCAGTTCAGTGTGGTTTAAATTTCACTGCTGGAAGTCCAAACACTGAAGAGCAAATCCAAGCAAGCCAGTGGCGACAGTGTAAATGATCATTTAAGTAGGGTTGAAATAAGAATGCCTTAGAACATTGTTCCAGAATAGAGATGCTATTGTTAATTAAAAGAAACTCTATAATGCAACTAAACAAATAAATGAACATATGTTTGAGTTGATGAGTTATAATGACTGAAGCTACAATAAAAAGCCAAATACAAAGAGTAAAACAACAAATTGTAATACAAATAACCAAAATATATCATTTAATTTTATACAATTTTGCTTGGAATTGCCATTCAATCATTTACCTTTGGCTTAGTCCCTTATTTATCAGGGGTCGCAACAGCGGAATGAACCGCCAACTATCCCGGCATGTGTTTTGTGTAGTGGTTGCCCTTCCAGCCACAACCCAGTACTTGGAAACACCCATACACACTCTCATTCACACACACACACACACGCACTCATACACTACAGCCAATTTAGTTAATTCAATTCACCTATACTGAATGTCTTTGGGCTGTGGGGGAAACTGAAGCACCCGGAGGAAACCCAACTGGCCCAGCCAGGATTCGAACCAGCTATGACGAATCTTGCTAACCACTGAGCCACCATGCTGCGTGGGCATTTTGTGGCATATTTTTAAGTATATTAACTGTGTTTTTTGACAAGGATTAAATAAGCTTTAAGAAAACTGGACAACGTTTTTTATGGTTTTACCATGTGGTTACACTGCAAAATGGTGGATTGGTTTGTGTTGTGACAACATGAAGGAATTAAGTTATTAATTAACTTGTTGGCCTTATTCTTCAATGTGGAAGTGTGCTTGTTTTTGCAATAGTTTTAGAACTTCCAATTCAGTTGCCTATGAGAGAAATGACTAGGAATAATAAATGACAGAAAACGGTCAAGCTACTCGCTTCACAAACAAGTGTTTGCATGATTATACAGACAAAGCAGAATAATATAATAAGAAAATATCAGTTTGCTAAAGCAACGTGGTGGTGCAGTGGGTAGCTCGTTCGCCTCACTGCAAGAAGGTCACTGGTTTGAGCCTCGGCTGGGTCAGTTGGCATTTCTGTGTGGAGTTTGCATGTTCTCCCCGTATTCGCGTGGGTTTCCTCCGGGTGCTTCGGTTTCTCCCACAAGTCCAAAGACATGTGGTATAGGTGAATATGCTAAAATTGACCGTAGTGTATGAGTGTGTGTGTGAATGAGTGTGTATGGATGTTTCCCAGTGATGGGGCCGGAAGGGCATCCGCTGCGTAAAAAACATGTGCTGGATAAGTTGGCAGTTCATTCCGCTGTGGCGACCCCAGATTAATAAAGGGACTAAGCTGATAAGAAAATGAATAAATGATCAGTTTGCAACATCCAGCAGCAGAATGAGCTGTTTTTAACGTCTAAAAATGAATGGAAGTGAACGAGACTGGAAGTCTCAAGCCAAAAAGATTCAAATGGCTGCACCTGCTCGTACGTGAATAAGGTGAATACGTTTTTATAAATTTGAGTGGATTGAACATAAAACAATTAAGTTGTCAACAAAAAACTCAACGACTGTGTTGATTCTGCTCATTTTAAATAAGTAGAATGAACAACCAGCAAACATTATTTTTTGAGTGTATGCATGCATAACGATCAAGGACAGATAGTAGTTTCGGGCAGTTTTGACCGCATTCCAGGTCCACATCACTTCATCAAAAATTGATAGTTATTTCACAGCTCCTTCAGCCTATAATCACAGATGAACCAAAATTCAGAAACAATGGAGAGACAATGATCAAGCAAATTAATGTATTTGAAATACATTTTAACACAACTAACTTCAATCATTCATTCATTTTCCTTTGGCGTAGTCCCTTTATTCAACAGGGGTTGCCACAGCCGAATGAACTTTCAACTTATCCAGCATATGTTTTACACAGCGGATGCCCTTCCAGCTGCAACCCAGTACTGGGAAACATCCAAACACACTCACATGCACACACATACACTACAGTCAGTTTATTTTATTCAATTCACCTATAGTGCATGTCTTTGGACTGTGGGGGAAACCAGAGCACCTGGATGAAACTCACGCGAACACGGAAGAACATACAAACTCCACACAGAAATGCCAACTGGCCCAGCCGGGACTCGAACCAGCCATCTTCTTGTTGTGAGGCGACATTGCTAACCACTGAGCCACCTGCAATTAGTTTTTGATTTGTTCCTCTTCTGAACACTGGATAAATAAGCTTTTCATTGGCATAGGATATGGTAGGATAGAAGAATACTTGGCTGACACACAACTGTTTAATAATTTGGAGCATAAAGGTTCAACACATTCAACACATTGAGCAAATTGGCTTTAAAGTCACCCAAATTAAGTTTTAAGCCATGCATATATCTAAACTACAAAACAAAAAGTTTTTACATATTTAAGACATGAAATTCACAAAATGTCTTCATAGACCATGATCATTTCATAATATTCTGTATTTAATTCATGATTTTTGGCAAAAAAAAGAAAAATCAATAATTTTGACAATTCCTACGAAAGTACAGTACCAGTGCAACTTAAGTCCAGGGTCACATTTAAACAATGCCTTTACATGTGAATCCAGAACATTGAATTATTCACTTTGCATTGGGGCAGCATCACTCTTTTTGCTGAGCAATATTTGCTGAGAATTCAACACACTATATCATCAACACCTACATATCGTCAAGGTTCTATCCGCGTTCTGAATGATTTTGAGATATTGAGCTTTAAAGTTTTTGCATTCCATAGCAAACTGTGTGTGTGCAGCATTTGTTTTTTAATTAAAAAATCTTTAAACAACTTGATGATTTCAGCCCTAATTTTGACTCGCCGACAGGTTAAGAAATCGCTGACAAATGCCTGAAATAACAGGCAAATCGTGAGTAAAAATCACACAGTCGTAACTATCAAAGACACGATCTGAGAGAATCGCAAATGAGTCACTGACACCTGTGAGATATTTGGCATGCTAAATATGTGGAGCTGTCGGCGATTTAAAATCATGGCGTGTGAATAGTGTTCTGATGAAAAATAACATCGGCGGTTACCTACAACCAATGAGAGAGCAGCATCCACTAGCATGGGTATCTGCAGGCCAGCGGGAGGTTGGGGGAGAAGTTAAAATGGCTTCTTTTCAGTCTATTTGGAGCCAAGAAATGGAGGGAAAAAAGTGGAAATTTGGCAGGAGCACCTGTGTCTGCTTGACATTTCATTGAGCAATACCACAACCGGGTCAAAAAAGAAAAAAAGTTTAGGAGAAATTGCTAATTTCTCCCCTAAAGGCTTCTTTCTAATTATGTAGTTAATAACAAAAGCTATACTACTTGACCTTGCGGTGTTTCCATGTTACTTCTCGCGTGTTTGTTTTTGAGATGTAGTTTGTGGACGGAGACAAAGTTGTCTGCGATTCTCCTATTGTAAAGTCATGCAGTGTGAAAGCCTCTGTCGCAGATCCATCTTGCAGCATGAACACAGTGGCCACAGAATGCTAGCCTAGATACTCGTGCAGTGTGAAAACATCTGTGACACAACTACTTTGAAAGTCATGCAGTCTGAACTGATAACTTGAATAAAATGATATCTTAGAACTGTGTTCAATGCCCTATGCTATAATTTCCCTTCAAATTCAAATTCAGTTTTCCCTGGGGTGTTACCGATTCAATTCATTATTTGAAACTTTGAAGAAAATCATAGATTTTGAATTCAGTTTCTCTTCATTTCTGCATTACACAGGCAACGCCATCCAGGCGTTTGGCAATGGCACAGATGTAGGAGTGTGGCAACCCCAACCACCCATCATGTCCACTCCAGCAGACCCCTACACCCCTCCAAAAGGACGCGACAGGACATCCAATGCCCTGGATGACCCGACGCTCACCAATGACCTCGACAGCAATGCAGACCATCTCTACAGCTTCTGTGGAAGCCTGCAGGTACAGAAATTACACAAGCATGCTAAAGTTTTCCATCAGTGTGGAAAGTCAGCAAAGTCTAATAAAAAAACACCAGTGTAAAATATCTCCTGGACATCAAATATTACCGCCATTTAAACCACCATATTGACTCTATCTAATAGTAAATGACAGCTGCCAATCAAACGCACATGACGCCGCTGGCCCACACAGATAGTTGAAGATACACAGCCTGCGTCGACTTTACAAACAGCCGGCAGCTTGTTTGGATGTTTTCAGGCTTTGCTTGGCATAGGATGACTTTCATTTTTGGAGGCTCGGAGTGAGACGAGGGCTTACTTTTGATTGATGGGTTTGGGCTGCCGCAGTGATAACACACACACGTAGAGCCTCTGGGCAGAAATGAGATACATCAAACTGCCAGAGCTGTCATGTCACTGCTAATTGGCTGGTATATTAACACGAGGAACACCCTTAAGCAGGATAAACCCACCCATTAGGGAAACATATCTTCACATCTGAGTTCAAGCCTGGCACATGTGACGGCTCTAAAATGACTGGCATACAGGCAGATGCAGATCTTTAAAGGGATATTTCTGGTTAAATATAGTCTGAAGCTGTCAATTGAACATAATTGCGATCCAGCCATTGTTATGAAAATGGAAAGTGATTATAGTGATGTGCAAGTCTACGGTTAAACGAAAGTATAAGCTTCATACTTAAAGGTGCTGTAATTGTTAGGCATTTTACATTCACTTTCATTGAACTACAAGAAAAGTGTTTTTTATTTTCATTAAATGAATTTCATTTATAATTATGGCCACAGCCATATCGCCCTGCAGCCCAAAACAGGTTACTCACTGAAGCTAAGCAGGGCTGAGCCTGGTTAGTACCTGGATGGGAGACCACATGGGAAACTAAGTTGCTGTTGGAAGTGGTGTTAGTGAGGCCGGTAGGGAGCGCTCAACCTGCAGTCTGTGTGAGTCCTAATGCCCCAGTATATTGAAGGGGACACTACAGTATACGGTCAGTGGGTGCTGTCTTTCGGATGAGACATTAAACTGAGGTCCTGACTCTCTGTGGTCATTAAAAATCCCATGGCACTTCTTGTAAAGATAAGGTGTGTAACCCCGGTGACCTGGCCAAATTCACTCCATCGAGCCTTACCCATCATGGCCTCCCAATCATCTCCATCCACCAGATTGGCTCTGTCACTGTCTCTCCACTCCCCCTACAGCTAGAGTGGCTAGTCTGACTGGCGCTGTTGTCCTGTGGCTGCCGTCACATCATCCAAGTGGATGCTGCACACTGGTGCACCCCCCCAACCTCTCATTATTGTGAAGCGCTTTGGGTGTATGGACAGACACGATAAATGTGCCAATAAATACACATTACTACCTATTAATGATTAAAACTGATTTGATTGAAAATATTTCTAAAGCAATATGTTTTTTTATATTCTATGTACTCCTGACATTAAATACAGATATAAAGCTGCTATAAACCTTTATAAAGTCCATACAAAACACATTACGAAAAAAATGGATTGAAAAAAGTACTAATAAAAGTTTTTTTTTTCATTCTACCTAATGCTAATATTTTTTGTTGAAATAATAATAATGATGATAATAATAATAATAATAATAATAATAATAATAATAATAATAATAATAATAATAACATAGATTATAAAATTATATTTGAGAAAAAAAAAATTCAGCCTTTAATTATATGGAACATTTATTTTATTAAAACAAAATATGAGTGCTTTGAGTCAGTCCAGTTAATATTTATTAATAAGCAAGATTGTTTCTCACAGCGTTTTATGATTTTGTAATAATCCGAAACAAATTTTGTTGTCTAAAAAGCACAATTTCAACAATGATCAAACTAAAGAGTTTGGGCTCTTTTTTTAATGATCTAAGCACAAAGTCTAAAGCGCTTGGTCAAAAAGCATTAAGGACATATCCAAATCCACTTTTGCTTTTTTAAGGACGGAAAAATACGCTCTGCACCCTGGCGCATGGTCTAACAGGGTTTTGCTTATTTTCATAATGAGTTATGGGTGTGTTTTGAGCATAACATGCATTAAACCATTCAGAGTCTCATCTCACATTCCTTTTAAGAGTCAGTTGCATTGTGCCATGGCGCATTTGCTATTTACATGGCGGACCTTGTAAGTGGAAAAACTGAACACTTCGCTAGCGAGAAAACAGTTAAACAGACCATCTGCAGCGAGGATAAAGAACGAGCCTCCTCCATTCGGCCTCTTTACTTTCTCTATACTTTACTTTTAGTTTTTACTTTACTCTTTTACTTTCTTGGAGTAAGGAAATGGTGGAAACACACCCCATTGAAGACATACATTAGCTTATATATTAAATTTTGTAATTTTGTTTGTTTAGTGCAATGAATAAACGAATAAATAAACAATAATAACGAAGTGTGGTTAAAATAGAGTTAAAAGAGTTATATCCAAACACACGTCATATTCTTATGCCACATATGGTGATGCAGACGTCTCTTAAACCTAACAGTTGGACAAATTTAAACTTGTTTTTATTTAAACAAATATAAATCTGCATTTAATACATAATACTGCTAATAATAACATTATACAAATGCTATTTAAACAACTTGGTGCAAAATGTGAAAATTACAGTTGCGCTGGTCTGAAAATAGCAACACATCACGCCAAACATGCCTTGCGCCTTATTGCGCCGGGTGTATGATAGGGCCCTTTACGTAGAAACGTTTCTTCAAAAATCGTCATGCTTCAAAATGAGTTATTTTATTTGCTAAGCAACAACAACCTCACAGACATTCGTCATAAAACTGAACCTGTGTTTAACTTTTTTCTAAATCTGCAGCTCATAACAAACCCCAAATACAGAGCGCCAGATCCTCTCCTGCAGATACAGTGCAACAATTCATCATATTGCAGTAATAACAATATCATGATTTATTAGTAGACACAGTTTCTTTTGTCAGATAGACTTCCAGGAAGGCTATTAATCATTTTATCCCACAATGCTTTTCGCAAGAATTAGCTCTCGTTCTCTCTCCATTGTGCAGTACCGTTATTATATTCCAGATTCTCAGAGGAATCACTTTATCGTTTCAACAAACCAACCTCTGCGTGTGTGTGTGTGTGTGTGTGTGTGTGTGTGTGTGTGTGTGTGTGTGTGTGTGTGTGTGTGTGTGTGTGTGTGTGTGTGTGTGTGTGTGTGTGTGTGTGTGTGTGTGTGTGTGAGAGAGAGAGAGAGTGGGGAACTGGATGGCAGAGCACAGTATTAAAATATATTGGTGTGTCACATATTGATGCAAACACACTGCCCTCCTGCACACAACGGAACACACGTTGTTTTAAAAAGAAGCAGGACCCGAGAGAGCCCAGTCGGCCACAGCGGTGTATACGTGTGGTGTTTGCATGTGGGTTGTAGGGCTCATTATCATAACATTACATCTCAGTCAGAAAGACCTCTCTTTCAGGCCAGAACCGCATGACCTCTATTTGCTGTGGTGAATTACAGTGCTTTATTGAGACTGCGCTCGACTCGGATCACACTGAACTTGCTTTAGAGGGCTGCTAGATGGAAATGCTTCAGTCTGAGAAATGGTTTATAACACAAAACCTTGAAGAGCTTCTTGCAAGTAATTGACTTTTCAGTCAGTACTTTTCAGCCGGCCTCTTTCTTTCTTTCTTTCTTTACAGGCTCAGAAACTGAAAAGCAATGTTACTCTGGACGTTCTTTGTGTGGTAAGAGTCATACATTTTCATTCACCTATATTCTTACAGTCATGTATGGACTGTTTGCACAAGATGCTTTCTTTACATTTTTTGGTCTGAGTAATCAAGCCTTTTTTTAATGCAAGACATGTTATATGCATACACAATGATATGGAAGTCCATACCTTATTATATTAAATTACAGTGCATCTGGAAAGTATTCATAGCGCTTCACTTTTTTCACATGTTTTTATGTTACAGCCTTATTTCAAAATTGATTAAATTCATTATTTCCTCAAAATTCTACACACAATTCCCCATAATGACAATGTGAAAAAATATTTTCTGAAATTGTTGCAAATTTATTAAAAATAAAAAAACCTGTAAAGTCACATGTACATAAGTATTCACAGCCTGCCATGATAAATTGAGCTCAGGTACATTCTGTTTCCACTGATCATTCTTGAGATGTTTCAGCAGCTTAATTGGAGTTCACCTGTGGTAAATTCAGTTGATTGGACATGATTTGAAAAGTCATACATCTGTCAAAGCACAAACCAAGCATGAAGACAAAGGAATTGTCTGTAGACCTCTGAGACAGGATTGTCTCGAGGCACAAGGCTGGGGAAGGTTACAGAAACATTTCTGCTGCTCTGAAAGTTCCAATGAACACCTCCATCATCCGTAAGTGGAAGATGTTTGTGGAAGTGGAAGATGTTTGGATCCACCAGGACTCTTCTGGCAGCTGGCTGGCCCTCTAAGCTAAGTGATCGGGGGAGAAGGACCTTAGTCAGGGAGGTGATCAATAACCCGATGGTCACTCTGTCTGTGCTGCAGCGTTCTTCTGTGAAGAGAGGAGAACCTTACAGAAGGACAACCATCTGTGCAGCAATCCACCAATCAGGCCTGTATGGTTGAGTGACCAGACGGAAGCCACTCCCCGCCTGGAATTTGCCAAAAGGCATCTGAAGGACTCTCAGACCATAATAAACAAAATTCTCTGGTCTGATGAAACTAAAATTGAACTCTTTGGAGTGAATGTCAGGCGTTACGTTTGGAGAAAACTAAGCACCGCTCATCACCAGGCTAATACCATCCCTACAGTGAAGCTTGGTGGTGGCAGTATCATGCTGTGGGGATGTTTTTCAGCAGCAGGAACTGGAAGACTAGTCAGGATAGAGGGAAAGATAAATGCAGCAATGTACAGAGACATCCTGAATGAAAACCTGCTTCAGAGTGCTCTTGACCTCAGACTGGGGCGATGGTTCATCTTCTAGCAGGATAATGACCCAAAGCACACCGTCAAAATATCAATGGAGTGGCTTCACAACAACTCGGTGAATGTCCTTGAGTGGTCCAGCCAAAGCCCAGACCTAAATCCTATTGAACATCTTTGGAAAGATCTGAAAATGGCTGTACACCGTCGCTTCCCATCCAACCTGATAGAGCTTGAGCGGTACTGCAAAGAGGAATGGGCAAAGATTTGCAAAGGCAGGTGTGCCAAGCTTGTGGCATCATATTCAAAAAGACTTGAGGCTGTACTTGCTGCCAAAGAAGCATCAACAAAGTATTGAGCAAAGGCTGTGAATACTTATGTACATGTGATTTTTCAGGTTTTATATTTTTTATAAATTTGCAACAATTTCAAAAAAATCTTTTTTTCACATTGTCATTATGGGGTATTGTGTGTAGAATTTTGAGGTAATGAATTTAATCCATTTTGGAATAAGGCTGTAACATAAAAATGTGGAAAAAGTGAAGTGCTATGAATACTTTCCGGATGCACTGTATATTATATTACATTATATTATATTATATTATATTATATTATATTATATTATATTACATTATACACTTTAATTATTTAAAGTAATGGTGAAGAATTAATGTATTTCTTTATGTTATTTTTTTTACGTATTGAGAGATTTCCACTGTACTCTATGCTCACATTATATTATGGGATAAAATTTTGCATACATTTTCTTGATCTTTTTTTTTTACTTCATTGGAACTTCAATGTTGTAATTCTCACAAGTACAAACATAAGTAACATACAGTCACAGTTATAGGAATTAGATCGATTATATAACGAAACAATTGGGACCTTATTACTTACAGTTACAAATATTTCAGATCTGTGACTTTCTGAGGTGCCGTTTATGCTATGTTTTTGTTTTAAGCCTACAATGAACAAATTTGGGGACTATAAAAAAAATACATCCGGGCTAGTGAGATCACAAGGGCTTCCGGTTACGTGCATTTACCTCGCGCACACACTCTGCGCAGCGAAGGGGTGTGGCCAGAGCAGTGAAAGCTAAAATGCCATCCAAATGCTGCTATTTCCACTTTTGTCCATTATAAAATAAATTCTAATCGGGTTTGACTTTTTTTGCGCATTCAAAAAAGAGCTTTGAGAGATGTTTTGACAGTTCAAAGCCACCGTACTACCGAAAAGCTAAATACAGACAAAGTCCCTTTAAGGCAAGTCATTTCACTCGGCGGCCATCTTTAAAATGCCTCTCAGGCAGTATGCTTGGTCATCCTGTTTGAACATATTTGAACATCAAATTCTTCAAAATTTCTTGCCAAGCTTATGATTAAATTTCACATCTGGTCCCAGTCCCTCCCCAGAAGAATCGTCAGTCTATATCGATCGATGATTGGCTCCTGTACTAGTAGGCGGGGCTTCAATCACCATATTGACCGTTACACTTTTCCCCATTCAAAACTATACGAGTGACATGTCTTGTGTCTCTATAGTCTTTGATACAGAATGGTCCACTTCGGTTTGTTGCTCCGATATGTCAACGCAAACGCCATCTATTAAAATGTCTATGGTACTGCCAGTCTCTGTTCTGGAATTGTTTACGTACGTAATATGTATCACAAGCATCGTTGCACTGACTTCCTAAAATAAACTTTTATAAAAATAAATGCATTTTGGGATAATCCAGTGCAACTATTTGATAATGAGCTGAACTCTCCTTCCTCTCTATGCAGAATTGGATGAACACAATATGTAGTCTATTCCTCTTTCTTTGTCTATGTTGGGAAGAGAAGAAAGCATCACTGCTCCAATTGACTCAGAAATGTGTTGCATTTTTTTCAGAAATGGAATAATTAAAACACATTGGGCTCAGTGTGCAAGGTTTGTCTCAGTGACTAATTTTTTGGATACAAAAATACGAATAGAAAAAAAAAACACAAAAATTTAAGACTTCAGTGTGCAAAGACCTTAAAACACAATACATGGCCATTTACGCTCATTGTGTATGCGCTTTTACAATACAAAATATACTGAATACCAGTCAAAGAGTGTGGATAACCGTCCCTTTTTTTTAATAGTGTTTCAGTCAATCTAAACTGAATCAGAACACCAGAATTCCAAAACTGGATCAAAGATGCCAGAGTAGTGTGGACGACAGTTTTGTACTTGAAACAGAACCTATGCGTTTTAAAATGAAAACACATCTGAGATATGCTGCATATTACACATTGCAGTCAGAGGAAGATAGTCCCAAATGTTGCAAATTGTAAGCTAGAAAGTGATTATTTTGACAAAAAGTACTGTAATAATTCTTGTTTAGTACTTTGACATACCCAGGGTTTCTGCAGATATCATAATGTCAAATTTAAAACTTTTTACTCTTACTAAAGACAGGTTAGATGGACTACTGAACTACAAAAAAAAAAACATCTTAAGGCTGATTTATACTATTCCTCCGCTGACTGTGCGCGCACCTCACAAAACGAACGAGGCTCTTATACTTGATGCGTTCGCCGTTGTGATATTCTTTAAAACGAAAGGGGCCGGTCAAAAGAAACCCACCATAAAGTCAGACGGATAAACAGAGATGTGGTACGTTTCTGGAACTACATCATATCATTAATATCGTTCAAGATTTTAAAATTAATTATTTTTACAATTTAACGTAATGATTATAAGGATTTTTATAACCATTCAAGATTTTTTTTAAATCGAACTTTGATGCATCACTTGCTTTTGTTTATACTTGTTGTTTTATGAGCCTGGTTTCTCTCGAGGTTTTTTAAATCTTCGCTTTCGCCAATTGGTGAAGTTTTTTCCTCGCCGCTGTCGCCACTGGCTTGCATGGTTCGGGATCTGTAGAGCTGCGCATCGATGGATTTGCTCTTCAGTGTTTGGACTCTCAGTAGTGATTATTAACCCACACTGAACTGAGCTAAACTGAACTGAACTTAATCTCTGAAAATTGAACTGACACTGTTTCAATTCACTATAATCTTCCATGTGAAGCTGCTTTGACACAATCTACATTGTATAAGCGCTATACAAATAAAGATGAATTGAATTGAATTGAATATATCTCGGACAGTTCTACCTATTAAAGTTAAATATCAATGACAAGAGAAAATGGGTTGCTCTACAATTATATTTTTTTATTATGGTAAGAATAAAAGCAAAAACTTACTAAAAATACTGACGTTTTTTTTTTATTTTGCCCACTCAACAATTCACACATTATTGTCTGGTTAGTTTCTGTCCTATAAAGGCTAAAAAGGCAATAATGGTCCAACATTCCTGACCATTATCACCAATAAAGCCCAGAATTTGGGCATCAGTAGATTGTAAACTGATAGGTTCATATGTTCTTTTCCAGTTATCAAAGACATAATTTGTCACTTAATTTTAGTTTGTAGCTAGTAACCACACGGGTCTCCACTTTTGCCATGGCATCTTTTTTTTTTTTTTTTAACAAACTTATCCCTCAGGTTTTTCCAAACTTTTACAAAAACTTTCCTCCTTTTCCACGGCTGTTGCAATTTCTAGCCAAGAGTTATTGGTCATCTGGTTATCTCTATGATCACGCATGGATGGATCGTTAAGTAGTCTGTACAGTCGTACCTGTTTCAGACAAAATCTCTTCAAAGTGTTTCATATTCAACTCAAATCAAATGCGGCGCCACATGAACTGTTCACCCGAAATCTGTTCACTCTGCCAGCTAAAATCATGTCGCGCGCACCAAAAGCAAACCTCCGCAAACACAGCGATGACGTCACATTCGCCGGGCGCACTGGGCCCAATAACTGAAAGCTGATTGGCTATTGCATGCCGGTCTCATTTGTAGTTGTAATACCGCAAATTACAATAGGACTAGTGAAGTTAAGGACTACAACACCACGAAAACCAAGCAACAACAACAAAAAAGAATTTAAATGAGCATTAGATGTAGCGTTACATGGAAATCGGAAAAATAAGACCTGAGCAAAAATATTGAAGACCTAGAACAGCGAATTTAAGACTTCTTAAGGCCTTAAATTTCGATTTTTAAATTTGAGACTTTTTAAGACATTTTAAGACCCCGCGGAAACCCTGATACCGTAAGTGGGCTTCCATAATATGCAAAGCATTAGCAATACCTTTAAGTGAAAAATGTTGCTTTATTTTGCTTGACATTTCTCTTTTTTCTGATAAAACATCTATAAGAATAACAACAAAGAATCAGAAAATGACATTGCAAAAAACAGAATGCCTGAAATTCACAATATGACCTTTCTCCACAGGATCAGCAGCTGAATGACCCCAGTAGCTTTAATGCAATCACTCGGAGCTCGACTAGTGCTGTCTGTCTGGTGGACTGGACTGTCCTGCTTCTGCTGCTGTGTCTGCTCTCAATTCTTCACCTTGACCATCTTACAGCCTCACAGACTGTATAGCTGCTTCCAGATCAGACCTGCTGAACTGCTGCTGCCTCTGTACCATACAAAAAAGATGTTGTATTTTGAGTTTTTCCGCAAGTGGTTCTGTGCGCGCTGTGGTGTTTCAGTGTGATGAAACTATTCTTGGTCCACCTGCTTTTCTTTCTCACGTATTGGAGATAATGGACAAACATGGACGCAATCGGAAGCTCATCTAGGATTACTTTTCTCAACGAGGTGTCACCTGAACTCTAATATGTGGTGCCATTTTTTTGTACCATCACAGCAAGATCGGACTGAGAATACTGGAATTAATGGAGATGCAGGAACCACTACTGACAATGAAAGATTGATGCAGCTTCTGCAT
This sequence comes from Danio kyathit, assembly GCA_903798195.1. NCBI lineage: Eukaryota > Metazoa > Chordata > Actinopteri > Cypriniformes > Danionidae > Danio > Danio kyathit. The sequence continues at coordinate 33,524,610 of LR812530.1, forward strand.
ATTAGTGTGCTGCAGATGATCCTTTATTTCCTCTGAGCTGATGCCACGGGAAAGCCTGCAACTTCAACTAAAAGTGTCAAGTGGTGCACAGGATTTTTTTTGAAGGCTTATCAGCGAAACCTGCTGCTACAGTCCCTTATTAGGGCCTACAAACTTCATTCTCACTCAAAGTGGCAGTGACTTTTTGTGGTGCTCCAGCTCGGATGATACGGTTTGGCAAACGAACATCAGGATAGACACAACAATTTATCACATCAACACACAGGCAGAGTTTTTTTTTTTTTTCTTTTTTTTTTCTTTCTGGACTCGTTTAAATTTGTAAATGTCAAATCTATTTTAGTTTTTGTCCTTTCCAGTGAAACAAGAGTGAGAGCGATCTGCTTATTTTGGGAATTTCTGCCTCTACTTGTAAATACCATCTTTGTTTAATAACCATATTATTACGATGGCCGAGAGAGCTTAACGTGCTGCGATTTAAGAAAACACATGCAACTGCAAAAAACACCAGCACATCGAGAAATGATCTTCATCCATTTGACAGCACATGTGCTGCAAATACTCACAACGCAAACACATTTTTTTTAAAAAATGCGCTGCATTTTCTCACAACGACAACAAATTATGAAAGCTCCTACAATTTCTCACAACACTTTCAAATAGCACGAAACACAACGGAAACGTTTCAAGAGGACCCTATAACATGACAGACCCAGCTATTTATGTTATGGTTATGATGTTAAAACAAACAAACAAAACTCACCTTTCAAAGATCACCTACAACTTCACTAAGCAATAGTCACGGCACAGCAGCGTTCGTCACATTTTAGGGTCCCCTTGACATTTTCATTGTGTTCTTTTTGCAAGTGTTGTGAGAAAATGCAGCATGTTTTCGTAAATTGTTTGCATTGTGAGAAAATGCAGCATGTTTCATTCATTTGTTTGCGTTGTGAGAAAATGCAGCGCTTTTTCGTAATTTGTTTGCATTGTGAGAAAATGCAGCGCATTTTCAGAAATTGTTTTCGTTGTGAGAAAATGCATCACGTTTTCATAAATTGTTTGCGTTGTGAGAAAATGCAGCACGTTTTTGTTATTTGTTTTGCGTTGTGAGAAAATGCAGCACGCTTTCATAAATTGTTTGCGTTGTGAGGAAATGCAGTGCGTTTTCGTAAATTGCTTGCATTGTGAGAAAATACAGCAGGTTTTCGTACTTTGTTTGCTTTGTAAAAAAATGCAGCGCGTTTTCGTAAATTGTTTGCATTGTGAGTAAATGCAGCACGTTTTCGTAAATTGTTTGTGTTTTGAGAAAATGCAGCACATTTTTGTACTTTGTTTGCATTGTAAGAAAATGCAGCTCATTTTCGTAAATTGTTTGTGTTGTGAGAAAATGCAGCACGTTTTCGTACATTGTTTGCGTTGTAAGAAAATGCAGAACATTTTCGTATTTTGTTTGCATTGTAAGAAAATGTAGCGTGTTTTCGTAAATTGTTTGCATTGTGAGAAAATGCAGCACTTTTTCGTAAAATGTTTGCATTGAAAAAAAAATGCAACGCGTTTTCGTAAATTGTTTGCATTGTGAGAAAATGCAGCACGTTTTCGTAAATTGTTTGCATTGTAAAAAAATGCAGCGCATTTTATTAATGTGTTAGGATTGTGGTAAAATGCAGCGTGTTTTTTAATGTGTTTGCATTATGGGGATTTGCAACATGTGTGCTGTCAAACAGATGAAGATCTTTTTCTAATTTGCTGCCGTTTTTTGTAATTGCACTTGTTTTCTTAAATCGCAGCATGTCAAGCTCTCTCGACCACCGTATACTATGCTTGATTTCTAACATGTTTTTTTTTTTTTTTTTTTGGCTAGTGTATCACCTCTGTTGTGTGAACTATGACTTACGTTTTAGTGATGAAATCCAGAAGTAACTTTGAGGGTTGATACCACAGTCCAGTATGTGTCAAATGTGCTGTTTGTACATTCAGTGAGAACGGTTTCTTTTGCTCATCCAAAAAAAGAAGTGCTCTCCAAGTATCATTTCTGCATTGTTGTTGTACTGGTTAGCTGTAAAAAAAAAAAAAAAGAAAAATATATATATAAACATATAGAACAGGGCTGTAAGACATGCAAGAGACAAAGACAAACTTACATTAAACAAACTAATGAAGGTCTTTTAACGTCTTTATTTATATTTATTGTTTTAAAACCACAGGGTCAGTAAACTGTAAAGGTCTCATGAAATGCTTTGAAATGTGCATTTTTTTTTTTTTTTTTGATGTTTGACAATCTCAGCTGAAAAATGAAGAGAGGGTGGGGCATAGAGTAGCCCATGCCCTTTTTAAAAAGCAGCCAATAGTATTTTATCACAGCTCCGCCAGCGAGAGTGGTTGAGCTCAAGCACATCAAATGAAAAGCAAATGGGAAGCGTCTTAAAGGGGGTGGGGCGGGGCATGTCATATACTAGATAGCATTTGATTGGTTATGCTTTGATGAGAAACTGAAGTATGAGGTCATGTGAAAAAAACCATTGATCCATTTAGATGGAAGTGACAACTACATGTTTATATCAGTTTTATATCTCAGAAACACCTATTTTGGAACACACCAACATATAGATGTCCTTAAAACTAACAGACTTTATTTAAATTTCATCTAACCCTCAGAAATGCAATGATCAGCAGCATACCAGCCAACATTTGTCTCCAGGAAAACTAGGTGGGGTGGGGGTGGGTGGGGTTTGTGGTGGTGACAATTGTTTGTCTGAATAAAACAGCTGAGAACCAGGTTAATAACTGTACTGTGGTGTTAGTAACTGTACTATGGACTGGGTTTCGGGTGAGTAGGGTCTGTCTGCGGACTGCAAGACAGGGGCGTAGCATGCAGGGCCTTAGGGGTGTAACTTGCAGTACGTTAGAGATGTAACTTGAAGTTATGGAGACCCACATGTCAAAACTATGTTGTCGGCGAGATGGCGCTACATTAGTTATTAACGTCTACACCTACTCCACACCTAAACCAAACCATCACTGTTATTAATGTCTACAACTACCCCAACCATCACAGTTATTAATGTCTACACCTTCCTCAATCCTAAACCCAACCATCACAGTTATTAATGTCTACAACTACCCCAACCATCACAGTTATTAACATCTACACCTTTCCCAACCATCACAGTTATTAACGTCTACACCTTCTCCAACCATCACAGTTATTAACGTCTACATCTTCTCCAACCATCACAGTTATTAACGTCTACACCTTCTCCAACCATCACAGGTATTAACGTCTACACCTTCTCCAACCATCACAGTTATTAACGTCTACACCTTCTCCAACCATCACAGGTTTTAACATCTACACCTTCTCCAACCATCACAGTTATTAACGTCTACACCTTCTCCAACCATCACAGGTTTTATTGTCTACACCTTCTCCAACCATCACAGTTATTAACGTCTACACCTTCCCCAACCCTAAACCCAACCATCATTGTTATTAACGTCTACACCTTGCCCAACCCTAAACCCAACCATCAGTTATTTACATCTACACCTTCCCCAACCCTAAACCCAACCATCATTGGTATTAACGTCTACAACCTTGCCCAACCCTAAACCCAACCATCAATAACTTCTACACCTTGCCCAACCCTAAACCCAACCATCATTAACATCTACACCTTCCCCAAGCCTAAACCCAAACATTACAGTCATTTATGTCTACACCTTCCCCAACCCTAAACCCAACCATTAATAATGTCTACACTTTCCCCAATACACCTTTCTAAACCCAACCATCACAGTTATTAACGTCTACACCTTCCTCAATCCCAAACCCAACCATCACAGTTATTAACGTCTACACCTTCCCCAACCCTAAACCCAACCATCATTGTTATTAACGTCTACACCTGGCCCAACCCTAAACCCAACCATCAGTTATTTACATCTAGACCTTCCCCAACCCTAAACCCAACCATCATTGTTATTAACGTCTACAACCTTGCCCAACCCTAAACCCAACCATCATTGTTATTAACGTCTACAACCTTGCCCAACCCTAAACCCAACCATCAATAACTTCTACACCTTCCCCAACCCTAAACCCAATCATCACAGTTATTTGTCTACACCTTGCCCAACCCTAAACCCAACCATCATTAACATCTACACCTTCCCCAACCCTAAACCCAACCATCATTGGTATTAACATCTACAACCTTGCCCAACCCTAAACCCAACCATCAATAACTTCTACACCTTGCCCAACCCTAAACCCAACCATCATTAACATCTACACCTTCCCCAAGCCTAAACCCAAACATTACAGTCATTTATGTCTACACCTTCCCCAACCCTTAACCCAACCATTAATAATGTCTACACTTTCCCCAATACACCTTTCTAAACCCAACCATCACAGTTATTAACGTCTACACCTTCCTCAATCCCAAACCCAACCATCACAGTTATTTACGTGTATACCTCCGCCAACCCTAAACCCAACCATCATTGTTATTAACGTCTACACCTTCCTTAACCCTAAACCCAACCATCATTAACTTCTACACCTTCCCCAACCCTAAACCCAACCATCACAGGTATTTACATCTACACCTTTCCCAATCCTAAACCCAAGCATCATTAACTTCTACACCTTCCCCAAACCTAAACCCAAGCATTAACGTTTACACCTTCCCCAACCCTAAACCCAACCATCAATAACGTCTACACCTTCCCCAACCATCATTGTTATTTACGTCTACACTTTCCCCAACCCTAAACCCAGCCATCACAGTTATTTACGTCTACACCTTCCCCAACCCTAAACCCAATCATCACAGTTATTTACATCTACACCTTCCCCAACTGAAAACACAACCATCATTAACTTCTACACCTTCCCCAACCCTAAACCCAATGATCACAGTTATTAACGTCTATACCTTCCACAACCAAAAACCCAACCATCATTAACTTCTACACCTTCCCCAACCCTAAACCCAACGATCACAGTTATTAAAGTCTATACCTTCCCAAACCCTAAACCCAACCATAATTGTTAATAACGTCTACACATTCCCCAACCCTTAACCCAACCATCACAGTTATTTACGTCTACACCTTCCCCAACCCTAAACCCAACCATCACAGTTATTTATGTCTACACCTTCCCCAATCTTAAACCCAACCATCATTAACGTCTACACCTTCCCCAACCATCATTGTTATTTACGTCTACACCTTCCCCAACCCAATCATCACAGTTATTTACATCTACACCTTCCCCAACCCTAAACCCAACCGTCATTAATGTCTACACCTTCCCCAACCATCACAGTTATTTACGTTTACACCTTCCCCAACCCTAAACCCAATCATCACAGTTATTTACTTCTACACCTTCCTAAACCTTAAACCCAACCATCACAGTTAATAACGTCTACACCTTTCCCAACTCTAAACCCAACCATCACAATTATTAACGTCTACACCTTCCCCAACCCTAAACCCAACCATCATTGTTATTAACGTCTACACCTTCCCCAACCCTAAACCCAACCATCATTGTTATTAATGTCTACACCTTCCCCAACCCTAAACCCAACCATCATTGTTATTAACGTCTACACCTTCCCCAACCATCACAGTTAATAACGTCTACACCTTCTCCAACCATCACAGTTAATAACGTCTACACCTTCCCCAACCCTAAACCCAACCATCACAGTTATTAACGTCTACACCTTCCCCAACCCTAAATCCAACTATCATAGTCATTAACATCTACACATTACCCAACCCTAAACTCAACCCTCACAGTTTTTAACATACAACCGCGAGTTGCGGAGGCTTTCATACTTGACGCGCTCGCCATTGTTATTTGCAACCACATGGGGCAATGCCAAGTAGGCTAACTGCCATGACAAAATGGATGAAGTCAGCAAGTAAGGTTGCATGGTGGAGTTGCTAAATTAATTAATATAGTAATGTATCAAATAAATTGGTTGTGGATACATTTGGAGAAAACTCATGAAAACATTTGGTGAAAATGTTCTTTGGTAAGTATTTCTGCCATCTTCCCAACAACATCTTGTTCACCGCTCTTCACAGATTGAAAACACACACGGACATTGGATCGTTTTAAAGCCGTGAAGATCAGTCGATTCATCAGCCGATCGCTCGTCTGTGCACACAGCGCCGGTGAGTTTGGTGAACTGATGACCTTCACAGCCAATCATAGTGATTTCTGTTGAGCACGTGAACACAACGGCCAATCAGCGCTGTTTAAGAACTCCCTGAACAGTGTCTTAAATGTTAACGAGAAATGGGCGTTTTTTTATATTTCATTACCAAAATTTTGTATCGTGACAAGTCTAATATAGTTAAAGAATCAGTTCATTAACTTGAGTTTGATGAATGGCATCTAAAATGTGTGTTTGGGAAAGAAAACGTTAGCTAAGTAGTGCCATTTCCCTTAACTTAGCTGAAAATAAGGTCAAATATCCCTTTTTATTGTCACTATTCATTCAGAACGGACCTTCGGGCCGCTCGGAAGGCGGTGAAATGATAAATTTGTGTCACTTTCTCTTCGCTGATAAGATATACAGCCAGGTACACAACATTCCTGTGTAACTCAGGCTATACTTCCGGGTTTCTTCCCACCGCAGCCTCGATTTCGCTGTTAATAATGGCGGCCGCGTGAAATCAGTCTATACCAAAGTTGGCGACACGGGGGTGTTACAGACAGCACCAGCTGAGAACCGGGGGCAGGGTGAAATTACGGGCGGTTTCCAGGAGAAATAACAAAAGAGAGGGTGGTGGAAAATTGGTATTAAAATTACAAAATATTCTATTTGAAATAAATGCTGCTTTTCAAAGTTCATGCAAGAAATGTTCCTTAAGCATCGAATCAGCATATTTGAATGATTTCAGAAGGATTCTAAGGATACAAACAGGTCAACTTAATAGAAAGTAATTTTTTGTTTTTTGGAAGAGGTCCAAAGGGGATCATCAATTTAGGGTTGTGTGGCATGTAAAAGTGTTAAAGACTCTAAGCTAGAAGTGTACGTCAGACAGTTTTCTGGCAGACTGTGCCATTTAGTGCTGAAGCAGACATGCTGCCAGTGTCAGTAAATGTGTAAAGACTATAATTGAAGCGCTCTTGGATTCTCATTACTAAAATAGAACATGAACTGGATGTCTGCTTCTCCTATGGATTAGCCTGTGCGAGTATGTCTTTCACAGGCCAAAAGCGTCATATGCTTTACACTTTACAACATTAAACTTGACACATGAACAGAAAGCCATAAAAAGCTCTTGTGGTTTAGTGAGGTGATGTCAGTTTGACTGATGACTCAAATGTCACAGACTGGCTTAGCAGTTTAAAAAAAAAAGCAAATAACTGCAGAATAAATATGACAATTTTTAGATCAACTTTTTTTGGTACATTTGTGAACTACAGTGGGGAAAAAAGTATCCAACCTGTCATGTTTTTTTTGGGGGGAAATATTCAAAAGGTGCTGTTAACATGGGATTTAACCAGATTTTGGTAAAAACCCAAACAATACAAACAAAAATATAACAAAAAAAAAGAAAAAAAATGTGTAATAGCAATGTAATGAAACAGGAATAATCTACTGAACTACTGAAATGTATTTAACACTTCATAGAAAAGACTTTTTTGGTAATGGCAGCTTAAAGACGACTCTCATGTGGAGAATGGAGTCACATGCATTGCTCAGCTGTGAGTATTTCACAGACTTCAACAGAGTGTAAAAATGTTGATGGTTCTTTGGGTCTCGTCTATCAAATCTTTATTTTGTATTTTCTTTTGGATTCGAATCAGGGGATTGGCTGGGCCATTCTAAAGCTTGATATTCTTCTCTGAAAGCATTTGAGTTTCCTTGGCTGTGTTGAAATGTCCACTCTGGTTTCGTCTTCATCATCCTGATAATGTAGATGTTCAACCGAAGCAGCTAATATTAATTAATAATGACGAAGGGCAGAGGTTTGGAGAATAACTACTGAGAGATTTCAGCTGCTGTCTGGGCTTTCACTGCCTTTCTACACCTCCCTTTCTTCATGTGTTCAATACTTTTTCTCTGTGTCATTTTATTTTACTACACATAACTTAATTATTTAATTAGATTTGTTATTCTTTGCATATATGGATGTCTTTGGTTTTTACCAACATCTGGTGAAATTTCAAGCCAACTGCACCTTTAGAAACATTTCTGAGAAAAATGGTGACGTGTTAAATACTTATTTCCCCCACCATAACATGACCTAACAATGAAAACAAAACAAAAAATTTCCAAAATATTTAAAGGTTACATTTTATTTTATGGTGTCCACGTTATTCTGTAATTAAATGGCAAATAATATTAACTAACAGCATGTACTTGATGCATAGAGTTGGTTTAGGGCAGGGGTGTCCAAACTCGGTCCTGGAGGGCCGGTGTCTTGGACAGTTTAGTTCCAACCCTAATCAAACACACCTTAACCAGCTAATTAAGCTCTTACTAGATATACTAGAAACTTCATGGCAGGTGTGTTGAAGCAAGTTGGAGCTAAACTCAGCAGGACACCGGCCCTCCAGGACCAAGTTTGGAAACCCCTGGTTTAGGGTGTCTAAATGTTGCTATATACGGTTTTTACATAAAATAGTACCACATTAAAATAAGGCTGTATTACTGTAGTTAACCTTAGTTAATTCATTAGATAACATGAATAAATGATGTACAATACATCTCACCTAATCTTTGTTAATGTTAACTACATATAGCTGCCAGATTTCATCTAAAAACCAACTTAAATATGTTCTGAAGATGAACGTTCAGGGCTCAGGGAATTGAAACAACAGAAGGTGAGTAATTAATGACAGAATTGTACTTTTTGGCTCAACTTACTCTTTAATAAATCCTGTAAATGGCTAAACCTGACTACCAGAAGCGGTGTGAAAGCCAGCAGCAGTTTACCTGGCTGTCATCATCATACTGACTGCCTCAGTTTGACTGTTCTGAGCAACCTTATCAGGCTGGATTAACTTTCACTCCGAGCTGGCAGGATTAAGCGATAATAGGGACATGATTGTCAGTCGGATCACATCAGTCCACTCTCCCCAGGACAATAACACATACAAGGACGCAACCCAGTTCACCTAGCGCTCCCTTAACATGCTGTACCAGGACGTGATGTTTCTTAACACCGGCTTCAGACACGATGATTGAACATGTGTCCGAAAGATCGGCTGAGGATTTATTAACAGTGTCACATTGAGGGGGAAAAATGTGAATTTATGAGAAATTTGCACAGTGGGAAACAAGAAACGTTGAGAGGCGAGATTTAATAATCGCTCGAGCGGAGTCTGTTTGGAAAGAAAAGGATCACAGCGTGCCATTGTAATTGCAGAGCATCGCAGATTTGCATCAAGCACAATATGAGCTGTGAAGCAGGAATGAAAAGCAAATGACACGGTATCAAATAAATGAACAATTTTATGAGCTGGGTGTCTGGTCTGTTTCAGATAAATTTGGAATAAGAAAAGCCAGGCTGATTAAAAAATACCTTCGAATACGCCCTTTGTACACAACAAGCACAGCCGCACGCAAACCTCAGTGATAGAGTGAAATAATTGTGTCCCTCAAATAAAAGAGACGCACAGAAGACAGCGAACAATGTAATCAGTGTGTACTGTCTGCTCTCAGAGAGGAACTGGTATCTAATTACCTCACCCTTGACCTTGGGGCCTGGCGACGTTGCTTTTTTTTCCCCCAGGAGAACATCATTGCAAAACTCTTTTACCATTCTGCAAAAGTGCCACTTCTAAACTTACGACTGCACTTTTTATCTTATTTGTGGTAAATGTCAGAATCTCGGGCGCTGTTTGTTATTGATTTCCTTCAAAGCTATAGAAGGCCACTGGTAATACAGCAGGTTAGTGATTTGACTCATTGATAATGGCAAGATTTAAGGTCCGAGTTTTACTCTTCAGTGGAAAAACTAGAGGAGTGAATTCATTAAATAGTTACAGCACAAAGGCCATCCACTACCCTTATTCAGTGATCATACACTATCCAAATTAACCAGGTGCTGAATAATGGCATTATAGCTTATAAGACTTTTTATTGATTGGTATTGACCATTCATTCATTCATTTTCATTTTGCTTAGTCTCTAATACAGAGGTTGTCACAGCGGAATGAACCGCCAACTACTGGCACATGTTTTACGCAGTGGATGCCCTTCCAGCCGCAACCCAGTACTGGGAAACACCCATACACTCTCATTCGCACACATTACGGCCAATTTAGTTTATTCAATGTGCCTATAGTGCCTGCCTTTGGACTGTGGGGGAAAACGGAGCACCTGGAGAAAACCCACGCCAACATGGGGAGAACATCCAAACTGTATTGGCCATTTTGATGAACTTTCCTGCCACCTAATGCTTGCTTAAAATGAATCATTTAATAATAATGCTAAATGTACTGTTAGGCAACTGTCAAAATAGAAGTACTATTGTGCTCAGCATATATAAATACACCCCTCACAAATCTATCTTTTCAAGTCATATTTTTAATAGGAAGCTATACAATATTATATTTGTGCATATACATTAGATTAGTCAGTACTGAAGCCAAATCTGGAGCTTATCTAACAAAATAACTTACGATAACGGTCCAAAAACTAGTACAGCCAAATGTACAGTTGAAGTCAGAATTATTAGTCCCCCTGTTTATTTTTTTCCCCAATTTCTGTTTAACGAAGAGAAGATTTTTTCAACACATTTCTAAACATAATAGTTTTAATAACTCATTTCTAATAACTGATTTATTTTATCTTTGCCATGATGACAGTAAATAATATTTGACTAGATATTTTTCAAGACACTTCTATACAGCTTAAAGTGACATTTAAAGGCTTAACTAGGTTAATTAGGTTAACTAGGCAGGTTAGGGTAATTAGGCAAGTCATTGTATAACGATGGTTTGTTCTGTAGACTATCAGAAAAAAAATTGCTTAAAGGGGCTAATAATTTTGACTTTAAAATGGTTTTTAAAAAATTAAAAACTGCTTTTATTTTAGCCGAAATAAAACAAATAAGACTTTCTCTAGAAGAAATAATATTATCAGACATACTGTGAAAATTTCCTTGCTCTGTTAAACAACATTTGGGAAATATTTAACAAAGAACAAAAAATTCAAAGGGGGCTAATAACTCTGACTTCAACTGTATATGTTAAAGAAAAATATAAATAAAATAAAAAATAAATAAATAAAAAAAAAAAAGAGGAAAACTCAAGAGAAGCAAAAAAAGATGAAAAATTAGTTGAAATTTTGTAGGTTGTAATTTTTTTTTCAATGTTTTGCTTGAATTTAATTGTATTATTTTTCATGACTAAAATATTATTTTAATTATCTGTTTATTAAATCTGCTTTGTTTAAATGCACCAAAATACATTGCCTATTTACTGAGAAATGGAGAAAAGTATTTATTTATTTACGTTTTAATGGCATATCAGCAGCATTGGCTCTATTCATGGCAAAAACATATGAGTAAAGTATTTATTTTCAAAATGGGGTGTACTCAATTATGCTGAGCACTGTATACTCGTTATACTCCTTTATTCTTATACTCACACTCAATTGGTTCCAAACCTTTATCAGTTTCTTTTTTTCTGTTAACCAAAAAATAAATATTTTGAAATATTTTTGGAAACCAGTACCCATTAATATAAACAGTAGGAAACAAAACGAAAGTCGAGGACTACCATCTTCTTTTGTTATGCTAACAGGAGAAAAAGGAATCTCGTAAAGGTTTGAAATCAGTTTGTGAGTAAAATATAACAGATTTTCATTTTTGGTTGAACTATATGTAACTTCAGCTGATTTCATTCATTCATTCATTTTCCTTTGGCTTAGTTCCTTATTTGTCAGGGGTCGCCACAGCGGAATGAACAGCAAACTATTTCAGCATATTTCTTACGCAGCAGATGCACTTCCAGCCGCAACCCAGTACTGGGAAACACCCACACACTCTCTCTTTCACACACAATCATACACTATGGCCAATTTTGTTCATCCAATTCAACATGGACTTTTTGGACTGTGGGGGAGCACCCGGAGGAAACCCAATCAAACACTGGGAGAACAACTCCAAGAACAAACTCCACAAAAAAATGCCAACTGGCCCAGCTGGTACTCAAACCAGCAACCTTTTTGCTGTGAGGCGACAATGCTAACCACTGAGCATTTGTAAATGGACTAGTATTCCAATGTGACTAAATAAAAGTCATATCATAATGAATTGGCCAAATCAAACAAAAATTTCATTCAGATCAAGGACTGACTTCAACCATTTCTAATTTACAAGACATGTAAATACTGAAAACTGACACTTAGGTTATACATGTGCAAAGATGTAAATATGTGTAATAACTTATGTGCAAAATGAGCTATTCTTATTCAACATAGTCACAAATGGACATTGTGTCATTTCAAACTTCTTAGTCTATGATAGTGTGTAGGACAGTGTCTCTTTAGATGTTTATACACAGACCCGGTTTGTTTGACAGATTGGGCATGTTTATCCCCTTGATAAAAATACACAGTGTGGCTTTACATGACCTGCATCTTTTTCGAAATAATACATTTAGATGAATATGCATCCTTACCATAGAAAGAAAAAGAAAAAAAAAAAGGACCAGGAGGATTAATTAGTATGCACATCTTGAGTTTTATATTTATGCAGTGCGCCCGTCAGACAATCCTACCCAATCTGAAGCTTGTTATTGTACACTCACCGGGCACTTTATTAGGTACACCTGTCTAACTGCACATTAACACAAATTTCTAATCAGTCAATCACATGGCAGCAACTCAGTGCATTTAGGCATGTAGACATGGTCAAGACGATCTGCTACAGTTCAAACTGAGCAACAGAATGGGGAAGAAAGATGATTTAAGTGACTTTGAACATGGCATAGTCGTCGGTGCCAGACTGGGTTGGTCTGAGTATTTCAGAAACTGCAGATCTACTGGGATTTTCACGCACAACCATCTCTAGGGTTTACAGAGAATGGTCAGACGAAGAGAAAATATTCAGTGAGCGGCAGTTCTGTGGGTGCAAATGCCTTGTTGATGCTAGAGGTCAGAGGAGAATGGCCAGACTGGTTCGAGCTGATAGAAATGCAACAACAGTAACTCAAAAAACCACTTGTTACAACCGAGGTATGCAGAAGAGCATCTCTGAACACTCAACACGTCCAACCTTGAGGCGGATGGGCTACAGCAGAAGAAGAACACACTGGGTGCCACTCCTGTCAGCTAAGAACAGAAAACGGAGGCTACAATTCGCACAGGCTGACCAAAATTAGACAATAGAAGATTGGAAAAACGTTGCCTGGTCTGATGAGTCTCGATCTTTGCTGCAACATTCAGATGGTAGGGTCAGAATTTGGCATCAACAACAACAAAAGCATGGATCAATCCTGTCTTGTATCAACGGTTAGGCTGGTGGATGTAATGGTGTGGTGGATATTTTGCACACTTGGGCCCATTAGTACTAATTGAGCATCATGTCAACGCCACAGCCTACTTGAGTGTTGTTATTGACCATGTCCATTCCTTTATAACAACAGTGTACCCATCTTCTGATGGCTACTTCCAGTAGGAAAACGCACCATGTCATAGTGCAACTCATCATCTCAGACTAGTTTCTTGAACATGACAATGAGTTCACTGTACTCAAATGGCCTCCACAGTCACCAGACTCAATCCAATAGAGCACCTTTGAGATGTGGTGGAACGGGAGATTTGCATCATGGATGTGCAGCCGACAAATCTGCAGCAACTGCGTGATGCTATCATGTCAATATAGACCAAAATCTCTATCAATCGCTATGCCACGAAGGATTAAGGCAGTTCTGAAGGCAAAAGGGGGTCCAACCCGGTACTAGTAAGGTGTACCTAATAAAGTGGCCTGTGAGTGTATAAATAAGCGCATCAACACTTTATTTACAGTTCCTTGAAGCACCATGTTCAGATTTATCACTTAGTATTAATTCTAGACTGAAACAAACATAAACAGCTACAGTATTGTGACTGTGAAACAAATCTGAAGTACTGACCACATCTAATAAGCTAGTAATGGATTTCATACTATAACCTAAGATGTATGCGCTTGTCATTTGAGATCTCTGAACTTCAACCTCAAAACTGCAGATTATACTCTAAAGTCTATGGTTACTGTGGTCCATTCGTCAAGAATTTTGTATGCGAGGGTTGAAAGGTGAAAGGGTAGCCCTATACCCAGCATGCACTCGACATGCTGTACATGACGATTACTCATGGGCCATTTCATAGCTTGAAAGCAAAGCAAAGACGGAAGTGGGGACACAGAGATGGGACAGGGACGTGACTCATAAGACAGCTGAGGGGAAGCCGAAGATAGGAGGCTCTTTGTTATTACCAAAGGCAATTAGGCATAATGTCTGGTTTCTGCAGCGCCATGTGCCCTGCTTTCTTTTAAGGGGTCTTGAATAAAGAAAGACAAGCATCAGCTTTGTGACCAGATGAGCTCTGTCTGTGTAATTTGCAATCAAGCCGAAAAAAATTACCCGACATCAGAAGGGAAATAATGCCATGAGGGTGACAATTCAGAGGGAGTATTCATGCCTTCTGCAGGGTCAGCAGGATTTTGAGACGTACAATTTCATAAAGGGGTTGTGTCTGCTGATTATTTCACAAGTTCAAATAAAAAGGCCTTGAAACCAGCCACGGGAAAACCAAGCGGAACAAAAGATCCGCAAAGAGTCACACGAACATGACATGCTATTGCCCAGAAGTAAAAGAGCTTTCCTGAGAGAAAGCAAATATTGTAAGGAAAACAACGATTATCTGCATGTCACAAGAATATTTGACTTCTGAAAGCAGCATGAGACTAAACTGACAAAACTGTCAAGAACATCACAGAGAAAAAGCCATTTCCTAAGGCAACGGTTGTAAACCTGCAACACATATCGAAGCATTTATGCTACACCATATGAGTTCAATTCAACATCACCAAAATGAATGTTATATCCACTACAAGTTTAGAAAACAAGTCACATGGGAGGCGGCGTGGTGGCTCTGTGGTTATCCCCTCACAGCAAGAAGGTTGCTTGTATGAGTCCCGGCTGACACGGTTGGCATTTCAGTGTGGAGTTCTCCTTATGCTCGCGTGGGTTTCCTCTGGGTGCTCCGGTTTTGCACACAGTCCCAAGAAATGAACTATAGGTGAATTGGATTAACTAAATTGGCCTTAGTGTATGAGCGCATATGTGAATGAGTGGGTGTTTCCTAGTACTGGGTTGCGGTTAGCAGGGCATCCGCTGCGTAAAACATATGCTGGAATAGTTGGCTGTTCATTCCATTGACCAAAAATGAATGAATGAAGTCACACGAGTTGGTTAACCATGCTGTAAATTTGTCTAAATGTAGCTTTTTTTTTTTAATCAACCTATTCTAGGTGGATGACCACAGAATTATAAACAGTTCGGCAAAATTTTTTGCCCTCCTGTGAAATATTTACTCCTTTTTAAATTTTGCAAGGACATTATCACAGTATTTTCTGCAACCCAGGCTTATTCTGAAAACGTAGTGCCATGGATGTTTTTTGAGACCGGGAAATACTTCCCGGGAGGTACGTATTTTTGCAGTTTTTGTTTTCGCGAATCCGCGAGAGGCTGCTGTATTCGCTTTTTTGTATCTCAAACGTCTCTTGCGAGTGCCGTTCGCACCCGCGCTGTTCTCGCGTAAACCCACCAGAGGCTGCTGTCGACCTACCGTCTGTCTGTCTGACTGAATGATTGACTGGGCGACTGGCCAATCGACTGACCCACCCTCCTCCTTCCCTAAACCCAACCAATTTTACCGATTGACCCACCCAACCAACGGTTTACAAAAGCAGTCCAGTAAAAGAAAAGCCCTGGTCTGATTTTTACCACAATTTCGGATTTTACCAAGTTCTCACCCTGTTGTTCACTCGTTTATTTTATTTTTTTGGATTCTGTTTTTGTCTTACCTGATTTCTGGAACCGCTCTTGCCTGGACTCCAACCCGGTCATCGTCGTCGTGGTCAACTCCTCTCTGCGTCTCAAGTCCGCCGACGTACACGACGAGCTAAAGGGACAAACTGGTTAAGCCGGGAAAGGCCTCCACACGGAGGTAAGCAGTCAGCCGGTCAGCGCCAAAAGGAACAGCGTCATCCCGCCCTGTATCGTTCGCTTAAAAAAAAACTAACCGCAGCCATACGTATCTCCTGCTACATAATTCGCGGTCTCCAGAAACATCCACGGGACTACGTTTTCAGAATGAGCCTGGGTTGATTTTCTGACAACTTTGCTTCTGCAGAAAGTTAATTCATTCATTTTCCTTTGGCTTAGTCCCTGATTTATCAGAGGTCGCCATGGTGGAAAGAACCACCAATTTCTCTGACATATGTTTTACACATCGGGTGCCCATTCAGATGCAACCCAGTATTGGGAAACGCCCATACACTCTCACATTCACACACACATTCTTTCACTACAGCCTACAGTCATAATACAGCCATTCAAGACGGCTTATCTTTGGACTGTGGGGGAAACTGAAGCACCAAGAGGAAACCCAGTGAACATGGAGAGAGCATATAAACTGGCCCAGCCGGGACTCGAACCAGTGACCTTCTTGCTGTGAGGCGACATGCCGCCATTCCAGAAAAGGTTTTGAATTTCTAACCTTTTTTTTTTAACCCATTCAACACACACTCCCGGAACAGTGGGCAGCAGGGCAGCAGTTATATATACATATTGGTGGCTTGCTCAAGGGACTCACTTCAGCTGTGGTATTGAGGGTGGTGAGAGCGCTATTCACTCCTACCTGCTGGTGCCAGGACATGAACCTGCGACCTTCTGATTACATGTCTAACTCTCTAGCCATGAGGACATGACTGTGTGTATATATATATATATATATATATATATATATATATATATATATATATATATATATATATATATATATATATATACATACAGTATATATATAATATATATATATATATATATATATATATATATATATATATATATATACATACATACATACATACAGTATATATATATATATATATATATATATATATATATATATATATATATATATATATATATATATATATATATATATATATATATATACTTTTTTATTTTATTTTTTATAATACTATAATATATTTAAATGAAATAAATATTACTATTCTCTACTAACACAAAGTGTCCCAGAGAAGCCTGCATCAGCGTTAGTAAAACTCCTCCTCCTTGCAGGTCCTGGTGTTACAGACATCATAAGGATGAATGATTTATCCCTAAGCATCGCTCATTCTCTCTCTCACCTCCTGTATTACCAACAGGCCGCTCGCTCATTAATATCTCTTAATGTTAGTGCCAGACACCTTGATTTACACTGGGCATTTCCTGCCAACTAAAAGCAATAAAGGCACGAGGCATCTCTCACAGCACTCATCCACTGACACACACAAAGATATACAACCGCACCGGATACACACTCCACCACTCCCCCACCATTGACTTATACGACTGATATTGACAGATTCATCCATACGGAAATGGCATGTCTCAAGCAATCATCAGAGGATGAGATCTGCTGAAAAATTTGCAAAGGAGGAGTCTGGAGTATGAGGCGGATGGAAATGGATGGATGATGTCTTTTTTATTGGTACATTGCTGTCGCACAAATACATATTTTATGAGTTCAACCAACAGATTGTGTAAGCTTCAAAAAGAAAGAAATTATACTTCTAGGTAGAACTGCCCATTTTAAAAGCAGTTTGATTGACAAGCAATCTGGTCAATCATAATGCCAATATTGTGTGCCACCGTCACTGTCCGCGTAGTAGAGTAACATTGTTAATTAACATAAAAACTTTTGAAAAAGTGCTCTTATAGAACTTACAATGCAGACAGCAAGTAAGCAAAAAGGCTGGGGATTTTTATTCTTTCTCAAAACCCAGAGCAGTGGATAAAATGCATAGTTTTTTATGTGAATTCTGGCATCCACCTTTAGCTGTCAATCAACAATGCTGGACTCGAGACTGATGAACTAATATATTCTGTTTTCAGACCACAAAACTTTAGTTTAAAGGGTCACGAGACACCAAAACACATTTTTTGAGATGTTGACAGTCATATATATGTTCCACGTTGCTAAAAACATTATTAGGACACATATATTTTACTTAAAAGTGAAAATGTGTTGTTTTGAGTGAAGTAGTTCTTCCGGATGGAAAAGAAATCTTCAAGCAACGTCACGGTGATGAGATCATTGTGTAAATTCAAGAGTGGAGACTGGATGTCTGTACCGGCCGGTTCAAAGTGACGTCATTGAGTTTTCAGCCTTAATTCATGAGAAAGACTTGGTTCCAAGCAATCAGCGTGCTCTATTGTGAATGAGGTGCAACTTCATTAATATGCATATTGCTTCGAAGACTCTTTTTACCCGTTACAGTGTTCAGAGGAACGCTATGTTGTGTTGTCAACCGTAATTAAAACAAGTGGAAGAAAAAAAAGAATTGTTAGCAAACATGGGTCGTCTGTGTTCTGTATTTAAATGTGCCTAAACAAAAGTTTTGTTTCCATTCTCCCTGCAATGAGAGCACCGCTTGCGTGTTGACCCAAGCAGTTGGATTACTGTTGTCTGCTAACACACAAAAAAAAATGGGTTTGTAAGAAACATTTTTTTTACCCGAGAGCTTTTCGAATCTGGAAATGGTGAAAACCGAATTTGCTGCTCGTCTTCTTTTAAAAGAGACGTGGTTTTAGTTTGTGTTGATTGTCCTGTCTTTACGAATTTGGTAAGTGTGCGATCGATGTTCGTTGTTTATGTTTGTCCAGATGGCAAAGTTAGTATCGTCAACAGTAAGTTTTTAAAGACATACTTTAGTTAAAATGAATTTAGCTTACAGTAATATCACTACAATATTCGGATAGCAAAGTTAAATTGTATCGTCAACAGTACTCTTTCAGATTTTGAAATTCCCGTTTTCATGCAAACCCTTCCCTCTTTCATTACATTTTTTAAATTATATTCAAATGACCCAAACGTCCCATCTAGTGACTTGTAGTCTGTATCTTCAATCTTTTCGTTTTCATTTTGAGTTATGCCAAAGATTATAGAATACACAAGACATGTCACTCGTATAGTTTTAAATGGGGAAAAGTGTAACGATCAACGTGGTGAATGAAGCCCCGTCTTATAGTACAGGAGCCAATCATCGATTGCTATAGAGTGATGACTCTTCCGGGGGAGGGGTTCGGACCAGACGTGAGTTTCTGCAGATTTTGTGTGATTTGAATGTTTAGAAAAGAAACTAAAGAGACAGTTATTGTTTCATTGTATTGGTGATTCCTAATATGAAATTTAATCGTAAGCTAGGCAAGCAATTTTGGAGAATTTGATGTTTCCCCATTCAAACAGAATGGCCAAGCATACTGCCTGAGAGGCGCTTCAAAGAGGGCCACCGACTGAAATGACTTGCCTCGGAGGGACGCTCACACCCTGAATATTTCCATTGTAAAAAAGCAAATCGCATTGGTAGCCATTAATTGTTTACGCTTCTGTTTCCAGAAGTTAGTTGCTACTAATGCTGGATTCCAGACAACTCGAAAAGACCTGGTGACTTATTCATTTCCCTAAATTAATATTATTAATTTATATTACTGCCTGCGCTATACAAATTCAGCTTTCAATATTAAACAGGCTAATAATCCAGTAGGGGAGTTATTAATTATTAATAATCTTGTAGCAGTGCCAGAAATGTATCTTTATTTCTATAGCACTTTTACAATGTAGATTGCATCAGAGCAGCTTAACATAGATAAAGTTTTAGTAAATTAAAACTGCCACAGTTGAAGTTCAGTTCAGTGTAATGTAAATGTCACTGATGTAAGCTGAAACACTGAAGAGCAAATCCAACGATGCGTAACTCAATCTGCTACTGCTATATTCTTTTATCATTTTCATCATTAAAGTCTGATTTTCTACATTAAAATAAATCACTTCTGAGTGTTCTTTTCCACTAAGAGTCTATGAGAGTTATATTTAGGGATCCAATGTTTACAACCTAGAATGAAAGATTCATTCCACAGCGCTTTATCCACAGCCATATCTCCCTGCAGCCCAAGACTGGTTACTCACTGAAGCTAAGCAGGGCTGAGCCTGGTTAGTACCTGGATGGGAGACCACATGGGAAAACTAGGTTGCTGTTGGAAGTGGTGTTAGTGAGGCCAGCAGGGAGCGCTCAACCTGCAGTCTGTATGAGTCCTATTGCCCCAGTAAAGTGAAGGGGACACTATACTGTCAGTGGGTGCTGTCTTTCGGATGAGACATTAAACCGAGATCCTGACTCTCTGTGGTCCTTTAAAATCCCATGGCACTTCTCATAAAGAGTAGGGGTGTAACCCCGGTGTCCTAGCCAAATTCCCTTCATTGACCCTTACCCATTATGGCCTCCCAATAATCCCCATCACTGAATTGGCTCTATTATTCAAGTGGATGCTACACACATCTCTCTCATGATTGAGAAGCGCTTTGGGTGTATGGCCATACACAATAAATGTGCTATATAAATACACATTACTTACTTACTTACTTTTAAGTAGTTTTTCAATTGGGCGCTAACTCCACGATCCTCTCCAGCATCGGACCTGCTTAGTAGTGACATCACAAGAATTTTGTAGTCCAAATTATAAAATCTGACACCATGACTATCGTAACAGACAAAACAACTGTGTAGTTTGAACCTGCCATTCACTTCATACTTTGCTAAATACCAAAACACACAGATTACAATCAGATCTGTAGTCTTTCACCATTGACTTGCGCGACTGATATTGACAGATTCATCCATATGGAAATGTCACATCTCAAGAGCTCATTGGAGGATGGGATCTGTTAAAAATGCAAAGGATCAAATGGATGTTCTTTCTTTTTTTCTTTTTTACAGTCCATCACTTACTCCAACATTTCGTTTTTTCTCCTACAAGTGTCATCACTTCAGTGGATCACAAATTCAAATGTTATCAATAGTTTGACCAGCGACTTACTTTTGGGCTTACTGAATTGATTTCCTGAAGACAGTGACTTGGAAAATGCAAAAACAAGCCAGGCTTATCCATCACTGCCTGTGATGCATGACATGATGTTACGAGCGTCTCCCATCAGCAGTCTGGAAAAACACACATACACATGCAGATCTGCGCAGCGTTATCCATACCTCTCCCCTGAGTGTCTTTATAGGCATTAGTCAGCTGTGACAGCTCATTCTGTCTATGTCAGCCAGTACCTGAGCAGACTGAGTGACTAGCCGGGGTCTGGTGACGGTCACAGTGAAGTCAAAGAACAGTACAACCTTCCGGGATCTAGAAAAATACATTGCAGATCAATGCATCAACATAAATTTGGGTTAGAAAATGTAATTTTATAAAACCACGAAAGGGATAATTAAACCAAAAGTGAAAAATCTGTCATTTACTCAACCTGCCATAAATCAGGCAATTCGAATGTTATCACCTGATTGAAGATATGGAGCAGTAGGGGCCTTCTGCACCTACTAGTAGGCTCAGAAGGCTGTTATCATCCATTCGCTTGGTTAATAAGCTATAGATCACATATGGCTGTGGCTGGAAGTTAACAAAAATTATTTATATTATTTATTACATTTCCCATTAATCGTATTTTATTAAAGTCTACCCCTACCCCAACTATGACAGTAATGTAAAAACAGATCTGGATCTGGAGTCTCCTCCATTAGTATAGCTAATTAACCATGTGGATGGATGATAACAGCCTTCTGAGCCTACCGGTAGGCGCAGAAGGCCCCTACTAACCCATATCTATCAGCTGATAACCACTGATAATGTCCATTCAATCATGTGATAACATTCGAAGCGGGTGCATAAATAGCAAACCTATATAAGTTTCTATACTTTCTGGTAAACACAAAATATATTTTGAAAAAATGTTGAAAGACAATGTTTGGCTGCCACTGACTTTCATTTATTTCTCGCTATGGATCTTAAGGGCTAATGAATTCCAATGTTTTCCAAAATGTAATCTATTCAACAAAGAAAGAAACCCACAAATGTTTAGAACTACTTGAGGTTGTGTAAATGCATTATTTACCTAATACTGTAGGTTTACAAGTGGGAAAATTTGTCTGTGGCTAACGTTGTTGTGATATACTGTGTAAAACAATCATGTACCAAAATGCAAATGTTTCCTTTGCATTCTTTTGAGTTTTGTGTGCAGATAAAAACAATCCCTGTTCACATAAACCGCCATAAAAAACATTATGTATTAAACATAGTATTATAACTCTCAGGCCAGTAGTTGGTGATGTCACGATATAAAGAAACACTATGCACCTGTGCAACTGCGGTCCTGTAGTCCAGCATGGTTGTTTAGCTTGTCAAGTATTCGAATATTCCTATAGACTGAACATGTAATATGCATGCACATGAGGTCACACCTTTCACAAAATAGCATTTTTAGTTTAACCCGAGACAATAATGGTATTCATTTAAAAAAAATGTGCACTTTCAAACCTTATTTCAAGTCTGGTTATCAGAACCCTAAAATGTGATTACAGTGTAATGTAAATGGATGTTAAGTTGAATACGGTGTGTAAACGTCCCCTACATATTTATATATAGCATTTTTATTTCACTTACAACTATTTTAATTCTTAACTGTAAACATTTACTGTAGTTGTCTGTGTAATTTCATTTCTATTTTGTCATTTAGGACCCTATTATACACCCGCCGCAATGTGGCGCAACGCGCGACGCAATTGTTGTTTGCTAGTTTCAGCTCGACGCAAGAGTCATTTTGACGTTTTGCACCACGCTGTTTAAATAGCAAATGCATTTGCGCGCCCATAGGCATTCTGGTCTAAAAAAGAAGGTGTGTTGAGGCGCATTGCTGGTGCGTTGCTATTTTGAGAAACTAGAATAGACTGTTTAATAGACCAGCTAAGAGGAGGTCTAAAGTCCGTGTTAGTTGTGCATCAGTTTATTCATGACAAACTGCTTTTGTATAATGTTATTATTATTAGCAGTATAATTTATTATATGCATATTTATAGTTGTTTTATTAAAAACGAGCTTAGATTTGCCCACTTTTAGACCGTATGGGACATAGCATGTGTATTTGGATATAACTTTTTGACTACACTTTGTTATTATTGTTCATTTATTTGTTTGCTGGAAATTAGAACTGAATTTAGAAATAGTTTTGAAACAAATCTTTGCGCTTAACAAACTAAATTAATTATGTATAGGCTAATGGATGTCTGTGCGACATGTTTCCTTATCCACAAGAGTGAAAGTGAAAGTAAAGAATGAGGAGGCTCATTCTCGCGCTGTAGATGCTCTGTTCAACTGTTTTCTCGCTAGTGAAGCCTTCAGTTTTTCCACTTACAAAGTCCGCCATGTAAATAGCAAATGCACTATGGCGCGACACAACTGACTCTTAAAGGGAATGGGAGATGAGACTCTGATTGGTTTATTCTCAAAACACACCTATAACTCATTAAGAGAATAATCTCAACCCTGTTAGACCATGTGCTGTGGCGCAAAGCGGAATTATCTGTCCTTAAAATAGCAAAAGTGGATTCTGACACACCCTTAATGCTTTTGCGCTATGCGCTTTTGACTTTGCGCCTAGATCGTTAAATAGGGCCCTTAAACTTCATTTCATGCACTCGCTCATTTTTCTTCAGCTTTTACCCCTTTATCAGGGATTGCCACTCTTTATTTAATTTATAATTTATAACTATACATATACATACATATTGCAAATGTTACTTAATATTATAAAACATTATCAAAAAATAGAGTCCCTAAAATAATGTTGCTATGCAATGAATAAATAATAAAAAGAATCTAATAATCAGGCTCTGGAAGAAAATAGTTCTACCACATCTTCAATGGGGCAGACTTTTAATTTCAGCCAGAAATTAAATTATAAATTCCATTATAAAAATGCCACTTCTTTCCATTATAAAATCGCCATGTTTAAGGTCTGATTTCTTTAAATATCAATGATCTTCACTGTCTGATTGATATATAGATATAAAGTGGGTTTCAGACCGGACAAGAAGCACTGCAGTAAATTCCATTTCCCCCCACCATGTCTTTAAAATATGACACTTTATTTTACTGTTTTGACCCATCAGAAGCCAAAAATGCACCAAACTGCTCCATTTTTTGACTGTCCAATAAAAATCCACACAGTTAGTCTAATGAACTACTTGGCGGACAAATCATATCAATTCCACATTGGTGTATTTAACATACGGTTGTTTTTACCACTGTATGAAAGCAAAGGCACTCAGAGCTGTGGGTTTTAAGCGATCCACTTCACACCATTGTCTAACACCCCCTGACTGTGGTAAAATAACAAGCCACTAAAACCACATTACAGAACACCAATATTTGCTTCGTATGTCAGGGATAACAGGCTCAAATCAGATCCGCCTCTGAAAAACAGTCGGCTATGTTTTAGCATTGTTAAACCATTGATATGCTTGTTTTCTTGCCTCAACAGTTCAGAGTAATAGGAGGTGCTTTAAAACGATATGCTAAAAGTATGTGGCTCTTCAAACACATTATCTTTGTGAAGCCTCTGGAAGCGACACAATGGTATTTTAGAGGACATGATATAATATCTACACATTTTATAATTTAGTAGACAAACTAAGCAATCAGAGAAACAACCAGTTTTAGCCCTAAAGCAATTATATTATGAATGTATCCTTTTGTACATTTCTGGTGTATAATCTGCATTAAACAGTTACTGAAAGAAATAAGACCTGGTGAGAACCATAAAAAATGATTGATTTTGTGAATATTCATAGGCGCTAGAATGATCCATTGACTTCTGAATATTCAAGTGTTTTATTTTTCCATTCATCTTTAAAATACAATGAAGATTAATGATATGCACTGAGAGATGAATGAATCTGTTTTTTTTTTTCTCAGTTACAGTGAGATGATTCCTGTGTAATCAGTCTGTAAAAGTCCTGCGTGACAATAAAAATAGCCTTGATGCTAAATTCCTAACATATTTCCTGAAAAGTATGTTCAAAAATGCCCCAGATAATCTAGATGAGCAGCTTCAGTTTACATCTAGCCCTAATAAAAACAACAACACTGGCATGAATCGAGTTACTGTAGTTACGCGAGTGAGCTAAGAATCAAATCACAGAGGTATTACACAGGAATCAATTAGTTACAAAAACAATTCAACATTTCGTTTTTTCTCCCACAAACATTGTAAAAGATTATTTCTCATCACCGGCATGTACAGAGGGTGGTCCTATAATACCTATTGACCTTTTAATATCCTTTATTAAAACCAGCAAAAAATACAAACAAAAACATTGAAGTAGCTACATGAAGAGAAAAAGAGCGATTCACATTAGATTCACATGTTCAAGTCCATCTAAAGCAAACAAATGATGATTAGGATGCTGTACACTTTTTTTGCTGAGGAAAAAAAAAAACATCTCCCAGACTCACCCATGGAGGGTTCAGGCTCAGTCCCAGTGGTGTGTTAGACTGAGGATCCAGTTGTGTGGAAACCTGCTCTGAAAACGACCACTTCTTGAGGACACAGTTCTTGAGTGTATAAACCATCAAATCACACTCTCGCCTGCTGGTCTCCTCAAAATCTTCTCCTTCTTTTTGACATTCACAATATGTGAAACTTAAGAATACAAAAGTTCTTTATAAAGAGATGAAGCGTTACTGCAAAGTTAAGTCTCTGCTTGTTTAAACCTGTACCGTTGTGAAACGACAAAAAAAAAAAAAAAGATCAACGGCTTTTTTTTTTTTTAGAGTTCCCTAGCAAGTCCTTAACAATACTATACACCCGCGATGTAATCTTCTGGCGTAAATTCGTCACGTTTGTCAGATCAGTGAGGTGCGATTTCATCCCTCACCTAAATACTGACTTCTCTTCGTGATTTACGACTGACACTGGGATTCACCCACAGCAGCTGGCTCCTCTACATCATGGTGCGTTTAGCTGCAGCTAACGGTGCATGAAAATTCAAGACATGAAGATGCTTTTTGACTGACACGTAAACCCACGAGCGGTTGAAAGCTTTCAAGCATAGTGTGAGTGGTCCATGCAAAGTCTTCACAAGAGCGCAAGTATGAAATGTGCGAAACTTGTCTAGCTAAAAACGGATTTGACCCATTCCTAACATGAGTTTACCAAGCATGAGGCTACCAGCAGCAGAACGTCATTAGATTACGCAAAAGATAGCTTCCACGCCATATAGTCCATCTCTTAAATAAAAAAAATGAGCAAAAACCTAAGTTCAGTTGGCAAGCATACAAATAAAGTGAGCTGTTCAACCCGTACTTGAACTACCAGAATGCTATTTCTGGCTTAGCAAGACACTCTGGTCCATAATTTAAATACAAACCATGCTAGAGGCACATCTGTGCTTGGTGAGAAGCTGATGGCGAGACGACTGGAAGTTTAAAAGGCCTTGAAATGGCTCTAGAGGAAGGATGATTTAAGCTGAGGTTAGGGGTAGGGACTGGTAAAGTGATTCTTGAGCCGGAGCAGGTCATTTGTGATGGACGAGATCGATTTACGATGTTCAGTTGACATGGAAAGATAAAGTGAATGTTTGAGTGAAAATAGAGGGCACTCTGTCACCTAAATAATCCCCTCATACGGGGCCGCATGAGGCCAACGCCGTCTGCCTGGAGCAGCACAAGAGAGGAGGTCGCTCTGGAAAAAAGGACAGCCCACCGAGGCCACAGACGATTCAAACGCAGGTGCCCTGGTGAGCAGGAGGCAGAGCTTTGCGGTTCTTCAATCCTTGGCTTTTCTCTTTGAAGTCCATGGGCTTCTGCTGGGACGTGTCGATAAGAGCGCTGGCGATGGCTATACCTGCAGACAACACAACAAAGCAAGCCGAGGGTCAGAGAGGAGCAGCGTAGACTTCACCGAGAGCATTCAAAAGCAAAAACGCTTCATTTACATGTCAAAGCAAAGTTATTTAAAAAAGGACAATGGTTACTTAAAGCTATCTCTTTCAAAAGAACAACTATCAGCTCATTCATTTTTAAAGACAGAGCGCATGCATTAAAAAAAGAAAAAGAGTTGAGAGCCTTGAAAGACTCCTGATTAAATGTCAAGGTCGTCAGTTTTAAAGGTGCATCCCTTATTGTAGGATAAGGGTTTGAAGTGAATTTGACTCCCAGCGCCCTATGCTTTCGCCAGAATTCTGTCACGGGCTGCTGTGGCCAAAACCATGGCCACAACCCCAAAGCCATTTTTCAAAGCAGCATCTCACAAATCATCCTACAAACACAACGACCACTTCTGTGCTAGCCTGGCACTGCTCCCTCCCTGCTATTGAAGCAATACAATTATCGGAGGGGAACAATTCATTACTCCAGACAGGCCATGGCAAAAGGAATTGAATTCAGCACATTGGTGTGAAGCTGGAGCTTCAAGCATTCAGGCGAAGAGGATTTACATTCAGGAACAACCTGTGTCTCAGACAGTTACACACTGCCCTGTATCGATTTATTACCTAGGCTGCTGGGAGGGATGTGAAAACTACACGTCTATCAACAGAACAGTCTTCGGGATTGAAGAGCATAGTGTACGCCTTCTACATTAGTGATTTTTAGAGATGCCTTTACATAAACTTAAGCTACTCAGCGTTCAGGTTGAAAATAAAAAAGTGACATGACTCTGTAATAGCAGGTCAGCAGTGTTCAACAATAAATACTGCAAGATTTTAAGGGTCAGATAATGAGTTTGCTTCGTTATGGAACTCAAAATGTCTACACTAAAAAAAATATGTAAAAAAAAAAAAGAGGAATGATTTTTGTTGGAATCACTTTTAAAACTTTTTTTTCCCCAGATGATGTAAAACATTGACAGCCAATCAGAATCCACCCTTCCTAAGGGCACACTCACACTATGCTATCCGAACCATGCCCAGGCGCGTTTCCCGGTTTGTTTGAGAAGTGGTTCAGTTGGCCGGCCCTGGCCTGGTTGGAAGAGGTGTGCCAGAGCGCAGTTCACTTGGGCTTTGGCGCAGTACACTTTTAGTGTGAGTGCAAAGCGCGCCTGAGCTCAAAACTGAAGACGAGACGTGACTTTTAAGGGACTGCTTCATATGGATTTATAAATCATTCTTACTGTTCAATGAACACAAACTGTCATAGTTTATTAAAGACCCAAACCCCTCACTGCACGTCAGATGCACCTTCAGCAAACCTCCTAATACCTGCAGCACGAGGACTTTAATAATTATTTATGAGCGTCAAAAGTGGCTGATCTGAAATATTTGACTGCGTGTCACTGCATATCAAACGACTAAAATGATATAACTAACGAAATCTCCACTGTGCTGAGCGAGAGCGCTTCTCTTCTGTTAAACTGAACAGTGCATCATTGATGACATAAGCGTGCTCTGGCTCAGATGCAATGTGAGTGCAGGATGTTGGGGGAGAGGGGACGGGGACAAGCGTGCTTCGGCATGGTTCAAGGCAACTGCATATAGTGTGAGTCCGGCCTAAGATTGAGCATTTAAAGTGGCAGATAATACAAATGCATGTGCTTAGAATAAACAATGTTGTCCGCAGGTGTGGATGCAAACACAGGCTGTTTCTCAATTTCAAGAACGCAGAGAACAGACTTGCGTTCTCGTGAAGACTATTCTTGCCAGGTTACCTTGGAAGAACGAACTTGGGAGACCGCAAGAACAGAGAACGTGTCCTGTGAGAAATGAGATGCTGCATTCTTCCTGATGGTCACGTGACCTTCATGTATTTTTAACAGAAAATTATTTAAACATTACAGCATTCATACAACAATTTATTGTTTTTCCCCTTTTCAATATATATAACATGCACAAAACCCTTATAAATATACTTTGAACAATACAAATAAAACAGATTTTAATACGGATTTCGGCAAATAAACACCCTTAATGAGTTTAAGCCTTTATTAAGATTTTAATGTTATTGTTTACTTTCACCGTCTCATTTAGGGAAACTTCTGAGACAAATAAGTTCTATCTCTGAACTTTAATAATAAATCTATATGAAATGCTGCACTTCCCACCTCTTTTTTTTCAGCCGCAAGGACTTCTGCAACTTCTCAAGTGAGTTTTGCGTTCAAGTTTGCATTGAAGCACCCTCGATATTAAGAACACATCCAGGAACTTTCATGCATCCTCCGTTCTTATGATCTTAAGTATTGGAATTAAACTTTGGCAGTTGATGATATTACACGAGAACACAAGAACGCTGAAAACACATATTGAGAAACAGCCATAGTTATAGTGGTTATATCCCTCATTTAATTTCCTGTGTGTATGGGCCTTAAAACCCACATTAAAACATTGACATTTACTTTTTCCCCAGATGATGTAAAGCATTAACAGCCAATCAGAATCCACCCTGCCTATGATTGAGCATATAAAGAGCCAGATAGTACAACTGCATTTGCCTAAAATAAAAAATATTGTCCGCAAGTGTGGATGCAAACATAGGCTGTTTCTCAATTCCAAGAATGCAGAGAACGGACTTGCGTTCTCGTAAAGACTATTCTTGCCAGGTTACCTCGGAAGAACGAATGCGGGAGACCACATGACCTTCACGTATTTTTACCGGAAAAGACGCAAGAACACTGAAAAACGCATATTGAGAAACAGCCACAGTTATTGTGGATATCTTTATATCCCTCATTTAATTGTGAATGTGCCTTAAATACCACATTAAAACACTGACATATACTCATCGACAACACTGACGATCTAAAACTTGACAAAAAGTCAAAGTAAAATAAACAATAAAGGAACATTTCAGTATATTTCTTTTCTAAAAACGCATGCTCATGTAGCCACTGAAATCCTAATGAGAAAGAAAAGAAGGTGGCTTATTTGATCAAACGTTCAGCTGATTTTGTAAGCCAGGCAAGTAACAAGAAAGACCTTCAGCACCATAGAAATCTTGCAGGATTTGTGACTATAATCAATACGTTTAGAACCACACGGCATTCGTCTGCTTGCTAACTTTATTATCGTGTCCCAGCTATAGGTATAGATATAGGTCAGGCTCTTCAGTGCAAAAAAGCCACCATTTTTTTCAGGATCATACTCGCATCACACCAAGTAGACATGCATACATAGCAGGGTGACAGCTGACAAAAGCGGCTTGCCTTATCCGAGCTCCTACTTCAGTTAAATACCAATTGGTCTACTATGTGAAGGTGATACACCGCTTTATCCTAGCAGACAAACACCTGCTGTGGATCCTCCAAAAAGACATACTAAAACAAAGCTCTTTGATGACAGAGACATCCGTGCATGAAGCTTGTGTGCTCCTCTACTCTTTGTTGATTCAGAAAAGTCTTAGTTTCTCTCTCCTTTCATTTCTCGCTCTATATTTGATGTACTTCTCTCCAAAAAAAAAGTTCATGACAAACTTCAACAGCCCACAAAGCATCCACTCTAAAGTTTTCAGAGCCATAAAATTACAACAAAGCTCCGTCTTGACAGATCCAGCATCAGATATCACCAAACATACTATTTTTTTGTACATATCAATTGTTATTGTTATGTGCTGTTATTTGTTGCCTCTATTTTGTGCTCGTCAAAACAAAAGAGGAGCTATTAGAGACGCTTTGGTGAAACAGAAGTTTTTTTTTTCTTCTTCTTTTTCTTTTAGATCAGTCAAGTTCCCGAGAAAGAAGTCAAGCTTAAAGAGACAAGGTCCTGTAAAACTGTGCTGATTGACAGGCCTGCTGAGAAAGCAAGGAGGTAAAAGGTTTTTTTTTTTTTTTACTAACCCGGTCTTATAACTCTATGAGACAGACCTCGAGCTGACATGGCTTTTAAAGCACTGCCTTCTGAATATATGCGTGTGACATGTCAGTGTGAGCTTTGAGAAAAGGTGTGTCAATTGAAGGTGAATGACAAAAAGATCAGAAGAGAAATCAGACACTATCATTATTTTACTGCTTATTATTTTTTTTGTTTTGTACATTTGTAGTAGTGTTTTTTTTCTCAAAGTCAAGGTCACTTGAAAATACAATGTCTGTTCAGATATTCTTAGTCCAATGAGTGGTAACAGTGGTAGATCTGTTTTTTTTCCTTCCCAGGGTATAGGCCATGGTTTCTGCAGGTTTTACCAAGTTAAATTCGAATATCCCAGTTAGAAAGACTTTTACTTGCCCTATCAAAAAAAAGATTAAAACTTAATACATTTAATAATACAATAATAATAATTTTGTTAGAATATTTTTTTGTAATATTCAATTTTATCAATTCACAAACCCTATAAGCTTTACCAAGAATAGAACAAAACATAGCTGCCAATTATTCAGTCTACAATAATAATAATTTAATAATAAAAAATATAGGTCAGGTCAGTATCCTCAGCAGTAAATAAATGGAGAACTTTTAAACAACTGTGAGCAAAGTAATTAAATGCTATTTTTTAAATAAAAAGTTAAAAGTTTTATTAGTTTTATTAGACAACATTTTAGTAGATTCAAGACTTGTTAAGGCCTAAAATTTAGCTTTTGAGATTTAAGACATTTCAAGACTTTAAGACCCTGTGGATACCCTGTAGACGGGAACATTCAGACAAGGTTTGTCCATAGTGGTGTAATAGGATATGACCAGTAGTCACAGATGAACTTACATCACTCCAACAGGGGAATGCTAGAAAACCTCTAAGACTTCCTGCATGAAATTCATTCCCACATGGGGAATGAACCAGACTGCAACCTAATAAGTGTGCAGCAGGCATGTTAATTTGGTGTAAAACAATAACTGAGATGCTGCTTTAGCATGAGTTTTAAATTTCAGATATACTAGGAGAATAAATCACTAGTGCCATAGAGGGATGCACAATACAGCTATATGATATCCGTTTCCCATTTTAATATATTGATATAAGCTGATATTGGATATTTAACAGTCATTAAAAAAATTGTCAAATATATTTTTGATGCTGATTTTCATTTGATATACTTTTGGTGTTGAATTTTGGTGATAAAAATGTACAGCATATGTATGTAATGGCATCTTATGTTATATTTAATATTGGTACATCCTAAATTTTATATATGGAAAACATAAATTAAGGTTTTAAATACCTGCAAAGGATTTGGGGTAAACGTGCTGGGGTTATCCTATTTGTATGAAACTCAGGTGTTAAAGAAAGCCCATCATATTACATCTGATATATCCCATCCTCTTTTTTATTCATTTCAAATTTTTCCCTCAGGATCTCGGTGTAGGGTCCCCTTTGGCGATGACCAACCGATTTCAATTTTCATTTGTTCTATGAGCGCTTGATTAGCTGAATTTTAATGGGAAGATGTATCCACTGTTTTTAGTACAATTAATGTTGTTTAATGTTTGTCTTAAGTGTGTGGTATAATATATCTGTTGTAAATCTATTACGCTGCAGAACAAATCATCCCAAAAGGGGAGAATAAAGTTTACAGTAACAGTAAACTCCTGTTATAACCGACACTAGTGGTCATTTAGTGCAGAGATAGAAATGAAACGTGATTAAGTGGCCCAATATATTCATGGTGAGGTACATTTTCATCCTCTGATTTAAAGTAAAAAAGGAACTGAAAATACCTCTGCTGTTGTTAACATCTATCTGCCACCCATGCTTCTAAATCTAATGCTTAGATAAATATGTAAATATGTGCAGCACTTGTTCCACCTCAATAATTCTAAAATAAAGGCACATCAAAGGTGACGGTGGTGAAGAAAGCATCTGATAATAGTGATGTAGATACTGTATGTTAGCACAATTTTCTGGCAAATGAGAAAATGGAAACTCTAAAATAGGGCTGCACAATATTGGAAAAATTGGATATTGCGATATTTTGTTTTGCTGCAATATATATTGTGATATAAATACCAATTAACCAGATAGCTTGAATAGCCCTTTTGGGAAACAATTAATTAATTTAGATTCATTTGGGTTAATTCTAGAAGATTATAGGATTGTTCTGGAATATCTTTGGGAAGATAGAAGTGAAATATTTTTTACCACATTAATCAGGTACGGAATAATCAAATGTACAAACACTGTAACAACACTGACTGTGCAACAAGATGAAGTTAATTATACAATCAAACACTGTTTAGTCTCCATTGTATAAATAATTCAATAAATACATTGCTATTAGTAACAAACAGTACAATTTTTTGTGCCTGAATACTTTAAAGTTTCCGCTTACACAGTCACAGACCTACAGGCCTTAAAAAAATATGCAAATGATAAACTTTCACTCCATTATTGTTTAACTCTTTGGTGACTCCAAAAATCTTGTGTGTTCTGATCTGTAGCTCATGCTAAACTATAATCCCAAAATATAAACTCAGCATTGCACTTCCTGCAATGTGAGATTGCACTTCCTGCGATCAGTGTTGGAAAGAGTACTGAAAAATCATACTTTAGTAAAAGTACCATTACTTGCCTAAAAATGTACTGCAAGTAGAGTAAAAGTATCTGTTGTAAGTATTACTCAAAGTATGAGTAAAAAAGTATCCCTTTTAAAAGTACTCAAGAGTAGTGAATATTGAGTATTATGCTGTGAAAAGCTGATGCATTTACATGTAATTTGTGGATGTGTGTAAACGTAACATTCTGTGGTGCATTTAGTGATTGCCAAGCAGGAACACACCATAGTGAGACGTTAATATTAGGTTAGATTTAGGTTGTGATGTCAGGTGACCAAATTTCAATGGCTAGCCAACGTCTAAGGACAATGTTATTTTGATGTCCCATAACGACGTCAAATGACGTTGATATTTGATTGATTTTAGGTTGTGTTAGAAAGTGACCAAAATCCAACGTCGAGCCAACATCTTAAACCAACATCAAATACTGACATTTATTCGTCAGGTATGGCAAGCAAAATCCAACATGATGTCATAGTGGTAAAGTCTACACAACGTCAAGCTGTAACATCATTAGACATTGATATTTTGGTTGATTTCAGGTTGGACGCTAGACACTGACGTCGACCTGACATTGGGTTCTGATGTAAACCCGTTTTTCAATCCCAAACAAAATGCAAGGTCCCCACAACTTTGGGGTATAATGTCAATCTGGCGTCATATTGAGGTCTTTTAAGGCCAGTTCGGTCATCATATAGTAAACATTTGTCATTTTTGCATCAGTGACATGCATCTAAACAGTCTCTGGGTCACTGCGTGTGACAATTTTGGACATATTTTTGGACATTTTAATGCTTCCACACAGTTTGCTGCAATTATAAATCGCCCATGTCTTGAGGTAGTTCATTATGATGCGATTTACCTTCTACTGTATGTGCGATTTGAATGGACAGGAATCACATTACTGATTTTTCTAATCCAAGAAAAAATAGTGATTGCATGTTGAAGGAAAGTAGTGGAGTAAAAGTACCAATACTGCACTAAAAATGTAATTAAGTAAAAATAAGAGTACACATTTTTTAAACTACTTAGCAGACTACTTAGAAAAATTACTCAATTACAGTAATATATATATATAAACACTTTTACCGCACAAATTCCAGTGTGCACATTAAAAAAAAGGTCATGTGATTGTTATAAGAGATCATGTGATGATAAAAACGTGTAAATGGACAAACCAGCAAGCTGAGCACAATGTAAAACATCTGAAATGTTGTTTTTGTCATTCTTAAACGCCTTACCGTTTAAGTATTAGTGTTATATTATTAATGACATCAATAATCAAGAGCGTCTGTGCTCTGCGTCTGACACCTTGAAACGCCACCGCGCGTTCACTGTGTGTCAGGATTACCTTCCGAGGGGCAAGTTATTTATTAGATGAAGAAAAGATTGACGCAGCTACTCCTACAGCAGAAAATTCAGTTTTACTGTTAATATTTGGCGCCAGTTAATCAGAAAGTGATGGTTTTGTTCGCTTTGACTCGTTGGATTGAAACGCAGCTTTATTCGCATGTCTTTTATGCGATCATCCAACAACATAGTGTTTTTTTATCCACCACTCTCTTGCCATCACCCTCATAACTTACAGGGAAACCAAAGTGCTCCCAAACGCCAGACCCGCTGTTGGTTATAGAAGGATTACATTAATGTTAGCCATTTTGTGAGCTAGTGCAGCGTGTGCCTGACTGGAGTAGCGTTTGGAGGTGGGCGGGGAAGGCAGCATGTTGCCTGTCACGTCCAGTATCACATCATTTGGGATGCCTTGTTGAGCGTTGTTGCACTGAAAACATTATATTCTGTACACTTATTCTCTTTTATCTTTTTAGAAATTTGATTCAATACGAATATGCGTAGCGTTACACCCTTAATATATATATATATATATATATATATATATATATATATAATTTATCCAATTGTTCTCCAATTAAACAGAAATATATGTATACACACACACACACATACATATACATGCACAGTTGAAGTCAGAATTATTAGCCCCCCTGATTTATTAGCCCCCCTGTTTATTTTTTCCCCAAATTCTGTTTTACAATTTCTGTTCCGTTAACACGATTTCTGAGATTTTTTCACCATATTTCTAAACATAATATTTTATTAACTCATTTCTAATAACTGTTTTATTTTATCTTTGCCATGATGACAGTAAATAATATTGTACTAGATGTTTTTCAAGACACCTTTTAAAATGACATTTAAAGGCTTAACAGGTTAATTACTTTTACTAGGCAGGTTAGGATAATTAGGCAAGTTATTGTATAATGATGGTTTGTTCTGTAGACTATCGAAATGAAAATATTGCTTAAAGGGGCTAATAATATTTTCCTTAAAATGGTTTTAAAAAAATAAAAAACTGATTTTATTCAAGCCGAAATAAAACACATATATGTATACTGATTTATATATACACTATTTTAGGCTACATATAAAACAAGGTACATATAAAGCATGCACACATCCAGTATTAGGATATGTTAGTAAATTACTGACCTGACTGGCCGGGTGGTGGAACACCAGATGCCACTCGTGGGAGGCACATTAGCACCGTGAGCACAGCAGCTTTACCCCCTGAACAGGGTTCCACAGCAACTGGCTTGGGCGGCCCCTGTGGAGAGATCAGAAGAGAGGAAATGTGTCATCTATAACAAGCCTTCTCCCTAAGACATCACCATCAGTCACAAATGTCACAGTGTGAGATGACATTGTAGGATGTCTCTCGCACAACGCCAGAAAAGGAAAATTCACATTGTGATAA
The DNA here is from genome assembly GCA_903798195.1 of Danio kyathit. NCBI lineage: Eukaryota > Metazoa > Chordata > Actinopteri > Cypriniformes > Danionidae > Danio > Danio kyathit. Next base: position 33,560,950 of record LR812530.1, read on the forward strand.
TCTCAGTAACAAATCACCTCTGTGAAACTCAAAGCGAGCCACTTTCAAAGTTCACATCATGCACGCAGAGGCGGAGAAAATCTGTGACATTTGAGGTTGCCGACTACCAGCTCGGGTCATGTTGTAGCACTCACTCTCTGTCCCTATAAACGCTGCTCTGGTTAGAAGCGTGCATCTGATGAAACACAGTGGAATGAGGAGGATAGAAGCCACAGGCGATCACAGTGATCTTAAAATGTCATCTTTTAGCTCACATTATGGATTATTCAGCTACAATGAAAAGCGTTTGTCCACTAAAATATGTATGAATGCTTTTAAAACAGATTTGTTGATTGTTTTGTGTGTTTTAATGACTAAGGGAGTAATAAATGTCATCACCATTGAATGAAGCGTGCATGTCTTGTGTGTGTGCATGTGCCATATTGTCTTTAAAGATTCCCTCAGCTCATTAATACACTCTCAAGTCTGGCCCTCCACACACACACTGAGTCAGCTATAGAGTGGCTTTATTCACCATTTAAAGAGAGTGCCTCTTCAAGAGCTCTTCCAAGTACGTGCCACAAGATCACAGACTTTGGCAGCCAATGGCTCTCCACAAAATGAAGCTTTAATATCTTACCTCACTTGCCAAAATGCGTTAAAAAATGAAAGGCACAAAACAGGGGAACAGTCGCCAACTAATATTTTCTGCCAAGAATGCTTCTCATCAAGCCTATAATCTGAATTAAACACCAGCCGTCAAACCAACAAAGTTACCCTAAGGTACCTTTCTCTAAAGCAGGCATGCTTAATACAAACCTGGCCCTTTCCCACCTCAATATAATTATGACAATTACTGGAGCACACAGTAGACATTTAAATGAGGTCTCTGAGGCTTTGGACTGATATACAGATCATTAAAATGTTTTTGTGTCCAATTGCGTCACATCGAATATCTAAACAGACGACAAAGCTCTGTCTATTTCCATTTACTAGTTTAAATTAATATTTGAATATTTTTGTTAACTATACACGTTCCAAAGAAACTGTGAGGTAAGATGATTGCCTATTTAAAACCATTGCATTTAGGCATATAGATGTGGTCAGGACAATCTGGCAAAGTTTTAAATTAGCATCAGAATGTAGAAGAAAGCTGATTTAGGGGCCGATTGCGCCAAATACACTTTGTCGTTCTGAGAACACGAGGCGCACCACACTGCCTTTATTTGTTGACAAGAAAAAAGAAGTGCTGTGCGCTTTTTTATGTCACTAGACAATGACTGAATTAGCTGTGTATTGTGCGCGAGCAATGCTGTTGATATTATTATAATGCCAATCTTTTATAATATTGTGATATTCAAGATTTGTAAAGTCAAACAGCTTCGGATAACTCGAAGCAGCAACCACTATCCTCTTTTCCATCTTTTAAGTCTCCGTGGTCGTCTTGACAAAACAAACACTGCTGTCACCTCAACGGAAACCCCACCTCTGCTTTCATTTGATTGGAATAATAAAAAATATGCAACTGAAGTAACCTGCTTTTTCCGCTCAGAGTTGACTTTTTTCAACGGCAGGCACTGACGGAATGTAATGGCAAAACTGCAAGGTACAGCATGTGGTTAAAACGTGAGGGGTGCATAAGCAGAGCGCAAAACGATCGCAGCCATTAGAAAACTATTCAAAAGACGCACCTCTCAATGCAAAAAGCACGTTCATGTGATCAGGGCCTTAGGTGACTTTGAATGTGGCATGGTGGTTGGTGCAGGCGTAGTATTTTAGAAATCGCTGATCTACTAGCATTTTCATGCACAATCAAAAGTTTAAATGGACAGAAAAGGAAAAAAATAAATGAGTGAGTGGTAATTCTGTGTGTCTTGTTAATGGCAGATGAGAATGGCCAGATGTGTTGATAAAAAGGCAGTAACTCAAATAACTTGTTACAAGTGAGGTCTGCAGAGCATCTCTGAACATACAACACGTCCAACATTGAAGCAGATGAGCAACAGCAGCAGAAAAGCACACTGTTAGTTAATAACAGAAAACTGAGGCTATAATTAATACAGGAACAATAAAAATCGGCTTACAGATGATTAGAAAATGGTTGCCTGATTTGAAGAGTCTTAGGGTGCTTTCACACTTGTTCCAATTGCCTGGACTGTACCCAAGTTTGATTGTTGGTTTGTGTTCACACTGTCTTTTTACCTTCTGAACCCCAGTACGCTTGCATAATCGAGCTGATGTTTTGTGTATGGCTGTTGCTAGGTGACGGACATGAAAGCAAAGCGCCAAAATGGAAAGGCATACGCACATCGCGGTCATTCTGCTTTTACTGAATCTTTTGGTTTTGGACATACAGAAAGCGACTCGTGTCTATCTGCCGCAAAAAAAAATTATAAACGTTCAGAACATAACGTGATGTCTGCAGAAGCTGTTTTTGGAGGAGACAAGCAGACATTATCACTGTGATTGCCTTGGTTCAGTCCTGCTTGTCACCAAGGTACAGTACCTGATACACAGACAGACACACACACCAATGAACGTTATGAAAACGATAGTTTGTTGTACAGTTGGCAGTTCACTTCTGTTATTTCCTACGATTGCATTCATATCAGATGTGAACCACACTAGAGTTCGTGTGAACCGTACCCCAGACCACCTCTTTCAGGCTGACTCGGGTACGGTTCACGGGTGTGCACCCGAGTTCAGAAGACACGTTCACACTAGCTAAACGAACCATACTCTGACATCAAACGAACCCGGGTGTGGACCAAAAAAGCTAGTGTGAAAGCAACCTTAATTTCTTCTGCGCTATTTAAATGATAGGGTCAGAATTTGGTGTAAACAACATGATACTTTTCATCATTGGTTCAGGTTGTTGGTGGTACAATGGTGTGAAGAATATTTTCCTGGCACCCTTCAGAGACCAATGAGCATCATTAAACCTGCAAATCTTACCTGAGTATTGTTGACCATGTACATCCCTTTATGACCACAATGAACCAATCTTGTAATGGCTACTTCCAGCAGGATAATGCATCGTCACAAAGCTTAATTCATCATGAATTAGTCTTGTACATGACAGTGAAATCACTCAAATGCCCTTCACAGTCACTAGATCTCAATCCAACAGTGCAGATTTGGAGGAATGGATTTACATCATGGATGTTCACGTAATAAAACTGAAGCAACTCTGTGGCACTATCATGTCAATACATCACAAAATGAGGAATGATTTAAGCACAATTTTGAGTCTATTAAAGCAGTTCTGGCTCCAATCCGCAACATACAGTACTAGCAAGGTCTACCTAATAAAGTGCTTGGTCAGTGTGTATATAACCTTTCTTTTTTAGCTACTAAAATCATAGCAAATGTGTTGAGTTCTACAATGAAAGAATGCACAAGCCCATCGCTTTCATTCTCATTTTGCAAGAGAACTCATAGAACGTGATGGCACAGGCGTGGAGGGGCTTGTGAAAGGTCAAATTAAGCTGCCGCTGACAGTGATGTCCATCAAGCCCGGCGGACAGAGGCTGTTATCAGAGCAATATCTGTCTCTTTGAGAGGAAAAGAGGCCACTTGTGCTGCACTTAAAAAGTTCAAAGCCATTGTTTCTGAGTGACAGGGGGTGGCAGGGGGCGTCTAGCTTCCCTTCTAGCTCCGTCATTCCTCCGTGTGCAGAATATCGCTGTTTTTCCTTTTGATTTTTTCTCTCACACACATCGCATGCTATTTCTTTAGTAGTCTGTAGAGATATTTTCTTCTCTTGCTTAAGGCCTATTTAGTTTTTAAGGCAGCGGCTGAGTTCAAATGGATATTGATACAATTTGGTCACAATGCGTTTTATTTATCAAAAGCAATAGACCGATGGTTTTGTAGCAGCCTCAAGACTTTGCAATCTGGCTATTATACGCAAATGCATCCCCTTGTTTTTATATAACACCGCAAACCTCATTATTTCTGACAAAACACACCAATCAGGGGATTCATGCAAAATATCACACTTAATTACATATCTCATTTTCAACCCTACACTTATGTATCCATTTCTGTCCACTGCTATTGTCTGACCTGCATATTCATGCATAAAGACCCATTTCAATTTCCACACTCACATTTTTTGTTTTACAATAGACTCTAGCTCACCACTTCCTTGCATGAAAGTGCTTTTAACTTAAATGGCAGAGTAAAGCATAATGTTCAAAGTCTCACTACAAATGACTTGTTTTAGCTTATTTTTGCAGGCTTATTTCAAAATGGTAACCCGTTTCTGCCAATGAATCAGAATAGGGAGATATTAACTAAGAATTCAGATTTTTTTTATTTATCACAATTCTGAAATTACTATTGTAATATTACATATTGTGTTTTGTGTGTTATGGGGAGTCAAAGGCCAGTGCTTATGTATTCATATGTACTCATGATATTCTTGGTATGGGCTTGTGTTTTTTGTGGCTTTTCCCGCGAGTTTACTTATCTTTTTATAAAACAAGATATTAAATTGAAAAAAAAATTCTTCTATTGATAATTATTCAGAAAAATGTACTGCAAATACTGTAGTCATGTTTATATATAGTTGAAGTCAGAATTATTAGGCCCCCTTTGAATTGTTTTTTGTTTTTTTTCTTTAAGCTATATAATTTTTTTTTGATACAGAAAAAAACTGTTCTACAGAACAAACCATCGTTGTACAATAACTTGCCTTTACTCCAGAGTGAGTAAAAGGGCTTACAAAATCACTCTGGATGCCTCACACCCAGCACACTACCTGTTCGAACTGTTACCGTCTGGTCGGTGCTACGGAGCACGGAAGAGACGGAAAGCACCAGGCCCAGATGGTGTTTCACCAGCCTGTCTGAGAACCTGCGCTGACCAGCTGGCTCCCATTTTCACACAGATCTTCACCAGATCATTGGAACAGCGAAGTTCCATCCTGCTTCAAATGCTCCACCATCATCCCAATACTAAAGAAACCAAAGATCACAGAACTCAATGACTACAGACCTGTTGCCTTAACATCTGTGGCCATGAAGTCATTCGAAAGACTGGTGCTAGCTTATCTGAAGGACATCACTGGACCTTTGCTTTTGCCTATAGAGAAAACCGGTCTGTGGATGATGCAGTCAACATGGGACTGCATTATACCCTACAACATCTGGACAAACCAGGAAACTACGCAAGGATACTGTTTGTGGACTTCAGTTTTGCCTTTAACACCATCGTGCCATCACTGCTCGAGTACAAACTGACCCAGCTGTCTGTCCCTAGCTCTGTCTGTCAATGGATCACCAGCTTTCTGACAGATAGACAAACAGCTAGTCAGAATGGGCAAAATCCCATCCGACAGCCGAACCATCAGCACTGGTTCCCCACAGGGATGTGTTCTCTCCCCACTGCTCTTTTCCCTGTACATCAACGACTGCACCGCAAAAGATCCCTCCATTAAGCTCTTGAAGTTTGCGGATGACACTACTGTTATCGGCCTCATCTGGAACGGTGACGAGTCTGCATACAGACAGAAGGTGGAGCGGCTGGCTTTATGGTGCAGATACAACAACCTGGAGCTGAACACGCTCAAAACAGTGGAGATGATAGTGGACTTTAGGAGAAACCCCCCTTCACTCCCCCCACTCACCATCATGAACAGCAGAGACTGTACTTCCTTCGTCAGCTGAGGAAGTTCAACCTGCCACAGGAGCTGCTTGTACAGTTCTACTCAGCTGTCATCCAATCCATCCTCTGCACTTCAATCACCGCCTGGTTCAGCTCAGCTGCCAAAACCGACCTCCGTAGACTACAACGAATAGTCCAGACTGCTGTCACTGGCACTATACTTCAAGAACTGTACTCTTCCAGAGTGAGTAAAAGGGCTCGCAAAATCACTCTGGACGACTCGCACCCAGCACACTACCTGTTCGAACTGTTACCGTCTGGTCGGCGTTACAGAGCACCAAGCACAAAAACAGCCAGACACAGGAAAAGTTACTTTTCTCAGGCCATCTACTTCTTGAACAGTTAAATATTCTCCTACTGTGCATTAAACGTGCAATACTTTCTCATACGCACTTGTACACAGCACCTTATAACAATATACAATGCAATACTTTCGCCATTCGCATTGGTACACAGCACCGTATAACCTGTATATTTACAACAAATCTGTACATACAACTCAACATCCAGATCTTTTTGACTAACTGAATCTCTGTTTAATGTTTATCGCCTTTTTTCTTTTCTCATATTTAATTTTATGTTGTCACTTGTCACTTTATGCACATTGGAAGCTTCTGTTGCCAAAACAAATTCCTTGAGTGTGTGAAGCACACTTGGTAATAAAACTGATTCTGATTCTATTTACCCTAACCTGCCTAATTAACCTAGTTAACCTAATTAACCTAGTTAAGCCTTTAAATGTCACTTTAAGCTGTATAGAAGTGTCTTGAAAAATATCTAGTAAAATATTATTTACTGTCATCATGGCAAAGATTAAATAAATCAGTTATTAGAAATGAGTTATTAAAACTATTGTGTTTAGAAATGTGTTGAAAAAAATCTTCTCTTCGTTAAAAAGAAATTGGGGGAAAAAAACAAACAGGGGGGCTAATAATTCAGGGGGCTAATAATTCTGACTTCAACTGTATTTACATTACATTTTTGTATAACATGTTTATATATTTGTACTACAATAACCTTATTAAGGGGTTAAAAACAAAGCACATTCATAGCATATTAGTATGTTAAATAATTAAACACACTGTAAATATTAAATTAATAATATACAAATATACAAACACACACTATAATACACTTTCCTATATATTTCCCTTTACTAGACTTACTATACTATACTATACTATACTATACTATACTATACTATACTATACTATACTATACTATACTATTTTAAATGTGCAATACAGGACTTCTTGAATTTTAGTTTGAAACAGCATATTAAATGTAGTAAATAACTGAACTTAACAATTATGCCACATATGCTTCATTGGTAGTTTTATTGATCACTAAGACAGAACTGACTTGGACTGAAGTTGCTTCGATTTAAAAAATATATATATAGCTAAGATGTAGCTAAGCTACTTTTGCCGTGTAGCTTTTAGCTTAGTTGCTACATTTCCCAGGGGGTAGCTTTTAGTGTAATTAAGCTACATTTGAAGTAGAGCAACTAATAGCTTAGCTCACTACATATTCCAAGTAGCTTGCCCAACTCTGGTTAAGAAGAATAACACATTGGTTCAATTCAAAATAACACAAAATATATTGTCTTTTAGGGGTGTCACGGTGGCGCAATGGGTAGCACAATTGCCTCACAGCAAGAAGGTCACTGGTTCGAGTCTCGGCTGGGTCAGTTGGCATTTTTGTGTGGAGTTTGCATGTTTCTTCCTGTGTTCGTGTGGGTTTCCACCGGGTGCTCTGGTTTCCCCCACAAGTCTAAAGAGATATTGACTAAAGACAACAAAATTGTCCGTAGTGCGTGTGTGAATGAGTGTGTATGGTGATGGGTTTCCCAGTGATGGATTGCAGCTGGAAGGGCACCCGTAAAACATATACTGGATAAGTTGGCGGTTCATTCCGCTGTGGCAACCCCAGATAAATAAAGGGAGTAAGCCGAAAAGAAAATCAATGAATGAATGTTGTCTTTTAATAGACACACCGCTGTGCTAACAAATAATATATAAAAATAAATATTCCTCACTTGAACAAAATAAATAAAAAGAAGAATCTTCTATTATAAATATATTAAAATAGTGTTTTAAATATTGTACAAGAAAAAAATAAATAAATTATCACCTAATAAATAGATTTATAACTACCCTACTTTGTACATCAGTGAAATATCAGGAAATCCTATCTCTAGAACACCTACAAACTACCTAAATATTAATAATAATAAGAAAAAAATGACCTCTCAAAATGACCCTAAAACACTCTCATTGCTCTGTTGTAAGCATGTTGGGATCGTGTATGTAATGTATAAATTGAATAAACCACCTAACAAGATCTTTATGCATCCCAACAACTCCAAGTGATCAGGTGAATCCATTTTCATGCACTTACTCTCACTTCTTATGGTTTTGGATTCTGAGATATTTGTCTCATTCACATTAGACTTGCGCCATACAGATTAGAGTAATCCAATTGCAGGCCATTTAGAGAGCATTGCTATGACACAGCTAATGAATAACAACATCATTTAGAGCCCTACCAGCCAGCCAAGCTCAGGTTTGCTTGAAAAATGATTACGGTGGATTACGTTACAACATATGTGCTGCAAAGATGCAAAGGAGAAGGTAATTTAAGAGGTTTCTATGAATTCATATCTCACAAAGCTTGCAGTACAGACTTGAATGCTACCTTAAACCTTAGGGCTTTTAATAAGAGATTTGCTTTTACTTTCATGAGCGATTGAATGTTGCTTTTAAGTCTCTTTTTTGGCTTTAATACTATAAAGTTTAAGGTAAAAATAACCTCACAATAATAAAACAAAGGTTATAGCAATAATACATATTTCATGAGGACCAAATTTGTATATTGCAATTATTTCTGAAGTATAATTTGACACTAAAGATGAGTAATGGCTGCTGATTTGAATCACAGGAATAAATTACATTTTAAACATTAAATATATAATATTATAATTTACATTGTAATATTTCACTACTTGAGTTTTTCTGACATATTTTTGTGAAATATAAATAGCATTGATGAGCATGAGATTTTAAAGAGAGAGTTATAACTCGTGATGGTGTGTTTTGTACAGATGATCATCATATTTTCTTTTCAGATAAGTAAAAAAATATATGAAATCTTTCTGTGTGTGTCCCAATATCATTATCAGTTTCCTGGTTCATGAATAAACCCCAAACAATAAAATTAATCTAAAACTTAATTTACCAAAAAATGCTCACCTTTGCACATAAAAATGAAGGACAAATTCAGAAAATTGAATGTTCGCGAAAGACCTGCACGATTTGTCTCGGGAGAAAACAAGAAAGGCTATAAAAAGACACGAAACTAGCCAACAAACAGATGTCTGTCGTACAGCCCTGCTGATTTACAACTAATTGAGGGCCAACTTCATCCCACTCTCCAGCACTGACTAACCTGATGAAAACAGCTCAGCGCCACTGAGCCACATTCTAATTAGACACAGAGACAATCCGGCTGATGAGGGACACTTTATGGGCCATGCCTTCATGTCTCGCCAATGTGTCTGACGCTTTCTGTTTACTTGATTTAACTTCTGCATATTCATTCCATTTTTCACCTTATACTTAAACCTTATAAGGTATTCTTGCAGGTTTTGGAGAAAGATTGTTTTGATAAATAAAATACAACATGGTTTATTCAAATAATTAAACTTTGTAAACGCTTTTAGACAGCCAAAATACACAATTTAAGTCATTTATTTATTAATTAAGTAATTATTTAATTAATATCATTTTTGCATGTATTTTTCTTAAGAGAACCATGTAAGAGAGACTTTTTAGACCCAGGCAGGTACTGTAAGGAGCACCTTCGAGTGTCTGGAAAACTATGTAAGATATGTTTTGCCTTCCCCTATATAGCATACTTTTGGGACTGAATTATGTTGATATATGTACATCAACACCAAAACAAACAAACAAACAAACAAACAAACAAACAAACAAACAAACAAACCAGAAAAAAAAAACATTTACACTACCTGACAAAAGTCTTGTTGCCTATCCAAGTTTTAGGAACAACAAATAATAACTTGACTTTTCACTTGGTATCAGAAGTGGCTTATATGAAAGGCAAAGGCCTCAAGATTACACTTATTTTATTTATATTACTTATTTACTTGATTTATTTTTTTTTAAAGATGATCATGCCTTGATTTTAATTATTTAATGAGGTCAGTAAGGTCTGACTTTGCTTAGACAAAAGTCTTGTCACTTAAAAGTAATAATGTACAGTATAGAATATAAGTCATGGTGCAGTGGAAAAAAAGAATTAATATTGTGTATGACTCCCATGAGGACTGCATCTATACATTTCTGCAATGACTCAAATAATTTTTTTAATAAAGTCATCTGGAATGGCAAAGAGAGTGTTCTTGCAGGACTCCCAGAGTTCATCAGGATTCTTTGGATTCATCTTCAATGCCTCTTTCTTCATTTTACCCCAGACATGTTAAATAATGTTCATTTCTGGTGACTGGGCTGGCCAATCCTGGAGCAACTTGGCCTTCTTTGCTTTCAGGAACTTTAATGTAAAAGCTGAAGTATGAGAAGGAGCGCTATCCTGCTGAAGAATTTGCCCTCTCCTGTGGTTTGTAATGTAATGGGCAGCACAAATTTGCAGCACTTGATACCTCAGGCTGTTGATGTTGCCATTCACTCTGCAGATCTCTAGCACACCCCCATATTGAATGTATTCCCAAACCATGACTTTTTCTTCAACAATCTTGACTGATTCCTGTGAGAATCTTGGGTCCATGCGGGTTTCAATAGGTTTTCTGCAGTATTTGTGATGATTGGGATGCAGTTCAACAGATGATTCATTGGAAAAATCTACCATCTGCCACTTTCCCAAATGATCAACTAGAAGTCAAGTTATTATTTGTTGCTCTTACAACTGAGATCGACAACAAGACTTTTGTCAGGTAGTTATTCTTTAAAAATTTAATTTGAGCAAAATTAAGTTATTTTATTAGAAAACATGTATGTATAAAAGTAATCAGGTTTTAAGTATTGTTTTAAACAGTGCCACATTTGTGACGGTGCATAGTTTGGTGGGGAGGATTTTCCACAGTTTTGGGCCTGCAACTGCAAAATAACTAATGCCACATTGCATATACCGAGATCTGGGGACCTGCTAGGGTTGTGAGCATTTTAAATCTCACATAAGCATGAAATTCAAGGTAATAAACTGCATTAAGATTAAACAACAGTAATTTAAAATGAATTTTTAAATTAACACAGAGCCATTGAAGAGAGTAAAGAAGAGGTGTGATGTATTCATACTGGCTGTTCGCTCTGCATGCGTGTGAAAGAGAAATAAACCGAGAAAAATGAACAGACGATAAATAATATGCGGCTCACTTTGCGTGCGGATATTCCCATTTATTTAATTCATAACTGCCACTAATAGCTATGCAAAACAGAACCTATTTTGAGTGCATGAGAGTGTTTTTCATGCAGTGGCAGTTGGTCAAATATTTGTAACCTAGCCTATAATAAATAATAATTATTAATAACGAAAGTTATACTGCAATCAGGTGATGCGCTCCATCGGCACATAACCTTAAAATTATTTTGTAGTGTGTGCTGTGCCGTTAAGATTTGAGGTAATAACATCGCCATGATGGTCAAAGAAATCGAAACATTCTTTTCACCCCAACGCAATTTAATAGGGCACTATAAAGGCTAAAGAACCTAATTCTTATTTGCTTAATTTTTTGCTATACTTCTCACCTTGTACCTTTTCTAAAACATACAGTTATAGTGTAAAAGCATGTTTATTACTCAGAAAACTAAAACAAACAAAATTATATTTTAATTGAACACAACACATCACATAAGGTACACATACAGTACAGTCCCATCTAGTATTGTGAAAATCGGCGGTTACAGCGCCACTCAACGGTCAAAAGCTGCTGGCGCACCTACTACCTCCATGGCGACGGTAAGAACGGCAGCAGAGGGAACCTTTTGAAGTGGTGACATCTGTGTTTGCGACTGTTAGTAAGCATGTGAGCAGCAGCAATTTGTACAAGTATTAACCAATGAAGCAAGGTCGGTTAAGTCCAACATACTGATGGATACTGGGATAATTACTTTTAATTTTATTGAATAAATTTTCTTTAAATTTTATACAATGACATATTCCAGTAAAATGATGTTTTCAGATGTTTGTATTAATTTTAGACAACACAATAATGATGTTTTAACTTCCGAAGAGTTAGGTGAAATAACTCTGAACCTTTCTTAACATTTGTTAACCAAAAAGTCCAAAAAGTTCCACATATTGACAAATAATGTTACAATAGCTGTTATAAAATCAAGTTATGACTGAATCTCCTCTTGTTACAGATATGAAATAGTTTCACAACAAGCAGGAAGCGCTTATGGGTAGGCCCACACGGAATCTGCGTGCGCAGAATTCCGCAGATTTTTAGCCCATAATTAATTCTGTTTATTTACTTACAGTTAACTATTTACTGTTAATCTAATTGGATTTGCATTTTAAACATTAAATAAAAGTTAAAAAGATATTATTTTGTATTTCACATTTTAAGGTTTTAGTTATGATACTCCTAAAATAATTCCGCAGAAATCCACAGATTTTTACCAAAATTCTCCGCAGAAATAACAAAAAGATTCCAGATTCCATCTGGCCCTACTTATGGGACAATGACATGACCACATTGAAATGGCTTATAGAATAAAACAAATATTAACATTTCACTCAAACACATACTGAAAATCCAGTGAATTTACAGAAACTATGATTACTATGGAAAAAAAACATAGTAGCATTTAGGGGTGTAACGGATCACTTGATCTGTGATCCGTACGGATCACAACCCACGGTTCGGAACGCATGTGACCCGCGGATTAATAACTTTTTTGAATTTGTAGGTTATTCCATTTCCAACATTTATAACAACTGCAGAGATCACCTCCCGCGTCAATCAAATCGCGTGCATGAAAGCATTTTGGCTTCCCTGTAAAATATAATGATGACGGAAAAAGTTGTGGTGGGACCTACTTAAATGCTTTCTTAGGCTATTAATTTAAGGTGTTTTCTGCCACTGCTTGTTTAGCCTACATTGATGCATTCAGTGTAAAGTTGCACAATTAAACATTAAAAGATTGTGATCTCAGTTCAAACACGAGCAACATGAACGATAAATGATAATGATTTGCATATGTCTATTAATCCTTCAAAGCGCTGCATTCAAATCTGCATCGAGAGAGATTCAGTTTTTACACTTTTTCCAATTCGTTACAAACAACTAAATAACACAGAAGTACTGGGAGAACAGTTTATAGTTCAGATATAAACACTGATGTCTATGGTAAAGATTAAAATCACAGTTTAATGAAACATGTCGCTGGTGAAAGCAATTACAATGTGTAACCATCGGATGGCGACAAACAACCGTCAAAATTATGTCACTGAATAGGTTTTCCAAAATAATACACCTATAATGAAACATGAAGTTTTGTGTGTGAATAGTTGAATCATTAATTGAAGATAAATATGATCTGTTGTACAAGATGTTAGATTTCTAGATTTAGCACTATCAGCAACAGTAGCAAAGATCATATTTTGTATTGAATACTTTTATTTTTTTCAGCTGTTCTTTCTTGATTTTTATTTTTATTAACATTACAGCTTCTAAGTTCTGTTTGTTAAAAGCAAGGTATTTTGCAGTAATATTTTTGTATAAATGAAAAGCAAATGACATTTGTCTCCTCCTTTTTTGCTAATCCGAAAAATGGTCCGACCCGTGACTCAAAAACCGTAGTGTGATCCAAACTGCAGATTTGTGATCCATTACACCACTAGTAGCATTGTATAAAAATAATAATTAATAATAAATATTTTCACCTTCACTCATTACTGAGATTTTCCTGTTTAGATGATGTTGTTTTAGTTGAAAGATATTATGACTGCTTTATGAAATGACAATCCTTTGGCTCCAAATGAGCACAAATACATAGTGAGGGTGAATGTTCTCAAATGTTGAATATCTGACATTTTTACGACCACATTCTAGCCCTCGTTTCATTACTTGGGTGTCTTTATTCCAACCATCTCTAATTTCCTCTCTGTTCATCTCTTTACACCCTTAAAAATATGTATCGCAAGATCACCGCTGCCGAAGATGAAGCCGATAAACTGCTAGCGCTGCAGCGAGTATTAAGAAGCAGCAGAGAATGGAAATGGAAATGCAAACAAAGTCATAAAGCAACAGGACAATCCTCTTCATCTATATGTTTCCCCAGCTTTTAACGGCCTTCAGCGCATCTCATTTCCATGGCTAATAGGAGCATTTGCAGTGACAGGGAGCATGAGCGCTGGTCTGTAGATAAGAGCTCACTATTGAGTGCTCTCGAACACAAGACAAGCTACATACGCAGTATAATTTAAACGGCCCTCTCTTTGTTGCCTGGTGACAGCTTTCATCCATCATACTCTGCAACAGTTAACGGGCCCATATGTTGTGCGCTGGCCGTGATGGCAGAGCAGCATCTGTGTCATCTGCACCATTTTAAATGGGACGGCCTCACATTGGCTCTATAATGCACTTCTGCTGACCTCCATGAACAGTTTTTTGTCCAGTCCAGTCAAGCTCAGCGCAGACCAGTCTAGACTAGCCTAACATTCAGCCAGAGTGACCTTAAACTGACACAAACAGACCCTGTGGAGATTACTAAGAACAGCATTTCCTGTCATTATGTTGCAAAAAGTCATGCTTGATGGCAACAATGGGCTGCTTTAACACTCGACGGAGGGTGTGTCCGAAACTTTGTGCTGATGCAATTGTCATAGTTGACAGTCAATCGCATACAAACACCATATTGCATGAATGTGATCAGCTAGTGTCTGCACTATCATACCTAAAGTGATCTGATTGATGTACGCCTGTGTTGGTGCTTGAAAATTTGAACATTTGACAACTTCTGCCACAAACAACTGACTCAATGTGAATCGACTGACTCATAATTCAGACTGCTAATGCTTGACTTCACTACATTCAACGTAAATAAGACATGTTAAGGCAGACGCGTGAATGGACAATATAATAAAATAAAATAAAAACTATACAAAGCAATTATTTAATAACTGCAAATCATGAACTTCTGAAGTACATTAAACATTACTAATGTGTCCACATTAACATTTTAGCAGCAAGTTTAATTACTTTATCCATTGAATAAATTAGTTTTTAAATAAAATAATGTAACCTTTAGTTAAGAGCAAGTTCTCAGCTAAGCCATTGACGTGACACATCAAGGTCGAATTCTTTCAATCATCCACCGTCCAAATGTGATGATCTTAGGCCTATTTTACAGTATGTAATGTTTGTGATGGTGTGCAGTTAGCACAAGTACTTGTAGGTTGAGTTACTATTTTTACGCAGAAGTGCTAAACTGTGTGCTGTGACCAAGCGGCAACATCCCACTCTCCATCGAGAAGCCAATACGGAAGAAACTGAAACTGCAATTCATCGACCCGCCTTCAGGGGCTGGCTTCAGGAACTCCAGATGTTCACTGACTATTCACTGTTTGGCCAATTTTACAGCTGATAAAAATATGCTTATACTGTAGCCTGGTTTTGGTGCACAAAACAACTGTGAGGGGGGTGAATTTTTTTATAACTCATCCGTTTTGTTAAGCTATTAAGTTTTATTAAGACTGCATAATTAAGGCCGTGGCCCCTTAAGTGACAGCTGGGCCTCGCTGCTTGCTGTCATCACCTCAGCTGATTCCGGCTGATTAGCCGCTGAGCTTGGCATGTCACAAGTTTCACAAGTCAGTTGCCTTTTGGAATTATTTCCTACAATAATCAGGTAATAAGGCATGCTGTGTGCACTTAATTTTGCTCACAAACCATTCAAGTGGCCTCTATTTCCCAGGTGAGTAAAATTATACTTATATACCATACCTATAAGTGTATTTGTTTTACTATCATTTACAATTTTCTTTAGAACTGCAATGCACTCCAGAATCTGACAGATTGATTAGCTGTAGGTTATAGATCATCTGAAACGTCATACAGTGTTATGCCTAGATTTCATAAATAGCCTTATTTACTAACTATATTTGAAGTATTTGGAAGTAATTCGCGTTTTCCTCCTATAGAAAAACGTCATAAGGATTATGCACGAGTGGTTACCAAGCACAAGTGGTCAGAACACAAATGAGTCGCAGGTAATGAAGTATTAAGCGTTTCTCCAAAGAAAAGCCTGTCTAAGCAAAATGCTAGCAGGCATCTGTAGCTCCGCTCACGCTCCACCTCTTTGCCCTTGTTTGGTCACCCCCAGTCGGTGCGATGACGCACGAACAAAATGGTGATGGTTGGCCACGCCTACTTGTATCTTAATTTGAGCTTTTCAGAAACCTATGGGTGACGTCGCGGATACTACATCCAAATCTTTTACGTTTTAAGTTCTTTTTACGATTTACGTTTTGTGGTTGTGACACATTGCCCTGGTCACCACTGTTGTAGTTGCTGGTGATTTGTTGCACTGTTGCCATGCAATTGCTGAACCATGCTCAAAAGTCTCTACTTACCTTTTGGCATAAGTGTGCTGAAAGTGACACATGGGTGAACAACAGTTCATCGTTTAGCCATCTGTGCACCACTTTTGATATGCACTCAATACATATTAAAGGAATATAACCAATATGGAACTTGCCATTGAAAAGTAGCAAAAAGTGAAAATGGCTGCATGAAGGAACACAGTTTGGCTTTATTCCATTTTCATTTGAGCAGGTTATTGCAGTGGAGGTCATTAAAGTTCTTACATTTGCCTTTTTTTTCAGTGTAAAGACAGCTCAAGCTGATGGCTGCCAGGTTGCGATGATAAAGTAAAACAAAGGGAAGACCTTGGACAGATGGATTTAAACTCTTGACATCTGGCAATCGCAAGCATGAAAGCTTTTGAAGGCTTACTAAACAGTCCATAATATTGTTCTTTTTTTATGTTCATAAAAACACAGAAGCTGTGTTACTGTTTTCCTTTTTTTAATCCACAGCTTAGTCTCATCTTTGCATGTTGATGTAGTCACAGTTAGTGTTTAGGCATTGACAGTGGGTTGTCTCATTTTACTACTGAGCTGTGGCACTCACTCAAGAATTCAAATCATGGTTCTCTTTTACTACAGATTATACTGGGAAAAGCCTAGAAAATTCACAGCTAGTGTAGAGTTAATGGCTAAAAACCAGACCTTGGTTAATCCTGCTATTAACATTTCTCTTGAATCAGCTACCCTGTGAGAACCACAGACAAAAGCTGAGCTGCAGGCACATTTTACTGTTCTGAACGTCTGGATTGTCCTCTTTTTTATTAGCAGGTTATGCTAAACAATTCAACAGCACCAGATGCTGTCTCATTAACCTTTATAGAACAGAATTGCTCTCATTTCCCTCCTTTCACCTTCAGCTGCTGCCAGATCCCAGCAAAGTGGTGCAAACATCTGGATCTGCCTCGACAGACTATAAGAAGTGTCAACGTTGATCACAGAGCACATGATGAAGACCGGGGAGGAACAACATGAGGGGACACATATGCTAAAACCTAAATATATACATTTAAGGACTTCACACAAAAATATGTGCTTAGTACGCAGAAGAAAAGCTGTGGAAAAAAAAAAACTGCAGAGAACTTAGATCCACTACTGAGCATTTGTTTTTGCTCCATTACAATATTCCCAGGCTAATTTTGAATACAAACCTTGAAATGCTATTGCAATCAAAGCTTTGAGGGAACAAACCTCTGAGTTGAAACATACTTTCTGAAAGGTGGTGGCTCATAACGGGTCTCCTGAGTTGAGTCTGTGTATTATTTGGACAGGTTGAAATTAAACCTATGAGAGGCTGAGAAGGGAACAGCAGAAATGAGGTCTCAAAAGTGTCTTTCCTTCCACTACAATGATGACAGGAACTTAAAAAGTGACACAACACAACTGTATTTCAGAAAAGAAATGACATAAGGGTACTGAGAGGGGTTTGAGGGTACATTCAGTAAAATGAGTCTAACAGACTTTTACCACAACACGTTTTAAAGAATACCAGTATCAGCCAGAAATAGTATGTTCTGTATAACATGCTACTTTTAACTATAATGTACTAGGATTTATTCTGAATTGGCTTTTCACAGTGAGATAAAATCTGACAATTTTTAATAGTCTAAAATATTTTACAATACAAATACCTTAAGGTAAATATTGTCAAAATTAAGTACAACATTAGAATACAAATTGTGCTATTTGTTGATTGCAAAGTAATGCGATTTTCTGTCCCGAAATTTAAGACCTCTAATTAGGAGAAAACACTTTGGTTATACAATATATGATATTTAATAGGGATATGAATCTAGTTCTTATTTATACACATTCCTACAAACATTTTACAGTGTGTGTACACTATCTACACTATATTTAAGTTTGCGATTGGTAATATTTTTTTATGTTTAACGGAAAAAAAGAAAAATTCACACAGACTTTACTTAGGCATACTGATATTAATTGATTAACCAGTGGAAAATCTTTCGCCCTACACATTTCGTACTGCTCATTATGCATGCGCAAGAACTGTCAACAACACTTTCTCAGACAGCCTTGCGTGCTCTGCTTTTGCTGCATATGTTATTCATTTAATGATGTTGATATATTACATATTTTATACATATGTAAAATGCTTTGGCAATATTGTACTAAATGGCATGCCAATAAAGCAATGAATAATAAATAATAATATGATATATTGAATAATATGATATATTATTTTTTCATTCATTTTCTTTTCGGCTTAGTCCCTTTATTAATCTGGAGTCGCCACAGCGGAATGAACCGTCTACTTATCCAGCACGTTTTACGCAGCGCATGCCCTTCCAGCTGCAATCCATGACTGTGATGGGAAACACCCATACACTCTCATTCACACATATACACTACGAAAAATTTTAGCTTACCCAATTCACCTGTACCGCATGTCGTTGGACTTGTGGGGGAAACCGGAGCACCCGCAGGAAACCCACGCGTACACAAGGAGAACATGCAAACTCCATACAGAAATGGCAACTGACCCAGCCGAGGCTCGAAGCAACGACCTTCTGGCTGTGAGGTGACAGCACTACCTACTGTGCCACCATGTCACCTATATTATTTATATTTTATTTAAATATTTAACATAAATATCTTCCAAGGTTTTCGCTACATTTATTCTTCTACGGCGGGGCGCCACACCAAAATTCCTCCTGTCACTGCAACATTACAGCTTCTCATTCAAAACATTGGCGTTTATTTTAAATTAGCGGATTATAATCGCACCAAAACGTATTAAAAGGTAAGTAAATTATAACAGCGCTAACTTTTCTGTAACCGTAGTAGTGCTGTGCGTTATTTGTTTAACCCTTTAAGGTGATATGCTGACTGACTGACAGGTGCGTGATGTGTGAGACCAGTAAACACGATGTATAGCTTTCAGTTAGGATGAACATAGTTTCTATAATTATAATTTATTTATAGATAAAGGTCTATGGCTCTGCATACAACAAACAAAGACTTTATCTTGCTGGAGTTTACAGCCGTTTCCCTTTACTTCAGGACGCATTTTTGCCGCTCTGTAGGTCTATTGGAGACATTCAGAAATATTCCTAGCAAATCCAATAAATGTTGGAGACATATTCACTACACAAAAGCGCTAAATTGCAGTTCAGCAGCATTTATTCAAGAGCGCACAAGAAGATCTGCGCTTGAGCAGTGGATATTTGAGGGTGTGCAAGAAGTTTTGTGCATGAACAGAGGAAATCCTTGCGGAAGCAAAGAGATCTGCATGCTCGCATTACATAAATCCGATCTCGACTTGTAATACTGCGTCACGACATTTGTCATTGATATAACGCCACAGGTAGTTGGTAGATCAAAAGGCCTGCCGCCACAGCTGGAAAAAATCCTAGAGGAAACACTGTCTTTTTTTTTTTACTACTACTATTTACTGTGTTTTTTATTATACATGTATGTTACTTTTTTTTTTTAGGGTTTTTTTCACCTTTTATTGGGATAGGATAGTGGAGCACAGACAGGAAAGCATTGGGAGCAGAGAAAGGGGAAGGATGTGCATAGGGCCTCGAGCCTGGAATCGAACTCGGGTCGCCCTGAGCACTATGGTGCTATGTCGGCGCACTTAACCACTAGGCTATTGACGCCGACGTTCCTTTTTTTATGTAAACTTTATAAATGCTTTGGCAATACATTTGTCATGCCAATAAAGTAATTATTGAATTGAATTGAACTATAAAAATAAGAAATAGTGGAATTCTTTTTTTTAAACTTTAACCCATTGAAAAGAAACTGTGTATAACAGTGTCATAATAATTAAAAGCATTGTTAAAAATCACATTATTTTTTTGTGTCACGTGTAGTTTATGTGCCGTGGGTATAGAATGTGTTTCAATCTGGCTACCACCGCAAGCTGTGGGAAGCACTGCAATATTTAAAGAAATAGTTGCAAATTCAAGGGTATTCCTTACACTCTCAGGCCTAGCATACAGTAACAACAACAAACAAATAAAAACCCAAGATATGCAGGCGCTGTACCATCTGAGACCAGAATGTTGACTATCAAACCAACTTCTCCTAGCCATAACATACAGTCTCAGCAGCTGGCTTGTGGACACAATTTCACTGAACTTAAGTGGCTCTTTTCACGAGGCTGAAGTCCCCATAAATGAGAACCATGCACTGGTAACAGTGAAGCTGAAGTTTGTTTAAAAAGATCTATGTTGAACAGCGTTCAGCTGGAGGATTGACGAGTATGTTGTTTTCTGCTCTCTTCATTTGTGCTGTGTCCTCCAACAGCCCATAATGCTCACTGAGCACCACTCCACTCTATACTAATGGATTCTGGAGAGGCACATCAAGTGCTGCTGGACGTGTGTTTTGAATGTCTCTGCTGTTCGGCAGGTACATCTGCTTTTACAGGTCTGTGTGCGTGTCTCTTGTGTAACAGCCATGAATCCCCATGCACTTAAATTAGAGCTGTCAAACTGCAAACAGTTTCTGCCTGGCGCTGCTCATTATTGAGACTGTACACCTCGTTAAGTTGATTTTAAAGGTTAGGTACATTAAATATATATAGAAACACAGTGGGAAAAATATGTCTTGATTACTTGTAAAATAGAAGATTTTTTTAATGTTATTTTTCAACATTTAACGCACTACCTTTCAAATACTTTAACTGTGGATGCAGAGCTTTCGGTTTCAATTAAAAAGAAAACTTTATACAGAAATATACAAATAATAATTCATTCATTTTCTTTTCAGCTTAGTCCTTTTATTAATCTGGGGTCGCCACAGTGGAATGAACCACCAACTTATCCTGCATATGTTTTACTCAGTGGATGCCCTTCCAGCTGCAACCCATCACTGGGAAACATCCATACACACTCATTCACACACATACACTACGGACAATTTTAGCTTACCCAATTCACCTATAGTGCATGTCTTTGGACTTGTGGGGGAAACCGGAGCACCTGGAGGAAACCCACGCCAACACGGGGAGAACATGCAAACTTCACAAATAATAATATCAATTATTAAAAACCCACTTTGTCAGTACTCGTGAACTGGCATTAACAGGTAATTGTTTTTAATTGAAAAGTGAAAATGTTCATTTGTGCTTCATGTGCATTGTTTTGTATTTCCAATATAAAAAAAGAAAATTAATTAATTAATAAAATTACACAGCGGGTAAAATAAATATACATTTCACCTTTTTTTCTGAGAAAACTATTACTAATTAATCCATCTACAAATAAAACAAAACTAATAAAGTGAAGTTGTGTAATAAAATGAACTAACAAAGGGAAAAAGCATTGAACACATGAATAAAAGGAGGTGAAAAACGGCATGGAAAGCCCGGACAGCAGCTGAAATTCCTCGGTAGTTAAAACACAACCATCAATGAAGAATATTAGCTGCTTCAGTCCCAACACCTGCATTACCAGGAGGATGAAGATGAAACCAGGATGGACATTTTAGCAAAATTAGAAACACAGCCAAAGAAAACTCACAACTGGTTTCAGAAAAATAAAATAAATTTGCTAGAATGGCCCAGTCAATTAATTAAATAGAAAATAAAAACTAAAGATCAGAGTTCATAGAAGAGACCCACAGAACTGTCAACATAAGTCTCCAATGAAGTCTGTGAAAAAAATGACACCTGAGTAATGAATGTCTCCACTCTCCATGCAAGAGGTGTCTTGAAGCTGTCATTATATAAAAAAAAAGCCTTTTATACAAAGTATTAAATGCATATCAGTATTTTGTTTAGTACTTTCTCTTTTTGTCATTCCATTGTTATTACACAACACTTTTTCTTCATTTTCTTTTGTTTGTTTTGGCTTATTTGTATGTTTGGATTATTCGGGTTTTTAGAAAAATGTGGGTCAATTTCATGTCAACAGCTCCTTTAGAAATATATTTAGCAGGAAAAATCATAACGTGTTTAATACATATTTTACAATACCGCTGCATATACTGTATACACACTCATACATAAATATATATTTGATCTCTAGTATAAAATATCTTAAAACATGGGATATTTTATACTGTGCTGTTGAGATTTTCTGCAAACAAGTGCTCGAAAAAGAGAATTTTCTTGACATTTTGTTTATAATCAGCTGTTTGTAAAAGAAATACTCATAATGCCACTCACACTAGCAGCGACTTCGTAGCTGCCTGTTGCTCTGGGTGGCGATTGAAGTCGCTAGTGGGCGTTCCCACCTTAAGGTTGCTTGGGTAACATTTATGATGCTATACAAGTAAAAAAAAAAAAGTGTATTCTCTGTCATTACAGCTACTTATCTCCCATAAACATAGGTATGTGTAGGTCTACAGCATGGAGAATACAACAGGCCTCTGCAGGAGCTGAGAGAGGATCACATGGATCACCATTCTACTGATGGTAGATCGCTCCTCAATTGCATAAAGTTGATGGACTGATACGCCCACATCTGGTAGCCACAGTCGCTGTTGCTTGCAAAGCCGAAGGTTGCCGGAAGTCACTTGCTTGTCATTGTCACCGTTTGTCACTCTTAGTGTGAATGGGACTTAAGTTTTTAACCAATTAACTGATAACGCATATTCTATTTAATTTAGAACAAAAAATGAATGAAACTTTAAGTTTCAAAATAAACATAAATTAGGATGCCACACATACACACACCAAGCCTAAACAAATATGTTTAGACATTTCAGGAATCACTGTAAATGGTTAATGATGCATCTTAATTATACATTGGCATTAAATTTGGCATTTAATACTGTATACCACAAGCCCTACGCTGCAATACTGCAGTAGAGTAAAACATAAATGGCTAAATACACAAAGGTGAGATGTCAAACTAACCTCGATTCCACCCTGAAGCAGTTCTCCTTCAGTGCCGCCCACATCCAAAGCCACCGCGACCGAGGCAAAGGGACGACTGGCCATCTGCTGCCTTTCCCTCATCAGTTGCTGTGGCAAGGAGACATTAGTAAACATGAGTAAACATATTTACAAGTTCAAACAAATATAAAGCTGTTAAAAAGAGTGACTGACAGTGATTTACAAGTTTAGCGACTGACATTATTGAAAAAACAAACAAAAAAGGCACATCTGTCAGGCAGAGATGCCGATGTGTTTGAGATAACGAGGAAGGAGAAAGATTATAGAAAGATTGTGCAAAAAAAAAAAAAAAATCTAAGAAAGATGGAAAGCAAGCGACAGAAAGAGAGAAAGAGAGAGGGAGAGCAAGACCATTGACAGCACCCTGGCTGTTTTCCAGCTCAGACAGAAACAGGTGGTTGAATAATTCATTTGTTCCATATAAAAAAGTTTGGAGGACCTGGCTAATCAAATGTATGCGAAGATTGGAAGGAAATTTCTCTTGCCACAACATGCATGACAAGCAATTATTTTGCCATTGATTGCGTGAGCATCAGTATTCCAGCGGCGGAGTTTAATTAATGATGCATTCCCTGTAATTTCTCCATTCGACTGACTGGCTGGCTGCCCTAAAAGCACGATTCGCAACCTTCATACAAAATCCCATCCATAACAACAGCACACTGCTTATTTTGGCCCCTTTGATGGACATAGTTTTATCTATCATGTGCACATGGTACACAATTTGCCTTGCTTGTGCATCAACAGTCCAGGTCACCTTTACTTCTGAAGGTGACATCAATATATTTATCAATACCAACTTCTCATTTAATCAGAGTCTGTAGATGTCGGTGTATAAAAACGAGCGAGCATTCACAAGCGTTTGCAGGTGTGACATGAGTACAAAAGATCGATATAGTGTAATATAAAGCGCTCAATCACACAGCAAATGCCAGTTGCCTCCATGCAGACAACTCCACAAGGAACAATTAACATACTTTTCAGTAAAGCACTCGATAGGCAGTCTAAGAAGACCTCAAAGCCCCGCTTAAATGTCTCATTTCATTTCATTACCAACAATAACGTCAAGCAATAATGAACAACACTTCAGCAGGTATGGTCGAAACAACTAGAAAGGAAGCGTTTTGCCCTGGAGACACACTGAAAGACGTCGTACTTAAGAGAGCAATATAAATCAGCTTCTTTCGCTTTAGAGAAAATGGAGGAGTTGCTGGTGATGCCTTTATCATCTCTGGATAATCAAGTGATGATAAAAGCACACACACAAAGTGGTCCTCATTGGCGGTCAATCAATATCTAAATGTCGGCTGATTTGGGTACCAAGGACGAGGCTGATTGCTATTGGATTTAAGCTGAAGGAATGCGTGCTGCTTTAAGCTCTAATTGCTTCGCATAACGCTGGCGAAAGATAACTGCAGTGATGCTGTCACTTGTACGGGTTTGCTTCAATTCTGTATCATGATCACATTGTGAAAAAACACAACATCCACACACAGTGAATGTACAGTATGTCTTCATTCTCTTGCACAAAAAAGCAAATCACATTCTTTCAGACAGTTTAGAGATGCGATGAAAACCATTTAATAATAAGTCGAATACCACTGTAATTCAAATGAATATTGTGACAAGTAAAAACTGAATCAGCACTGGTGACAGATGAAGTAACTTGCATTAATTGCATATTACAGGAGCTTCATAGTTCTATAGTATTCAAAAGTTTGGGTGTGAGAAATAATGTTATTTTCTTTCAAAAAATATTAAAGCCTGGTTTATACTCGCCGCGTTCGCTAGTGCGCTTGAGTGCGCACGGCAAATGTGACGTCATCGCGGTGTTTGCGGAGGTTCGCTTTAGGTGTGCGCAACATGATTTCGCCTGGCGGAGTGCTTTACATTTTTTGAGACTCGAGCGAACAGTTTGTGCTGCGCCGCATTTGATTTGAGTTGAATATGAAACACTTTGAAGAGATTTTGTCTGAAACAGGTAGGGATAACCAGAGGACCAATAATTCTTGGCTAGAAATTGCAACAGTGGGAAAAGAGAAAAGTTTTTGTTAAAAAGTGAGGGACACATTTGGGATACATTTGTTAAAACCAAAAAAAAAAAGAGGCCATGGCAAAAGTGGAGACCCAGGTGCTTTAAATATTACAGAATATGTTTTTCCACCATTCAAAGGTTTTAATTTAATAGTTACAAAACTAAAATGAAGTTACAAATTACTTCTTTGATAACTGGAAGAGTTTACAATATACTGATGACCTGTTTTTCTAGGCTTTATTGGTAATAATGATTTATTATTTTTCATAATAAAAAATATATATTTGTAGAGCAACCTATGTTCTGTTGTCATTAATATTTTAATAAACTTTACAAGGTTGAACTGTCCGAGACATTAACAAAAGCAAGTGATGCAGCAAAGTTTGATTTAAAAAATCTTGAATGGTTATAAAAATCTTTATAAACATTACAATGGTATATAAAAATACTAAAAATAATTAGTTTAAAAATCTTCAATAACATTAATGATATGAAATAGTTCCGGAAACGTCCTACTTCTCTGTTTATCCGTCTGATTTAACGGTGGGTTTCTTTTGACCACCCCCTGTTGTTTTAAAGAATCACAATGTCGAACGCATCATGTATAAAAGCCTCGTCCGTTTTGTGAGGTGCGTGCGCAGTCAGCGGAGGTTTGATTCAAACTAACAGTCAATTATATATATTTAAATAGAAAAATGCTCCTTTAACGCATCTTTGTCCTTGCATACATACAGAAAAAGATGTATTGTGATTTCTTCAAAAATACAACTACTTTAAACATTAATCATGAATAATGTTTCTCAAGCATGAAATGTGGCATTCACACTGAAAGTTCAGCTTTTCCATCAGAGGAATAAATTACTTGTTATATTTAATATTACTTTATTATTTTTGATCAGATATACAGTGCTCAGCATATTTGAAAACACCCCATATTGAAAATGAATATTTTTACCCATTTCTCAGTGAATATGCATAATATATATTGGTGTATTTGAACAAAGCAGATTTATTAAACAGATATATTTGTTAAAATTATATTTCAGTCACAGAACATCTTTAGAAATTGAAAGTTAATGCATTTAAATTCATGCAAAATATTGCAAAAAAAAAAAAAAAAATTCAAAATACAACATTTCAACCACGTTGTATATATTTTTTGTTCCTCTTGATTTTTGCTATTTTTGAAAGTTTTATTTAATATTTTTCCCTAACATATCAATTTGGGCTACTAATTTTTGAACCATTATCGTAAGTTATTTTGTTAGATAAGCTCCAGATTTGGCTTCAGTACTGACTAATCTAACGTATATTCACACATATAATATTATAAAGCATCCTACAGAAAATATTAATTTAAATGAGAGATTTGTGGGGGGTGTACTCATATATGCTGAGCACTGTGACATATTTTGATGCACTTGTAGTATATTAAATTTCCATTTTTATTTCAAAATAGGAATAAAAGATTGCAGATGCTTCATGATACACATCATTGATCATTATTATAATAATTTCCCCCAATTTATTTGCAATATTTTGAAAGAAATATAACCACCGCTAAACCTTTTATGCTCTGTTCATTTTAGATGCTGGTAAGCATAGCTATGAAAGAAAAGACTTTTGCATGAACTAAATATTTATGTTTATATATTTAAGAACAATATATTTATGTTTATATATTTAAGAACAATATGTTTTATGTTTATATATTTAAGAACAATATATTTATATATTTTCGAAACAATATATTTATGTTTATGTATTTAAGAACAATATATTTATGTTTATATATTTAAGTACACTATATTTAAGTTTACATATTTAAGTACAATAAATTAATGTTTATATATTTAAGAGCAATATATTTATATATTTACGAACAATATATTTATGTTTATGTTATTAAGAACAATATATTTATGTTAAGTACACTATATTTAAGTTTACATATTTAAGTACAATATATTTATGTTTATATATTTAAGTACAATATATTAATTTTATATAATTAAGAACAATATAGTTATGTTTATATATTTAAGTACAATATATTAATTTTATATAATTAAGAACAATATAGTTATGTTTATATATTTAAGTACAATATATTTATGTTTTATAAATTTCAATACAATATATTTATGTTTATATATTTAAGTACAATATATTTATGTTTATATATTTAAGAGCAATATATTTATGTTTATATATTTAAGAGCAATATATTTATGTTTATATATTTACGAACAATATATTTATGTTTATATATTTAAGAGCAATATATTTATGTTTATATATTTAAGTACAATATATTAATTTTATATAATTAAGAACAATATAGTTATGTTTATATATTTAAGTACAATATATTTATGTTTTATAAATTTCAATACAATATATTTATGTTTATATATTTAAGTACAATATATTTATGTTTATATATTTAAGAGCAATATATTTATGTTTTATATATTTAAGTACACTATATTTAAGTTTACATATTTAAGTACAATATATTTATGTTTATATATTTAAGAGCAATATATTTATGTTTATATATTTAAGAGCAATATATTTATGTTTATATATTTACGAACAATATATTTATGTTTATATATTTAAGAGCAATATATTTATGTTTTATATATTTAAGTACAATATATTTATGTTTATATATTTAAGAGCAATATATTTATGTTTATATATTTAAGTACAATATATTAATTTTATATAATTATGAACAATATATTTATGTTTATATATTTAAGTACAATATATTTATGTTTATATATTTAAGAGCAATATATTTATGTTTATATATTTAAGTACAATATATTAATTTTATATAATTAAGAACAATATATTTATGTTTATATATTTAAGTACAATATATTTATGTTTTATAAATTTCAATACAATATATTTATGTTTTATATATGTAAATACAATGGATTTTTGTGCTTTTGAATGTAATATTTGTGATGTGTTGTTAAAGAAATACGTTAGTTTCAATGGTTTTTTTTATTGTTTTTTTTATTTTTTATAAATAATGATAGATTGTATTGTATATACAAACAAGTATCTGCAACTAAATGGCCTACAGGAAGTCAACAGTTGTTACCCAACCAAACCAGTTAGTTGATCTCCGGGAGGGTCATATCCTTTGTAATACTGTAGTGTCTCACAGACAATATTTTGGATTAAGCTACTTTAAGACAGATGGTTTAACATCTCTGCTAAGAAACTGTACTATTCACTGTCTTCAATAAAGTCTTCTCTTCGTAAGAACTTTGGTGAGCTTACTTATTTTATGTAATAGAATAAAATAATATGTTGAAAATAAAATGTTAAAAATTAAAAGAAAGCAATACCATTGTACTAGAGAAAATATAACATGGTAAAATCATGTAAACAAACAAAATCTATCTTGAAACATTTTGCACACAAAATGGTTTTAGTTAAAAATAAAATAAGTTATGACTATTTTCTAAAATAGTGATTCTTGCTATAAAGTGAGATGTGTGAGATGAGTAGATATTGAATCTATACATTCTGAAAGCATAACGCTGTTTAAAAAAAAACAAAATCTATATTTTTTCAACTAATCTAAAGACATTCCCATGAATTTTCTAAACTAAAAAATGAAAAATCCTTATAGAACCATAATCAAATAATTTGAATAAATCAGCAGAAATACTGTAAATGGTTATTATTAATCATAGTAAAACTAATGATAATAACAAAGAGAAAACCAATGGTTTATCAAACTTGAAAACATTGTAAATACCAATACTTCACGTAATATATAACTCACTACATAAAGAGCATATGAAATTGGTTGAACATGTCCATAACTTTAAGTGCCTTGATTACAGCACTCAAACACGAATGATGGTTAAAAGGAGGTAATCTTAAAAGCTGTGCACTCAGTCAACTGGAGTCCAAGCTTTCTACAGGCAAACTGATCTTCTAACAAATGCCAACATGTACCACTAGAGAGCTTAATGCGTCACTGAATGCATTCAACATTATGAATCTTCAACCACTGCAAAAGAGCCTCAAAACTCATTCACACATACACAACAGCCTTAAGGACAATACTTCTTAGCAAGAATCCGTATCGAGTGATTCCTAAATTTGGCATACAAAATAAGACATCTGTTGTATGCAAGAATAATAAATTGTATGCTTAATAAAGAAATTCAGACCCTTTGTTCTTTATTTTATTATGAATTCTTATTCTTTTTTTCAAATATGTCTCAAGTGATGTTGAAAAGAGCAAAGAGCATTTTCACATAATTTCCTATATGCTTTTTTTTTTTTTTCAGAAGAATGTTTTATTTCTTTTAGTTTGGCTGGGATAAAAGCATTTTTTACATTTGCTCCCTTAAGAAATATTGTTTTTCGATTGGCTACAGAATACATCAATGTCATCCAATGTCTTGTCTAATTACCTATCTTGCCTAGTTAACTTAAAAAAGTCTTTAAACGACACTTTAAGTGGAAAACTATTATCTTGAAAAAAAACCTCATGGAAAAAAACAAAAACAAATTAGTTATTAATCTAGCGTGATCTAGAGAAAGAATTGATTTTAAACTACTGTTGTTTGTTTTTAATGCAGTTAATGGTCTTGCACCTTCATACTTATGTGAGATTTTAAAGGTTCATAAACCAAACAGAGCCCTACGATCAGCAGGTCAGTTGTTGCTGGAGGTCCCCAGATCCAGGTACAAACAATGGGGTGATCGTTCATTTGCAGTGGCAGGTCCAAAACTATGGAACACCCTGCCTTTAGAACTTCGCATCATTACAGATGTGGCGCCATTTAAAGCTAAACTCAAAACCTATTTATTTAGACTTGCTTTTGATACTCATTAGTACAAAATGTTTTATTGACACTTGGGTTCTTATCATTTTATGTGTCTTAATTTTTAAATTTCTGTTTTTAAGACTGTAAAGCACTTTGGGCAGCCTCCTGGTTGTAATAAGGTGCTATATAAATAAAGTTTGATTGATTGATTGAGTTATTGGAAATTAATTATTAAAACTATTATGTTTAAACATGTTGAAAAAAAACATTATCTCTGTTAAACAGCACTTGGGGAGTATTTGAAGAAAAAGTTGACATTGACATTGAATAAACAAACTAGGGCTGAACGATTCTGGCTAAAATGAGAATCACAATTTATTTTTCTTTTTTTTTGTTTAAAATCAAGATCACGATTTTCTCACGATTCTTTAGATGTAAAATAAAGGTTAATATGAGTAGGCTATTATTATTGTTATTTTTCAAACATGGTAAAACAACAATAATAATATTAGGCCTATGTGTACTGTTGACTAAATTTCCAAATTTTATATAGACTTGGAACGGTGGACTTTAAATATGCCCTAGTTGTTAATTCACAGTAAAGTGATGACATCAGAATACAACTATTCATAATTCCGAAGTTGAATTATTATGTTTGAGACATATGCTTGTCATTTGTCATTGACAACATTATTAGACCATTTTTTTCACAGGTAAAATCAGACATTTTTCATTATCAGATTCCCTCTTGCATTATATTCAACGTACATTATATAGGCTAGAGTAGTTATACTGACCCAGTAAACATTTATTTTCATGCGCAACATTTCGTGTTCGCTATGAAAGAATAAAAACATATCAAATGCTAGTCGTAATCATAACTCTAAAATGCGATATGACATTTAAATGATGAGTGCGCTTTCGGTTTCACTTTCACTGCCAGGTGCGCTCATGCCATGGCTGCCGTCACTTTGAGAATAAAAAACACACACAAATCATATTTCCCGCACGGCTCCCAAACGATCAGAGTGCAACAAACTGAACGTTATTTACAACTTTATTACCTGTTATTAACAGCCTATGCAGGTTCTGTTCAATAAAGTAGACATAATTGGCGGACACACATGCATCCTCTGGGTAGTAAACAGTGCGTCAGCCTACATGTGATTTTGCGGCCACAATTTCACATTTGAGTGACTGAATTAAGATCGTGTGTAGGATCGATTCGAGATCGCAATCTTTTTTCGATTAATTGTGCAGCTCTAAAACAAACTTCTCTTGGTAATTGGACCCACAACCTTGCTACTTGCCATGCTCTATGACTAGTGCTACAGGAAGGCTTAAAGTCTGTGTGAACCAGAAGTTGCTATAGCCTTTTACTTTAGTAGGATGACATATTTCCAACTGAAACAGAATACTGAGTAGGAGGCGGGGTTTCATTTTTGTGATCCTCCTCTTATATTTATTTCATAGCTAAGGGGCGTGGCTAGGCATATAAAATAAATTCAATTTATCTTTATCACTAGAATGCTTTTTACAATGTAGATTGTGTCAAAGCAGTTTAACAGGTATAGAAATGAGAATAAAAACCCATAACAATATTCCAGTGGTATGCTGGTGGTGGTCAAACTGACATCTTCAGTGAAAGACTGCCATTCCAGAGCAGAAGTAAATGATTAGATTTTGATTAATGATTACCAAACCGTTTCTTTCGTTCGAGTGGATTAACTTGCACTGACTAACTGTTCACGTTGAGAATAACAATGTGCGCTAACAAAATAAAAACTGTAAAGCTTGATTTCATGCATACTTTAAATGATAATTGTAAGTTAATTGCAAATTTGAACCATGAGGTTTCTCCACCATGCATTGTGATCTATAACCCCTTGCTTCTGAAGTATCTTGTTATGCACCAGATATATTTTAAAATCTTTCATATGCCTTTTTTTGCTTATATAAATTAGTGCCACTTGAGTGCTCTTCAACAAGAGGTCGAGATTTTGTGTCCAAAATGTTTCAAAAACATCTTGCGAAAAGTTTCACACTGTTATTGTATGATGATTTGATGAAGATAGCAACAGTTACTAAGAAGTGCAGGGCAAACCATTAGGCCAAGTACAAGTCCAATAACAACATGTCACCAAACAAAGGCACGTCTGAAAGTCACTTCAACCTCACTTCAAAATCCCAGACAAACTTGTTCCTGCGTTCATGACAAACATAAACGGCAGGAAGGTGGCTATGTCCTTGACGAAGCACATATCAAGTCGACAGTGTCGTCTCTGTGGGGGTGTCTCTTCGGCATTGACACAAAAAGGCCTCTTCAATGACTTCCGCTCAAATGGGCCCTGATGGCACCACAGTAATTAATCACTCATTATCTTTTCTATTAATCACCACTTGAGGACTGTTATGGCTGATCCCACAGCGACCACATTTATAATGAAATTATCAAAGCTGAGCACACTCCTCACATCAGGGCTTCTCTTAACAATGCCATTTGATCATCTCTGCTAAACATGAGGGATGCAAACCCACGTTAGCAAATGTGCATGTGGAGGAAAAGAGAGATAAAGGAAAGGTAAGTTAAAGGAATAGTTACCACAAAAAAGCTAATTCGCTCTTAACTTTCTCACCCTCAGACAATCTAATATGCTTAGAAGTTTTTTGTTGTTGTTGTTTTTTTTATGTTTACTGTTTATAGTTGTATTAATTAGTATTCATGTTCTTAAAAGAGAAATGCTTCGCTGGACATAATATAAATTACAATTTTTGAGTCATATTTTATTTAATTCTTTCTTTCATTTCATGAAGCACACACTTGTTGGCACCAAAAGCAACAAGTTGTTGCTTAAGTGCACCAACGTATACACTCACCAGCTACTTTAGGTACACCTGACCTGTCCAACTGCTTGTAAACGCAAATTTCTAATCAGCCAATCACATGGCAGAAACCCAATGCATTTAGGCATGTAGACATGGTCAAGACGATCTACTGCAGTTCAAATCGAGCATCAGAATGGGGAAGAAAGGTGATTTAAGTGACTTTTAACATGGCATGGTTGTTGGGGCCAGACGGGCTGGTCTGAGTATTTCAGAAACTGCTGATCTACTGGGATTGTCATGCACAACCATCTCTTAGGTTTACAGCAGGGGTGTCCAAACTCGGTCCTGGAGGGCTGGTGTCCTGGAGAGTTTAGCTCCAACCCTAATCAAACACACCTGAACGAGCTAATCAAGCTCTTACTAGATATACTAGAAACTTCCTGGCAGGTGTGTTGAAGCAAGTTAGAGCTAAACTCAACAGGACGCGGGCCCTCCAGGACCGAGTTTGGACACCCCTGGTTTACAGAGAATGGTCCGAAAAAGAGAAAATATCCAGTGAGCAGCAGTTCTGTGGGCACAAATGCCTTGTTGATGCCAGAGGTCAGAGGAGAATTAAGGCGGATGGGATACAGCAGCAGATCACACCGGGTGCCATTCCTGTCCGCTACGAACAGGAAACTGAGGCTACAATTTACACACAGGTTCACCAAAATTGGACAATAGAAGATTGAAAAAAACGTTGCCTGGTCTGATGAGTCTCCTTTTGTGCTGCAGCATTCGGATGGTAAAATCAGAATGTGGCGTCAACAACATGAAAGCAATTTTTTACATGGTGGTGGTGGTATGATGGTGTGGGGGATATTTTCTTGGCACACTTTGGACCCATTAGTACCTATTGAGCATCGTGTCAATGCCACAGCCATAATTTAGTACTTTTAGGAATATTTTAGTATCATGTTGAATCTATGCCATGAAGGACACAGTGACTCAAGTTCGATTCCCGGCTCAAGATCCTTTGCTGACCCTTCCCCTCTCTCAGCTCCTAATACTGTACATTCCTGTCTGTAACCTCCATTGTCCTATCCCGATAAAAGGTGAAAACCCCCTAAAAATAAAAAAATTAAAAAGAAGCACATTTGCTTTTATTGTTTTAGTTTAAGTTTTAAGGGTTTAGTTTTGTTCAATTATAAAAACCATTACTCTCCAAATAAACAGGTTAATTCAATTTAGAGTTCACTTTTAATGCCCATGATGCACTCTGATTTATACTAATAATGATTATTAAAAATGCAATCTCTATATTGTGCTGATGCTCTTATCTAAAACATTAAAAATATTACAGTCAGCAATTAGCAAAGGCATATTTTATCTGTATTAGGCTAATTTAATGAGGTAGAAATTTATAATTTAGATAAATTAATAATAATAATAATAATAATAATAATAATAAATACAGATTTGCCAATGGGTTTTGAATCTGGTTGACACTACAAACTGACAAACAAAATGACCTGTGTGTGAAAAGTATATTATTACAATACAAATATTTATAAACAATTTAAAATGAAAATGTAGAGAATGTGTTACAGTAACCTCTATTTGTGTGCTCAATTTAGAGCTTCCATTCATCATTATATTCCTCAAGTTATGTACTCTGCCCTATGGTGAAATGCACACAGACCACCATATGATTAATAGACGGAGATGGGTCAAGTATGAAGTGTACTTAACTAAAAGCATTAATATAAATACTCAAGCAGAAGTCCTCATATTTATAGTTACCTCAATAGGCATTCAACAATTCACAAACAAATCCAGACTCATTTTTTTATTTATTGCTCAAGTTTCTGAACTGAATCATCTTCAAGCAGCATCTACAGTTTTTGCCTCAGTATAAAAAACAAGAAAATTACATCTGGACTAAACTCTTTTTTTTCTGCTTTTCTTGACAAATTCTGCATTAAAATGTAAATAGGAATAGAAGAAAGTTTTTTTTTTTAAGTCTTCCAGTATCCATCTAAAGATATATGAAGAGTTCACATGCAAAAGCCGCTAAATGCCACTTCCACCAAAAATTAGATAATGGCATTGAGTGAATGCTTTAAACACGTAGTACACCATCAACACATAGATTTGCTTCTAATCATACAAATCCTAGCATCAGCGCATTTAGAAATAACAGTTTGTTGGCAAAAGCCGCTAAATGCCACTTGCCTTTAACAGCAAAAGCCGCTGTATCCTGAGAACCAATCAGAAAGCGCGAATCATGTTTTCAATGTAGTCAATGTAGCCAAATCATATGTGTCAATGAATGACGGCTTCTAAAATTGTCTGAGAGGCATCCCCTTTTTGCCCAGTAGGCCTACCTTGTG
Source organism: Danio kyathit (assembly GCA_903798195.1). Lineage (NCBI taxonomy): Eukaryota > Metazoa > Chordata > Actinopteri > Cypriniformes > Danionidae > Danio > Danio kyathit. The sequence continues at coordinate 33,596,149 of LR812530.1, forward strand.
TTTTATTTGCTAATTTAAGCTATTTTTTTAAAAGATAAATATAATGTATAAAACTATACATTATTTATATTACTTCATAATACATATACGTCTTATAAGCTTTTTATACTTATGGACAATGTTTTTACTCTACATTATTTGAATCTACCAAGCTTAGTTTACATTGTTTGCAATGTTTACATTGTTCTACTTGCATTAAATCTAAATCCCAAATATCAGAAATGACAACAGATTGTTAAGAATGAATTAATGTCAGTTTTAGTGTTATTGATTAATGCACTTACTTGACAGATTTCATTCATTCATTTTAATTCTGCTTTTTCCCTGGTTTATCAAAGCGAAATGAACCGCCACTTACTTGGCAGATTTACAGTTGAAACCAGAAGTTTATATACACTGTATAAAAAGGTACATAACCATTTAAAACCATTTATTCTCTTTTAGGTAAGTTAGGATTATCAAATTTGTTTCTGTTATGCTTAATAGCAGAATAATGAGAGAGATATTTTTTGAGAAATTGTTATAATTTTTCTTGAAAGTCAAGTTTACATACAATAAGATTATTATGCCTCTGAAAAAGCTCAGATGATAGTGTCAAGGTTTTGGAAGTTTTTTGATTGGCTAATTGACAACATTTGAGTTAATTGGAGGCACAACTGTAGAATAGTATTTAAGGAAAACCTCAAACACACTGCTTCCCTGTGTGACAACATGGGACAATCAACAAGCCAAAAACTATCAATCAACAATCAACAAAAAAAGCCAGATTACAATTTGCTAAATTACACTGGGAAAAGAAATCATTTTTGGAGACATGTCCTGTGGTCTGATGGAACTAAGATTGAACTGTTTGGCCATAATGACCAGTGTTACATTTGAAGGACAAAGGGGAAAGCTTACAAGTTTAGCTAGGAACACCATGCCAACTGTGAAGTATGGGGGCGGCAACATCATGTTGTGGGGCTGTTTTGCTGCAGGAGGGACTGGTCCACTTCACAGCATAGATGGCATCATGAAGAAAGAACATTATGTAGAAATACTGAAGCAACATCTCAAGACATCAGCCAGGAAATTAAAACCTGGCTACAAATGGGTCTTCCAAACAGACCATGACCCTAAGCATACTGCCAAATCAGTTAAAATGTGCTTTAAGGACAACAGAGTGAATGTTTTGGAGTGTCCATCGCAAAGCCTTGTATTCAATCCTATAGAAAATTTGTGGGCAAAGTTGAAAAAGCTTGTGCGAGCAAGACAGCCTACAAATCTGACTCAGTTACACCAATTCCGTGACGAGAAATAAGCCAAAATTCCTAAAAACTATTGTGAAAAGCTTGTGGAAGTATACCCAAAACATTTGACCAAAGCTAAAAAAATAAAAATAAAAAATACCAAGGAAATGTATGTAAACTCCTGACTGTCTAGAAATTAATAAAAAATTCTCAAAAAACAAATTCTCTCATTATTCTGTCATTTAGCAAATGTAAATATTTTGGCTAATCCTAATGGACCTAAAATAGTAAATATTTAGTATGATTTACCATCAGACATTTTTTAAAAAATGGTTATGTTCCTTTTTTTTAGAGTGTATGTAAACCTCTGGTTTCAACTGTATGTATTTTTAGGTGGTTTGTGTAATGTGTTTTATTTTTGTTAAATTAATTTCTAATTGCACCTTTAGTGATTTTCAACTTATTACACTGTCTTGTCCCAATAGGTGGATTTGGAGGTTTTTGCAAAAAAAAAAAAGCACAAGTGGATTTAGCTGGTTTTGACGCAAAATAAAATCTCCCTTGTTAAAAACCAAAGAATTGTCTAAAGTGACAATTTTGGAAAAAAGGTTATTTTATTTACTAGCTAATAACCTTATCATTACATATAAAATGAAACTTTTAAACCTAATTATAGGAGCCTGATAAAAAATGCTCATTTACAAGAAAAGAGGTCCGATAGATTTAGAGGGTTTTGCATCTGAACTCTTCATATGCTCTTGAAAATAAACATTTTCCAAAAAGCTAACCAAGAAAATGCAACAATCTTGTTTGTTACTAAACATGTCTTTTAATAAATGTCCACCTTCCATCTCAAAAAAGTATGATAAAAAGAGTATGACTGGAATGTGTTAACTCTGCCAGCCGAACTGGTTTATATTGTTGTGAAGCTGCGTTCCCATCAAACACAGATGACATCTGCTCCAAAACGACCCACTTCTGGAGGTGAAACTTTTTTGCATTTACCAGTCCATTAACTCTATCTTCATTTAAATATTGATTCAGAGCTATTTGCTCTCTTTCATCCCCTTTTTTTCTATCATGTTTGCGCATGTATGTGTGAAAGAGAAAAATGAGAGGAGAGGAACTGAGAAACTAAAATGACAAAGAATGACAGGGAGAGAGCAAAAGTGAGACGGCGTGAGAGAGCATGGCAGAGAGAGAGAGAGAGAGAGAGAGAGAGAGAGAGAGAGAGAGAGAGCTGTGGCATGCTCTCATTGGTGCTAATAGATCTTCTCTCAGAAAACAGCCTGGCTTTGTTGACAGCCAAAAAGCACCATCTGCAATTTATCCATCTCTCTCCATCACCTGCTATTACTCATCAGGCCCTCTGCCTTTACTAGATCAGTGGCATCTCCATAACAATTATGCAAGACAAAGGCGGTCCATCACTGAGATATACATAGATGCATCCACTCGAGGATGCAGCTGCCCTTTCCAGCCAGGCAACATTTTCGGTTCTGTTGTGTTGTGGGGAGAGGAAAAAAAAGAAGATCCACATCTATAATCTGCGTCATATAACTGCAATGGCTTGTTCGATCCTACAAACCAAGCTGAGAATGGAAAGGCGTTTTCACACAAAACTTGTAGGGGTTTACACTAAGGTCAGATTTGTTTTTATAATGCTTTGAAATGCTCTTAAAACCTTGCCCTAGGGTAGCACTGTGAAAACCTCAGTGATGTGAAATTGAGATTGATTGTTCATTGATTTTACTGTAGGCTTCGTGTTAAACCCTGTTGAAATCCCTGCTTTATAGCATTAGGACTTTCCTGTTAGACATTAAACAAGGGCTAAACCCCTCAAAACCATTTTGCCCACAAATACGACAATTAAATGCATTGGAATTTTTCCAATCTTGAAAACAACAAAGCCTAATGAAATATGAATCAGAAATATTGAAGAATCATCCAGAGTCACACTCAAAGTGAAATTCAGTCATTATTTTCCTTTAATATGATTGTATAATTTTATTGCAATCTAATTAGAATTCCATATGTTAATTACACATTTGAAATAATGTAATATTATTCACATTTCACCTGATAAGACAAATTATGCCTGAATAATTATAAAGTAACTGCAATATTTTTTTACACAAGTTCCTTTAAAAGCTAATTAACCATGTAAAGTGTTAATTTCTCAATAGAAATTATAACTCTTAAATATTCTCCTCAACAATCAAGGTATAATGAACACACCTATGGTATTGTGTGGTTTATGATCTTTAAATTACAAATGATATAGTTGAACTATGGAACAAGTTCATTAATATTCATGAGAGCAAGTGTAAAGTCTCCTCCTTTGTTTAATCTGCTTCTAAGGCTGACTGATTAGACATTACGTCACCTTAGATTTATAAGGTTCTATCTGACATTTTTGTCAAAATTGAGTTGACATATTCTTATTAAATGACAACTTATTTATATTATGGGATGCTTTTTTTTAGAAGTCGTTTACATTAAGACTTTTTATTTAAAAAAAAAACAAATGTTACACACATACTGTTTGCTATATGGAATGCAAAAACTTTAAAGCTCAATATCTCAAAATCATTCAGAATGCAAATAAAAACCTATAATTCCAAGGTGACGATTAAACAAACTTGTTTGCATAAAGGTTGACTTTTTTATTAAATGCCAAATAAAAAAAAAACAATATGTTAATTTTGTTGATTGTTAATATGTTATTTTGTATATTGGATTCTACTTTAATAATAATATATATAAACAAACTCGATTAATGTAATCATTTAGAAGAAAATGACATGTTTTACTAAAGCTTTTAGACCTAGGGCACCGCCATCTTGGAATGTTGCTGTGTCTGACGTCGTGGGGTTGGTTCCGTTCCCTCAGCTGAACAGATACAGTGGAAGTAAATGACTGAACACGGAGACTGTAAAGCCTAATTTAACCCAATGTGTGAAGTTGTGGACATGGAGCTGGTGCAAATACAAGCATCAGATGTGTGTCTAATATAAAAATGTATGTACAGTATTTATTTATTTTTCCCTTTTAATTACCAATCATTTGATGTCCACTCTCTGTTTTACGTTGCCTGACTGCCTGTATGGGTTTCAACCATGGTAGTAACAGACTGAACAGTCTTATTAAACCCAATGCATGAAGTTGTGGATGAGCATCACAGAGCTGATGCAAATATAACAAATACAAGCATTTAAGTCATGTCTTAAGTGTATTTTTCTTTAATACGCTTTGGTCCACTCTCTCACGCTGCTCCAGCGCTGCCTGACAAAGAGATTTACATTCAAACTACTGCAACAATTAAAATGATACATAACTTCACGCTTTACTAAGTCACGTCTTTGTGGATTATGTCAAAACATATTCCCTTATTAAGTCGATCAACTTGATCGCTCAACATGTATGAAGGATGTAAAAACTCTCCATGTGAAAATCCGCGCCGAACTTAGTTTGGTATGAACCTTTGAACACGAAAAGAGGTGAGGGCTGTAGTAGTGAAAAGGGAAAGTACCTGCCCCCATTACGTCAGCACCAGATATTGTTGAAACCATGGTTGAAACCCAGACAGGCAGCATAATACAGAGAGTGGACCAAAGCGCATCAAATTATCAGTAATTAAAAGGGAAAAATAGAATAAATACATACATTTTTATATTAGACACATATCTGATGCTTGTATTTGCACCAGCTCCACACCCACAACTTCACGCATTGGGTTAAATTAGGCCTTACTGTCTCCGTGTTCTGTCATTTACTTCCACTGTATCTGTTCAGCTGAGGGAATGGAACCAACCACGTGACGTCAGACACAGCGACATTCCAAGATGGTGATGCCCTAGGTCTAAAAGCTACAATAAAACATGCCATTTTCTTCTAAATGGTTACATTTATCAAATTGGTTTTATTTCCATTAAAGTGAAAAATCAATTTACAAAATAATGTAGACTGAGTGCTTCATTTCCCCTTTAAGAAGCAAGAAACAAACAGACTACAAACCTGCCGTTTTAAATAAATAATGTATTCCGAGTAACTTTGTTCTTCTTTACAACTGAATGCAATTCACTAGCAAATTCATAAAGCTGTTTAGTTGATCAAAAATACCTCCTGTATTGTAAATAAATATAAAATTCATGTAATTGTAGACTATTAAATGCAATTATGAACTCAGTCAGCTTTTCATGTGAAAAAAAAAACTTTAGGACTCAATGCTGGAATGATGAGCAAATTCATTCTGAGTAGCAGAGATTTGTCAGTGCCTAACTTGCAAACGCATCTAAAATGTGAACAAATTATTCACTGTGTAAATTATGTAAATTAAGCAACTCACAATCCAACAAATTAATTACTGATGATAACTGAAAATGAGGTCTTGAACCAAGCAGGGAAATGTGCCCAGAAAAGTTTTTAGGAAACAAAAAGACATAGTAAAATGACTTGTCAAATCATATTGCAAGATATCAATGACCCCTGACCTTGCTAAGACAACGCAATTCCCCTACTGTATGTTTTCACAGACTATAATTTTCTCCCCCCTGATTATTTGTTCATGTTCAAGAATAATAAAGCAATCACTTGTGCATTATTGACCCATTTGACCCAGTTTATCATGAGGAACATCAATGACCTGATTAGCTCTTCAGAACATGATTATGAAATTGGCTCAATTGGTAATTCCACAAAGAGCATCTGATTGACTGCTCAAAGGACGTAACTTTCATCGGCTCAGGATTGAGTATGACATTGATCTGTTAGTGTTATCAAATATGTAGATCAGGGGCAATCAATTACGTTCAGCTGGTGGCTGGTTTTTCATTCTGAAACATGCCTGTAGGTCACACAATACAAACTTAATCCTACCGTTATTGTACATACATTTCTCAATGTTTTAGAATCAAAGATTGTAAAGGTTTATTTGTTTTTATGTTTGAAAAAAATCTCTTTTAGTGACTTAAGCTACAAATCATTCAAAAATACATTATTTTATTTCAAATGTAAATAACAACATTCGCTGCAGATTCTATTTAACTCCTTTATAGAAAAAACGGCAATTGCGATTTTTAAAGATAATACACATCCCCTTCACTCAGCTTTTGAAGTGTTACTATCAGGACGCAGGTTTAGAATTCCTAAAGCCCGAATAAATGCTTATAAAAAGTCATTTATCCAAATTGTGTTTGTTGTCTTAAATTGGATCACTGTTTAAAGTGAATGGGGTGGTTTTCCAGAATGATCTGCAGTAATATGTATGGGGGTAATTTGGTTTTTAAAATGTAACTAATGTTGTTGTCTTGATGAGTGTTACTATTGTGTGATTGTTGTATGTATGCAGTTGTTGTCGTAAGTCCAGTGTTAAAGACAATAAAAGTTTACACTAAACTGAGCAAAATATATTTAAAATGACATTTATATTCATGGTAATGCTGAAAACAGCTGTATGCTTCATATTTTTGTCTAACCCACAATATATTACCAATTAAACCTACTAAAGAATCCTGAAAAGCAACATGAATAATGTCATATGCAAATGATCAAATATACATTATTTCAATTCAAACTAACTGTTTTCAATGTAAATATATTTATAGTAATGCTGAAAACAGCTGTGTGCTTATTTTTTTTGTCTAAACTATGATATATTACCATTAAAAACAACAAAAGAACCCTGAAAAGAAAACTGCATAATGGTTTCTACAAAACATGAAGCAGAAAAATACTTTTTTCCACATATAACAACCATTATTTCAAACTGAGCAACAATTACAATTGATCGAAGCAGAGCAGCACATCAGAATGATTTCTGAAGGCTTGTGGGACACTGGAGGCTTGCTTAAATGCTAAAAATTCAGATTTTACTTATTTTAAAAAAGACTCTCATAGTAAACACTTAACTTAATACAAATTCATTTTACAATCATATTTTGTTACTGTAGTTTTAATCAAATTAAAGCAGCCTCAATGAGCCTCTTCAAATAGAAGAGCTAAAACATTAACAACAGAATTCAAGTAGCATTAAATTTATGTATAAAAAAAAGCATACATGTTTACATAATATGATTTAGTCTGCACCATCACTCTATAAATGCCAAGAATTTTTCTTTACTGCTGAGCTTTAAGCAGCAAAGAGCCTGGAGAACTGCATTTTTTAACTTAATTGTTTTTTTGCCAAACTTCAACATATGCTATTAATGTCTAATGTGGAACAGTTCATTCATGTCATTCATTCATGACTTTGTGGCTAGATTATTATAACGCTTTGCAACATAGGTCTCAAACTCGATTCGTGGAGGGACGCAACTCTGCACAGTTTTGCTCCAACCATAATCAAACAGCTGATCCAAGTAATCAAGATCTTCAAGACTACTAGGTGTGAGTTCAAGGTAGCTAAACTATGCAGAGCGGTGGCCATCCGGGAATTGAGTTTGAGACCACTGCTTTACAAGATGGTTGCCATGAAGGCCTAATGAATAAAGTTCAGCTGGTTTTAAAATGCAGAAGCTATGTTTAGCTTGTTTACTTTGTATACATTTTAAAATTATATTGGTTACTTACAAAACCTGAATGACTCCCAGCTCTCTAGTATTTTAATGAGCTCCTGTTATCCTGACTATACCTAGAATATCAAAGTTAACTAATTCTAGCACAGTTCAAAAGCCAGACACACTCTGTCAGTTTAAATATAGATTAAAGACACACCTCTTTACACTAGCACATCCAAAATACAAACACCAAACTTCAAAATTAATATCCTATAAAGGATTGTTAGGCTGCATTAATCAGGCTAAGTGGAATGGGGAACACTGTAAGAAGAGTGGCATATATTGTCATGTTGGTCTCTCCTTTTCACAAGATTCACATAATCTTGGATCCAGTCTGTATCCAGAAAAGATGGTTGTCGTGCGAAATGAAAAAAAAAAAAGGAACTGACTTGGACCTGCAGTTCTACCACAATGGATGCTTTTTGTTGATTGCTTTAGACTGCTGCTCTGCCTCTTTTCTGTTTGGAGAGAGGAGACTGAACCCCTGACTGAGTCTGATTTCTCCCAAGGTTTCATATGAATTTCCGTCAATTGGCTGAGGTTTGGTTGCTTGCCACGGTCACCTCTGGCTTGCTTGGTTGCTGTCCGCAGAGCTGCCGATCAGTGGATTGCCCTTCAACAGTTATTCAACTGAACTAAATCAGTTTGAATCTAACTAGAAATACATTAGAATCATACCACCACTCTGATACCAGCCAATACTTTTATGGCTTTTTATCCTTTTTCCTGTTCATCTATTGTCAAGCAGCTATGACACAATATACACTGTATAAAGTGCTATTGAAATAAAGGACCTGACTTGACTTGAAGCCCTTTACCACAACACCTAAATTAACCTAAAAAAAAACCTGATATTTAATAAATCTGAAAAACACATACAGTACAGAAACAAAAAAAAGTGATAGAAAACTTGAAATATAAAGTAATTTTTCAGTATCTCTGATAACATATTGTATGATAGACATTTTTCAAATTTATTGCCAAATATTAAAACTCTCTGGGGCAGTTTGTACATCCCCTGGAACAAAGGATGTGGCCCACTGAGCACCTCAATGCATTTTTCCACTTCAGAAACGACCAAATTACAGAATATACTAGATGCAGATATGTTAGACCATGCATTCATAACTTTGAGACCTGATTATTGTAATGCACTTCTGGCTGGATGCCCGATTGGTTCCATAAATAAGCTGGAGTTTGTTTAAACCACTGTAGCCAGAGATCTAACCAGGTCCATAAAATATGATCGCATTAGTCCAATATCATCACTGGTGAAATGATTACCTGTCAATACTTATACTTAAAAAGCTTTCAGTCACCCTTTAGTACAATACAGATCTCCAGCCTTCTTATTATTCTTCATGCCTATGGTGCAATACACAGTGCCACATGCATTCATGCTATTTACAGTCTGAATTCATGCTGAATGAAAGATGTAGGAGAGCATTTGTATAGCACATTTCCAACATGCTTGTAGATTCAAAATATATTTAACAACACCTGATGAATAAAAACAGAAGATTTTCCCTTTACAATTGAATACATATGTATTACAGATGAGTAAAGCAATGTATTGTGCATGCCAGACCAGTAGGTGGGGTTGCTTTGTAAAGAAACACTGAATTTTAGTTTAATACAATAATATTTGCAATAACATTTTTGCTTTCTATTACTAGTCTTATCTAACTTCAATCAGATGTTATTCGACTGCCAAAGATTACATTTTCAGTGGTCCCTCGTTACTCGCAGGAGTTACGTTCTAAAAAAAACTCGCAATAGGCAAAATCCACAAAGAAGTCAGCTTTATTTTTTTTTTTTTGGCGCCGATGTGCGTACTTTAATATAAACCTACTGTATGTGTACAATTCTAAAACGCATGCCGCGGCACATCCGGTGTGCAACCCCCTTTATGATGGTCTTGCTGCAGACAGTTTTTGCATCCTTGTTAAAACCCACACTGCAAGCAATCGAAGATTTGTGTTCATTTGGCAAGCTGAGCACATTCTGTACTGGAGACTCAGAGGAGTTTGATTGACAATGGTCTACAACCAATCAGGATGCAGAACACAATGTGGTGTTAAAAAAAGCATGTCAAATTGCACTAAAAAAATTGGCGAAACTACGAGGCCGTGAAATGTGAACCGCATTATAGAGAGGGACCACTGAACTTCAAAAGCATCCATTTCTTCAAGCGCTGCAAAAAGCAGCAAAGGTGATCCAGAAAGTAGACTGGATCATATGAAATGTGACCTTTCACCAGACAAAGTGCACATCAAATATTTGGGATTAATTTACAGGTCACAGATATACAAGTCATATGCATATGCAATGCCTTAGCATAGTCTTAGTGGATCGAAGGCCTGTTTCTGTTTGCATGTTCTCCCTATGCTTGTGTTCCCAAAAAGACTTGCAGTATAGGTGATTTGGATTAACTAAATTGGCCGTAGTGTATGAGAGTGCTCAGAAGTTTGTGCACTCTAAACATATGCCTGAGTAATTGATGTTTTTTTCTGCTGTGGCAACCCCTAATAAAGCAGGGACTAAGCCAAAGGAAAGAGAGTGAATGAGAAACGCATGTCTTTGCTTTAATATCTTCAACCGAACGGTCCTAGTTTAGATCCATTCGTTCAGAGAAAACTGCTGCAACTCTGAGCAATGCATGTATCATTTGCACATATCGGTTTGTGTGAACTTGTGATTTAACGAACTCTGAGAGAGTTCCCACAGCTGAACTTGAAAAGCGAGGGCGAATATTTGTCATAGGCTAAAGGTTCCCTTGTGAGCGTGTGATGAATGAAGTGGAAGCAGAGCCTCTGTGTTCAGAGTCACAAATGGTTGTGGCCGTTTGCAAGGCTCTCATTATGGGCAGAAACATTTTTTTTTTTTTTTTTTGCAGAATGATCAGAGCTGCTTTTCTGCAAGACTGGAGAAGGAGCAGAAGCATTCGTGTCGTCCTGATTCCATCGGGCTCTTTCTATCTGCATAATGTGTCCTTTCCTGACCAATTTGTGTCACGCGGGATTGTAGCTCATTCATTAAGCTAAGTAACAAGGCTCGGTTTTAATTATAGCTTAGTTGAGGATGTCTAGATTTTGAAAATATCAATCGCTTAAAGCCAATTATCATATCATTGACATGCTAAATGTCTATAACCAACCAAACAATTATTAATGAATAATCATCACTCAAAGTGATTGAAAACTCTAAATTAGATTTAGAGTAGAGCCGCCATACTGCAGAGCAATAGCTCACTTCTCTTTCACATTCATAAATCCACATCTCGGGCTGTGGGCCAGAAAGACTGCTTTTATATTGGGGCTGAAACTATGACCTTTAATTAATATTAAAGAGGATAAAACTCTCGGTTCCCTTTGCCTGAAGTTTGCTGATGCCCTTGAAAGAGAAACCTGCTTTATAACACATGGCCCTATCGCAGAGATAAAAAGTTTTATCATAACTTCTTCATTTTTCATAATAATGGATACTTCCAGAAAAAGCCAAGCATGTACTCGGCAGCCCTGGAATATAATACAGGCTACATAAATTTACCCTGTCTATAGTAGCCTAAAATGGATGCAGATATCAACAGCCAAGGCCACCACAGTCACATCCGTATGTGTATACTTTACTCCTTAACAGTAATGCGTTAACCATTAAACACTGTATTTAAATATACTAGGGGTGTAACAGTGCATAAAATGATGGTTAGGCAGACAAACTGCTTCAGCATGTGGGAATGAGTCTCATTTCAAACTGGATTATTTAAGGTATGGATCAGTCTTTAAAAAAACATTAATCTTAAAGACATCTAAGTTTACAGTATAGCTATATGCATTATAAACAAATTATAATCAAACATGCTTTACATCAAATAATCAAGACATCAGTAGGACATGTTTCCATCCACCTATTTTATGTGCATTTTAGATTATCACATAAAAAATGCTTGATGTAAATGCAAAGATGTTCATACATTTTGAAACTCCATAGAAATAAGTAGGATAAACTTTTTATTTGATAAGAAAAAACATGCATACACTACAATGAAAACACTTTCAAATAAACAAATTCGCCAAATAAATTCCAGTATGCACAATAAAAAAGTAATGTGATTCAGTTTTAACAGATCACAATGATAAGAATAGATGCGGTGGACAGCATTAATGAACAAACCAGCGGAGCGAGCACATTGTAAAACATCGGAAATATTGTTTTGGTCATTTGGCTAAAATGCCCTAACCAAAGTGTGCCATCACTGGTTTAGTATTGTATCATTATTATTATTATTATTATTCATTCATTCATGACCCATGAATGAAGGCCCAGCCGAGGCTCGAACCAGCGACCTTTTTGCTGTGAGGCGACAGCACTATCTACTGCACCACCACGTCACCCATTATTATTATTATTATTATTATTATTATCATTATTGAAATCAATAACAATTTGTCAATGTTATAAACATGTTTGATTGGGTTTATTGCATGTCACAAGCTTAAATCACTAGACAGATGACCTAATAGCTAAGGACATTTGGTGATCACTCAGATCATTAGGATCAAGTAAATTAGAAACTCTAAAGGTTTTTTTTTTTTTTTTTCCGCATTCATATGCGAAACATTTGTCTCGTAAACAAACCTTGCACACTGAGTCCGATACATATTAATTGATCCATCATGAAAAAACGCAAAACATTTCAGAATCAGTTCAAGCAGAGATACTCTGTTCTCCTCTCTTCTCCAAAGTAGAAAAAGAAAGAGGAATAGACATATTGTGTTAATTTAATACTAGCCTACATAGAGAGGAAGGAGAGTTTCTCCACCTTATCAAACAGCTGCGCTATGATTATCCTGAAATGCAAAGTTTATTTAAAAAATTCTGTGGAATTTTGATACATTGCTTGTGATACTTCACATATTCACGTATGTAAACAAATCCTGAACAGAGATCGGCAGTACCTATAGACATTATAATAGATGGAGGTCTCGTTGACGTGTCGAAGCAATGGACCGAAAATGGACCATGCTTTCTATTATAATGTCTGGGCAGTACGTCAAATGTATGGACACACACACAAACCAAACAGCAGCAGGGCAGATGTGCACCAGTCACGGAATTCAGTATATAGGGGTTCTCAACTGTCTGCCACATTCTGTCTTTATTTTATGGACTGTGTTTGTCAAAGTTATCTGTAGCTCAAACGAGGTAAACGCGGATACGAGACCGGCCGGAGTGCGATATGCACATCAATATAGCAGCATTTTTTATGACACTGTATAGCAATAATTTATATTTAAATTATATTTATATAATTTAATACATAGCATAAATAATACTCGGTACAACTACTGTTTTTACGTTACTGTGATAGTTGGGTTAAGGTAGACATTAATAAAATACAATTAATGGGAAATTTAATAAATAATATAAATTATTTTTGTTAACTTATGGCTGCAACCATATCTGATCTAGCAACAACCCTCAAATGGCTCTGAACAGTCAAAACACCTTTCAAATCGCTTTTTCAGATGCTAAAAGCTTAAAAAATTGATTAATTAATTAATTAAAAATAAAAATAAAATAAAATAATAATAAAATAAAAAAAAAAAAAAAAAAAAAAAAAATAAAAAAAAATAAAAAAAAAAAAAAAAAAAATCGAACCTACTTCTGGAATCAGCTTCCAGAAATGATCAGATGTGTTCCTACATTAGGCACATTCAAATCAAGACTGAAAACACATCTGTTTAGTTGTGCCTTTACTGAATGAGCACTGTGCTACGTCTGACAGATCACTCTATTCTGTCTTTCCTTTCTTTTTCATTCTTTTATAACCTGTTTAAACACATTATAATTTATTTTATCTGTTAAATCATTTTTATTCTCTGTTGTTTTTTATTTCTTAGACTTGTTTCTTTTATTCTTGTTTATGTAAAGCATTTTGAATTACCATAGTGTATGAAATGTGCTATATAAATAAATTTGCCTTGCTGGTCACATAATCTAAAAATAAACAATTATGGTCATTTGCCAAATGTCGACGCATTCTTTGTGTGCATGGGCCTTTAGAAAGAATTCACACTAGGCACGGTTGCCTTGATTCGAGCCAAGGCGCTACTGACTACCCACACTCACATTATATTTTTGTTTCAGAGCCCAACACTTGCAATTGCATCATCAATGCGATTGGTTAGAAGAAAACAGAAAGAGAGCTGCTCTCGCTCAGTACAACAAAGATTGCTTTTGTAATGTTGCTGTGCATTATTTTGAGTCATTTGGGACGCAGTGACACACGGCCGAAAATATCGCTGAACACATCCACTGCTTTTGACGCTCAAGGTTGCAGCTGAAGCACAGTGGGGAGTTTCCATCTTTGATAAACTACAACAGTTTCAATTCATTGACAAGTAAGAATGAGTTATAGATCCATATGGAACAGTCCTTAAAAATGACATTGCAGTTTTAGTTTTGCACTTAAACTAGTCAAAGGGATAGCCTAATGTGGTACACCCTTAAGAGTGTTTTTGTGTGTGCAGACTGTATGACATTGTACTGTGAAATGTCAATGCCCTCGCCGTCTGTTTTACACAAGTCATTCCTCTTGCTCCACATTGACATTTAGTACAGACGTCCGTCACCTACACTCTTGAAAAGGTGCAGAGCCACTCTAGAACCGGTGCACACAACAAAACCTATTAAAAGTCTCCCAATAGTTTGTTCAGACAGGTCAGACACAAAAACTAAATGCTAAGTCCGTCTGGAGTGCAAATCTTCACGGTAACAAATCCAACAAGAGTCAACAGACATCATCCTACCGAGAAACCATCTATTTGCAGTTTCATCTGAATCGATTACAACATCCTATTGCCTAAATGATTATGCGATAGGGCACAGCAGAGGCATGTAACCTTCATTATGAGTATATTCGCTCCTCTTCAGGCACTCGCAGAAGTGAATTGGATGAGACTGCATGTTAGACGAAATTCAATAACTCAGGACGACACGGTTTCATTATTCTTAATCACCCCTGTTCCGTCTTGTTCATTTAATTTTTCATTTCAGCATGGGGTTTGCAATCATTGGTCCGAACAGTGGGAGAGGTTTTTTCTTTCTTTCAATAAGACAAATCATAAAACACGAGGGCGGACGAGGGCGATGCCCATAGACGAACCTGTTTGTGTTGCTCACTGGAGAGCAAAGATAAGATGGTTTAATTGCACTTTCTGTAATCTTCCCTCCCACTGTCTAATTTCTAGCTGTAAGAAACCAGGCTGTTGATAATTCATTCTCCAAAAAGGCAAGATAAATATTTCCCCCACAAAGACAACAGATGCCTTGTTTTCTAAAGATTGATCTGTTGTATCAAGCAGCACAGCAATAACCCCAGGCAGAGAGCTAGGACTGCTAAAAACTCAACGAAAAAAAAAAAAAGTTATTGGATAAATTTATTTCTGCATTTTCACACGCTGAAAGAAGCGTTAATCACCTACACGAATGTGAACCAACCCACAGGTTCAAAAGACAACGACGTAAGTGACTCTGCCCATGTAATGTTCCACTGCAGTAAATGCAAAACACCATTATCCAGCCCTCCGGCATCAGACGGCAGTCCTCTAATGCACCTGCTCAGCATTATCACTTAACATCAGTTTGAAACACACACATACAGACTAACGCCATAACATTAATGTGATGAATCAAATCCGAGGCACAGAACGCATTTCTTCTTTCATTAAACATAAGCTAGTATACACTTTTCAGAACTGTCACACCAAGTCTTAATTTGCAATCTTTATACCACTGTGAAATGCTATGTGGTTTCACAGGGCCAATTTGTCTTTTAACTTACAAAGTCTAACCAGACAAATCGCCAGCACATACACTACCTGACAAAAGTCTTGTCGTCGATCCCAGTTGTAAGAGCAACAAATAATAACTTGACTTCCAGTTGATCTTTTGGAAAAGTGGCAGATGGTAGACTTTTCCGATGGATCATCTGCTAAACTGCATCCCAATCATCACAAATACTGCAGAAGACCTATTAAAACCCGAATGGACCCAAGATTCTCACAGAAAGTTTGGTGAAGGAAAAAATCATGGTTTGGGGTTACATTCAGTATGGGGGCATGAGAGAGATCTCATTATTGAGCATGTCTGGGGTAAGATGAAGGAGGAGGCATTGAAGATGAATCCAAAGAATCTTGATGAACTCTGGGAGTCCTGCAAGAACACTTTCTTTGACTTTCCAGGTGACTTTATTAATAAGTTATTTGAGTCATTGCAGAGATGTATGGATGCAGTCGCCCAAGCTCATGGGAGTCATACACAATATTCATTCTTTTGCCACTGCACCATGACTTTATATTCTACACTGTACATTATTTCTGTTTCAAGAGTTCACACTTAGCTGATGATTGATTATAAAAGCTTGTTTGGCATGCTGTCCAGGGAGAGAGCCCTGAGCTCATAAGACCCTCGAGCCCGGGACTCCCCACCGTTTGCAAGGCGAGGGGGGGGAGTTTGAGCTCAGGTAGATCTCGAGAATTCCCCTGCTGTGGTAGCTACTGAATAGATAGTGATTGCTTTTAAGAGATAGCTACTTACTAGGAGCATGTCTATGTTGCTGATTTGGATTAGTCAATTAACTTAAGTTGCGTGTTTTTGGATGGTGGGAGGAAACCAGGGAACCCTGGGGAAACCCGGGGGAAACCCACGTGAGAACGGGTACACAACGTGTAAACTCCACACAAAAACGTTGGCTGACTTGGTAAGGACTAGAAGCAGTGACGTTCTTGCTGTGAGGACACAGTGCTAACCAATGGGCCACCGTGCCACCCATCTAGAAAAGGTGGAGAAGTAAGGGTGGAAGGGGGGATTCTTCAAAACGAAGATGGCTGTTTTATGGAACTTTAAAGATATTTATAGTGGCTTAGGAATCGTCTGATTGGTGAATCATAAATTGAATAATGCTGGACCAGCCGCAAGCAATCATAAGCACGTGATCCTCTCGAAATTAGTTTATAAATAAACTTCACTTAGTGACAAGACTTTTTGTCTAAGCAAAGTCAGACCCTACTGTCCTAATTAAATAATTAAAAGTCAAGGCATGATCATATTTTATTTTGGTAAAATAAGCATAATCTAGAGGCCTTTGCCTTTCATGTAAGCCACTTCTAATACCAAATGATCTACTAGAAGTCAAGCTATTATTTGTTGTTGCTAAAACTTGGAAAGGCGACAAGACTTTTGTCAGGTAGTGTATGTGTGCTGTTTTGTCCTAAATTGTAAACTACAGTTCAATTATATAATAAAAAATATATAAATAAAATAAAAATAATCTGTAAATTTTGTGCAATACAAGTTTCTATTCAAGCAAAACAAAACCAAAAAGCCTAAAGCAATTATAGTGAAAATTCAGCATTGCCATCACAGTAATAAATTAAAATATATTAAAATAATAACTAAAAGGTTATTACAACATAATTTTTTCATAATATAACAATATTGATGTAGTTTTGTTAAATAAATGTAGCATTTAAGTATTAATGTAATCATTTATGTATGCATAAAACATAAAATATAATTGAATAAGAGAATTTATTGTCCATTGAGAGATTAAATATATCATACATTCCATAAGATTAGCCACCTGAATGGTTTTAGCCAGATTTGCAAGCACTGCGGTTCAACACAAGGACTAAAGCTAAAGCCAAAAAAGGGCAAATGCAACTGTGCAAATATCCGGGCAGATGACAAAAAGATGTTCTCTAGAATGTTCTGGGGAACGGCGCACTGAACGAAATCAAAGGCAAGCACTCTGATTTGTGTTGAGCACTGCTGCTTTTTAGATATTCCCTTGTTTGATCTCTCGGCCAAATTCAGTGTAGTGGAGAACATTTGCATAATGGAAGTTATAAACATGTCCTCTGCTTTCAACTTGTGTCTTTCAAAAAGTCAGTCAGGACAAAAGGCATTCAAAGGAAAGGGCGCAGAGCAGGACGGCTTCTTCGCTTACAATCATACGAGCTGAAAGTTATAAAGCAATAAATGACCACCATTCGCATGCGATGGAAACAGCCTTAACAAAAATCCCTGTTAGTTTCATTTCTGTCTCCACCAGTCCCATGCTGCCAAGACAAAAATAAATAAATAAAAAAACAACGTGACCTTGTCAAATGATTGGCGCCAAAATGAGACACACGTCACCAAGGCTCTTTCTTGATCAAGACAAAAAGGAAGGAGAAAATACATTTTCAGAAGCAATTATTTTTCTGGAGTGCCTCCTCAAACTTTTCAATCATTTCAAATTAAAAGATAAAAGCTTTTTTGAGAGTACTTGAGGGCAGAAACAAACAGATAATCTGAACCTGTGGAGTGCAGCTCTGCAGTGAGCCGAATGCTAATGGTGGACGCCCATCTGCCCCCATCACACATTATTGGATTTAATTCTTTAGATGAATGCAGCTTTGGATCATGGCAGTCATAACTCTTGCTTATTCCCATACATCAATTAGGACAGAGGCAAAAGAGATCAATATCCCTGATTATCAACGTCAATTCTGGCCGCTAAATGGTATAAATGCATTATGGACACTAAGACATTGGCCAACCATTCCTGTGAATATCTTCTAGTAACTTCAGGGTACTTTTAGATTAGCAAATGAGCTCATTTATCCCCAAAACCCTGTCGATTTCTTCTAAAACTGCTACGGTGAAATGAAGACTGGAGAAATGGTGAAATTATGGCATCACTCTACACGATGTGCAGACATCTGCTGCGCTTATCGTTCAGTCTGCTCTAAACTGCATTAGATAACTCTTGTCAAAGCTAATTGGCTCATATGGGCCTCTAATTAGGAAGATGGGCATGTTTGTAAGCACTGGACTCTGCTGAGCTATTTCATGTGGCTGACAGGGCTCTATATGTACGTCTCAGCATTTAATCGAATTCCATGAGAAGGAAAAAACAACATCACAAATAAGAAGAACAGATTTACAATGTCAAGTGATGCAATGTATTGGACATGACATTTAATCAGCAGATGTTTGACTGTTTTGAAATTACCAGGACAAAGTGTATGTTGGCCCTTTAACATTAGATTATTTTCATGTAATGGGATGCTCTTTATGATTTGTGACATACCTCTCGTCGCCTAGAGGCCCAACAGGTCTGTTTGATCTTCCACACCACAGCAGCAACCAGCAACAGGGACAGAAAACAGCTGTAGGGTAAAGAAATGAAACATTGTCTAAATACTTCAGAAAGATTTCATTAAATCATTAGTAGGGTTCTAGTAAACTGTTAATGCTAAAAAAAAACAGACCGAATCTTGGAATTCTGTGGATATTACGTTGAACAGTACTGTAAAAATTGCAATGAAACCATGACAAATTATTGAAGGTGTAGTATGTAAGTTTGACACTAGTGGTTGAACTAGGTATTGCACACCTGGTTTAAAACTAACAAAAGTGCAGGTTGCCAGATTGACGACACAAACAGCAGTGTTTGATTGTCAAGCCTAAAGGCTGATTCAAGGCTGATTTAAACCATGTTCTAATGAAAAGCAATGGGAAGAGAGAATATATTCCATATTAAAATAACACAGAAGTACTGAGAGAACAGTTCATAGTTCAGATATAAACAGTGGTGAATGTTGTAGCAATTACATTGTGACACCAATGGGTGGCGACAAACAACCATCAAAATTATGTCACTGTTTTCAAAAATGATACACCTATAATGAAACAAAGTTTTTAGTCTGCATTTTTAAATCATTAATTGAAAAAACATATAATATGTTGTACAAGATGTTAGATTTCTATATTTAGCATTATCGGCAACAGTAGTAAAAAGAATTTTTCGAATTGAATATTTTATCTTTCTGGATTTTTATTTTTATTAAACTTACAGGTTCTAAGTTCTGTTTGGTAAAACCACTGGTTTTTGCCGTAATATTTTTGTATAAATGGAAGGCTAATGAGATTTGTCTTCTCCCTTTTTGCTGATCCGAAAAATGGTCCGATCCGTGATTAAAAACCGTAGTGTGGTCCGAACCATGAGACTGGATCCGTTACACCACTACAATGTAACCTGCTCACCTAATGTTTACGTTCATAATATTTATATTATTTGCTAAACGATAACCACCACATGTGGAACTCTGAATCTGTGTCTCATTTTGGAGTCTGCTACTGTCCACCGGAGGTCAATTTTCAGTCGTGGATGCATACTTTGAGAGCCCTTCAGACAGAATGAAACACACAGTTTTCTACCAAGGCAACCGACGTTGCTGGAATATAATTGGATAAACTGGCATTGGGTGGGTTAAACGACGAAAACAAAAACAGCCATTCTGGCACAGAAAGCACATTTTTAAAGCAAAATATCTGACTTTAGCATTGTTTTTCAGATAAACAAGAATGTTCACTTGGTATGTTTCCTAAAAATCTGCAAACTTATGATTAAAATACTAATATTATGCTCCAAAAACAAACAAAAAGCGCTCAGGGGTAGCTCAAATATTTTGTCGGTGCTCTTTGGGTAAGGGATTCATCAAAACAAACGCCAAAAATCAATCCAAGGCACTCGAAAAATGTGAAAAATGTAAAAAAAAAATTTAATTTTACACATTTTTCAAGTGCCTTGTACTGATTTTTGATGTTTGTACTAATTTTATGCTCTTTTTATGCTTTAGAAGAGTCAACTTACATACACACTGCACCTTTAAAAAAAGACTAGCCTTTATTAAATCCAAAGAGCCAATCTAAAACCTCAATATAAAATTAGTCTTCTATTGGCCATTCATGCTTATCACTAACACACGAATGCTATGAAACATTATTTCATTCATCTTTAAAGAACAGTTTCCTCATACCCAAGTGTTAAAAAGAAGCTTTGCATTATGCACAAGAATGGCTCAGAGACAGATTTATGTTTATAGCATTCAACAGATGGCAAATCTGAACATTACCACTGGATAAAAACATTTACATTTTAAACAGAACATAATGTGAAACTAATCTCACAAAATATGATTTAATAAGACAATTTCTTCATTTGCATTTTAGCAAGCTTGTCACGATTAATCCCACAATGGAATTAACATGGCTCATATTGAGTTGGGAAACAAAGCATTTCATTTTGTTCTTAAAGGCACATTCCTGATTAAAACGATTTAGGTTATTTTTCATGACTACTGACCGTATACGTATACCATACTCTGGAAAAGTCATGGTTTTAAAACATCCAAAATGTTCTGCTATACCGTTCCTACGGTATATGTAAGATTTTTTTTAATTTGTTTTTTTTTTTTGGTTCGTTTTTAGGACAACAGTATCACCAGCAGAAAATATATTCAAAGATGCTGTTTTAAATTGTAAAGAAACCGGTTTCTTTTTTCTTTTTTTTTAAAGAAGACAGCAGAAGTCAATGATTAGTTTAAATTATTTAGCCTGACATGTTTACTGCTCCAAAATATTTCTCAAAATAAAATACATTGTGTTCAAAAGGGGAAAAAGTTTTAGTTTTTTTCCCAGACATTAAAAAATAAGTTATTTTAGAGCAGTAATCACAACATCGTGAAACCGTGATATTTTTATCCAAGGTTAGCATACCATCAGAATCATATACTGGCCCATGCCTACTACTGACTAGGGCTGCACGATATCGAAAAATATACAGTTGAAGTCAGAATTATAGCCCCCCTTGGAATTTTCACAGTATGTCTGATAATATTTTTTCTTCTGAAGAAAGTCTTATTTGTTTTATTTCTGCTAGAATAAAAGCAGTTTTTATTTTTTTAAAAAACATTTTAAGGACAAAATTATTAGCTATATATATATTTTTTTGATAGTCTACAGAACAAACCATCATTATACAATAAACTTGCCTAACTACCTGCCTAGTCAACCTAATTGACCTAGTTAAGCCTTTAAAATGTCACTTTAAGCTGTATAGAAGTGTCTTGAAAAATATCTAGTAAAATATTATTTACTGTCATCATGGCAAAGATAAAATAAATTAGTTACTAGAAATGAGTTATTAAAACTATTATGTTTAGAAATGTGTTGAAAAAAATAAACAGGGGGCTAATTTTTCAGGGGGGCAAATAATTCTGACTTTAACTGTGTACCGCGATTATGAATATAGTTTAACAAGATAATTATTCGGAAAGAATTCCTAATTTTATATTGATTGGAATGATTTGTAGGGGAGGAAGTGCATCTGCATAAAATATACTAAATTATACAAATTAAAATAAATTGAAGAACAAAAAAGAAATAAGGTTTTCGGTGGAGTTGAACAGTATTCAGGTATAGCAATTCAATATGTAAAATGTAAAATAACACTGCATATAGTCAATATTGTAATAATTAAACAAAATTAATATTTGTTAAAGCATCAAACTTTACGATTTCTTTTGCCCAAATGGTTTAAATTCATTTGAAATCTTAGTCACATGCCTTAAAAAACAGATTTAATTTTTTTTCATATTATTAGATTAGTTAAACTTTGCATGTTCTCAACTGTGTTTTCTGACGAATTATACTCCTAACTTGATATTGCAAATTCGCACATTGCGATATTGATGCTTAAATGATATCTTGTGCAGCTCTCCACTGACTACTTCAATTTGAATATAAAACGCAATGTTCTATATTGTTACCTATAACTAGCACTAAGGGTCTCCATTACATGATATTCTGACATTTAGACTAACATCGTCACAGATTGTTAAAAAATTTTTACAGTCCGTCTACTGTGAATATATACTGAAAAATCATAATTTTCTTTAAAGAATGAAATACACGGTTGTAATAGTGTGCAGCGCTAAGTGTCAAAACATTTCTGAAACCTGCAGAAGGCCTTCCAGTGGTCAAGCTGAGAAATCAGCTCATCTCAGTCAAGTGTTAGTGTCTGTCGATGAGCTTCAAAAGGCAAATTTTAAAATCGCGCCAACAGCGTAGCCATGAATTGTGGGGGAAATTGCTTTTGCTGACTGTATTGACTGAGATATGTGAGCATTTGTAAACATCTCTGTGTGAAATTAATTCACAGTTTGCGCAGATGAAAAAAAAACAGAAAAAAAGAATGATGAAATCCTTTAAAGCTTTCAAACGCACGCCATCTTGGGCTCGTTTGAAGATAATAGCAAATTGGAGACGAATGGGAAAGAGAGAAACTTGAATGGCTCGATTAAGTAGCGGTGCAGGAGAAATCCCCCTTCAGATCGAAGCCTTTCATCCGGTGCATTGCAGACAGTAAACAGGACTTAATCCCCTCCGCAGTTCCACCTGGAATCCGAATTAATACGAGAAATAAAGCAATTAAAGGTTCTCGCCCTGTTGTGTGGCTGTACATGTTGCCGCTTGAGTAAATATGTGAGAAAATGAAAAAGGTGTCCGGGGACCACTCAAAGCAGAGGACGCTATGAAAGGTCTGGAATGAGCTGTGGGAGAAAGAATTAAAAAGCTGACTGCTAAACAACGATAAAAAGGTGTATGATAAGTTACACAGTTGCTTCCGCTGATCCAACATAAGCAAACAACACCACAGCATTGGAGAGGGGGTTTTCCCCCCATTTAGCAAGAACAGAAAATATCCACAGCAACAAATTGATAATTAAACTGTGGACTAAATGTAATTTAGCAGCAACTAATTACTTAAGCTGCCCTGCATTGAGCCTATTTCAGGAATTTAAGAAAGCCATTTCAGGTTTTAGGCAAGTGCTACTCCAAATATCTAACTCTTTATATGTTTTTCTTTCCTAAATACAAAAACTACAGCCAGATATTGGAAGAAAATGTACTAGAATATACAAATGATGTGAAGGAAGGTAGTAAACACTACCATAAGGCCAGGTGAGTTTTCTTCTGAGCCTCATAAAAGACCACTGACATCAAGGCCATACTAGGCATGGGACGATAACCGGTTTCAAGGTTTATTGTGGTTTGGAAAAGGCAAGGTTTTAAAACCTCTTAACATTTCTCTTATAACGTTCCTAAGGTATATGAAAGGTTTTTATGTGTTGTAAATAAATCTTGTGTTATTGAAGCTGATGAAGATAGCAGAAGTCAATGATTTATTTGAATTATTTAACCTGACATGTTTACTGTTCCAAATTATTATAAATGATTCTTAAAATAAAATATATTGTGTTTAATGGGGAAAAAGTTGTTGTTTTTTACCAGGACATTTAAAAAGAACTTATTTTAGAGCAGTAAAATACCGTGATACAGATAGTAAGTAAAGGTTTATATAGCACCTTTCCCAGACATTGAGTCACAACGTGCTTTAGAAAACCAGTAAACAGGTAAAAGAACGCATATCAATAAAAGAAAACATTCAAACAAGTTAAAAATCCAAGTACATAGCAGTAGTACTGTTAATTAAAAGCTTGTCCAAAAACATGTGTCTTTAAGTGCTTTTTAAAAAGTTTAACTGATCCCAGATTTCTCAATGCTATAGGGAGAAAGTTCGAGAGCCTTGGGGCCACAACACAGAAGGCACGGTCACCTTTAGTCTTAAGATGAGTTCTGGGAATGGCCAAGAGGTCTTTGCCAGAAGACCTCAGAGACCGGCTACATGAGTGACTACGTAAAAGATCTTGAATATATAGGGGTGCTTGACCATGCAGAGCTCTATATGTAATGACCAGAATCTTAACATTTACTCTAAAACTAATAGGAAGCCAGTAAAGTGCCTTAACCACAGGAGTAATGTGGAGACCCCTCTTAGAACCAATGCTTAGTCAAATAACATTGTGTTTCAGTTTGCTGATTCACTGATTTCCATGTAAATGCAATCTCTTGAGGACATTTTTGGTGCTCTCACAGACACCGACACCTCATCTGAATGAAGCAATCACTGTGTAGAATGGATAAAACGGCAAACCTGGTAGGGGATGTACTCTTGTCGAACCTTGAAGACTGAACAGCATGTGCTTAATATTAAATAAAAGCAAATGGATTGCAGGAATTGAACCAAATGCATTAACTTTAATTTAACAAAGAGACTGTTAAAAAGCCATTCACAGGGTGGAAATGCATTTCCCTTATTGCTCATATTAAATGCTTCAATTTCAGGTTGTACACTGACAGGCTCTTAATCAGTGATACATTTTCAGCACACCCCTGCAGAGGGTTTTTTTTTTTAAAGGGGGGTAATTTTTTAGGATTGTAATAACTAACTAATGTTATTGGGATAGTCATGCATCAGGTTTGAATGTTAGGTGTCATCTGTGGCAGTTTTTGTCTATATCTAGTTTTAATTTGTTGTCTTTCAGTGATGCGGTTCATAATTCAGGGGCAGATGTGAGGACAGATATCCGCTGTTTGCGATCATCTCTCTAGCTGCACTGGTAATAGAACAGAATCCGCCTGAGGCTAGTCTTGATTCCAGCTGTCATGAGTTTGGCTATCTCATTTAGCGGAAATAAAGCGGAATCACATTGATGAAATCAGGAAAATACTCATTTGAAAAAAACATTTGCTAGAAAAAGATTTTTAAAAAAGTAATACAGTATGTTATGTGAGAAAGATGCCTTTACACTACCACTCATTAGGTTTAGAGATGGTAATTTTCCGAAGGGTTATTAGGATTATGATTAAGTTATTATTATTTAAAACAAATAGAAAATGTTATACTAATTTATTCCTGTGGAAGCTAACATATCTCCAAATCATCAGTGTCATTTAACCCTTTAGAAATTATTCTAATATGCTGATTTGGTGCTCAAAAGCTAACTCAACATTTCCTTGAGACATTTTTGGTGGCAAATTATAAATACACTACCTGACAAAAGTCTTGTCGCCTATCCAAGTTTTAGGAACATAGGAACAACAAATAACACTTGACTTCTAGTTGGTCATTTGGTATCAGAAGTGGCTTATATGAAAGGTAAAGGCCTCTAGATTATTTTACCAAAATAAAATATGATCATGCCTTGACATTTAATTCTTTAATTCTATTTAATTAATACTGTGCATGACTTCCATGAGCTTGGAAGCATCTGGAATGGCAAAGAAAGCGTTCTTGGAGGATTCCCAGAGTTTATCTTTAATACCCCCTCCTTCTTACTCCAGACATGCTCAATAATGTTCATGTCAGGGCTGGCCAATCCTGGAGCACCTTGACCTTCTTTGCTTTTAGGAACTTTGATGTGGAGGTTGAAGTATGAGGAGCGCTATCCTGCTGAAGAATTTGCCCTCTCCTGTGGTTTGTAATGTAATGGGCAGCACAAATGTCTTGATACCTCAGGCTGTTGATGTTGCCATCCACTCTGCAGATCTCTCGCACACCCCCATGCGGAATGTAACCCCAAACCATGATTTTTCCTTCACCAAACTTGACTGATTTATGTGAGAATCTTGGGTCCATGCGGGTTCTTCTATAGGTCTTATCGGTCTAATAGGTCTTCTGCAGTATTTGAGATGATTGGGACGCAGTTCAACAGATGATTCATCAGAAAAATCTACCTCCTGCCACTTTTCCAATTGGTCAACTAGATGTCAAGTTATTATTTGTTGCTCTTACAACTGGGATCGACGACTAGACTTTTGTCAGGTAGTCCTTTCTTTAAAAAAATAATAATAATTTACAGTACTGTGCAAATTCTGTTGTTTTACTGATGACATAATGGATATATGTGACTATTTTTTTTTTTTTACCACAAAACCAGTCGTAAGTGTAAATTTTTGTCATATTTCTTTAAATTGAGATTTAAACAGGGTGAATAAATTATCATTCAGTTGATGCATGGTGTGTTAGGTTAGGTAAAGGTAGAGATATATATATTGTTTAATTAAGACATGTGAAAGATAATGTTGTAGAGAGAATGTTTGTCCTGGTTTGAGCTGCATATCTACCAGTGTTGTTAGCAACAGTGGTTCCTCGCAATAACGCGGTTCACTTTTCGCAGTCTCGCAGATTTTTTAGTGCAATTTGACATGCTTTTTTTTTTTTACACCGCATTGTGTTCTGCGTCCTGATTCACGCATTGTGTTTTGCATCCTGATTGGCTGTAAGACAATTGTCAATAAATCTTGTCCGTGCTGTGTCACCTGTACAGTACAGAATATGTTCAGCTTGCCAATTTTACATAAATCTTTGATCGCTAGCAGTGGGACTCTAAAGTGCTGTAGTGTATGTTTGCAAGTTTTCTCCCCAACAAACCCCATAATGTCAACGAAACATTCTGCACTATCAAAGGCACCCCTGGTAGCACCCAAAAGGCAGAAGAAGATGCTAACCATCGCACAAAAAGTTAGACTTCTGGACATGCTAAAGAAAGGTAGAAGTTACGCGAGTGTTTAAACAAGAGAGAAAAGTGTGAAAATGTTAATGCCTATCTGAGAAAAGTGTATAAAAAGTGCAGTGAGGGGTTTTACAGCCTAAAAAAATATATAATACTGTAATTGCAAAAAAGAATTAAAAATCAAGCTAACTACTTTGCAGATTTTACCTATTGCAGGATATTTTTAGAACGTAACTTCCGCAATTAACGAGAGACCAATGAATTGTCTAAATTGTGAATATTAAAAGGTACAGACCCGTTATGCCATTCCTTCTGGAAAGGATTTAGTAGTAGTAATTTTTATTTTCCACATTATAATGATCCACTTATTGCAGTGAAATCATATTTAGAGAAAGAAAACACAAGGTCATGAAAACAAAGTTTAGACCTGAACATTATAGAGGCTGTATGAGATCATCAGGACAGAAAAATAAAGATATGACACTCTAAACTTAGATTTTACACAGCACATTATTTCAGAAAATGCCCAACAAAGCTTGTACAGTGCTTAGGACTTTTGCACAGTACTGTATATTGAACAGTAATGCAAGTGGGGGTGAACACTATGAATGGACATACAAAATAAAAGGAAAAATCAATGTTTGACAGTTTATCCTATTTGACAGTTGTACCACACCTTGTCATGACACATCTTCCACAGCAATTCACAGGGTTAAAAACAAGTAATCTGCCAACTATGCATCCACTGAGGCATTTAAAATCAGCTGTATGCTTTTTTCTCACCTATTGCTTTCAGACGTCAAGGGAAGGCATGTGCAATTTCCTGTATGATGCGTGAGCAACATACACACAACAGCCTCCCAAGATGATGACAGAACGCTTTTCAACACCTGACAGTTTCTCGTTCACCTGAAAGACGGTCTTCTTCCCTTACTTATATTTGAATAAATTATGTTGCTGAAAGGACTAAACATTTGAGTTGTGCTTTTGAAGACAAGTATGACTTTAGAAGAGGGTCAATTTCCAGAAACTTCTGCTCCAAACATTTTCTGATGTCCTAAAAGTCACAACTTCACGCCAGTCTGAATGAGCTGCAAGTGTAGATGCTAAGGCATGGTTGAAGTTAACTAGTTAAAGCGATTGCCCAGGCAGTCGTAAACATGGGAGCTGTATAACATTACTCTTTGGAGCACAAGTTGACCCTGTGTCAGAGTGCATCAATGTTTGACACGGCTTCCAGAGGGGCTGTCTAATCCAGGACATAGATCTGAATCCAGGACAAGCACCAGAGGCTGCAGCAGCACCAAGAGATTGAGTATTCAGGGAAAAAGAATGAGAGAGAGTGAGGAAGGGAGAGAGATGCTCTCTATAGCCAAATCTAATAAGACATAATGGGAACAGGTGTGCATTTAAAGACAAATCAAGAAATTGCGCAGAAATTAACAAATTGGGATGACAGATCTACCTTGTGGCAATGACACCTCGTACGGAGCAGTACTGCATGAAGCATTATGTAGAAGCATGTTGTTTACAATTTCAGTGGATCATTTTCAATTGTGCTGTCATCTCTTCAAGCCAAAACCGGAAAATACTGTCATAACTTACTTGGCTTTATTTTGTTTTTGTTTCACTCCCTTGTGAATGTATACTACGCTATGGGAGCAATTCAGATTGAGACAGATTCTTTTTTTTAATTATTGCCATATCGGCTTTTCTGGATATTTCATGGCAAAACCAAATCAAAGTTTACAACATTTTATAAATATCACTTTTCTATTATATTACAAATATATATGGAACAAAAAAAGACATCAAGAGCAATAAAAAATACATAAATTAAAACAGTTTAAGGTTTACTTTTGATAACAATTCTACCATTTTTAAAGAATTTATGTTTAAAAATATTTCCTTTAAAGTCTCCCCAGATAAAAGTAATTGTCTGATAACATTAAAAAAAAGCCATTCCAGAAGTACATGGAAAAGTATATTTTAAAAACTTCTCCTTTGAGTAAATGTCTATGAGTGAGTCTCGAGTGTCTGATACAGCATCTTGAATAAACAACTTCATCATGAGTTTAAAACAATAGTTAAATTTCTTTCCTGCTAATGGTTGGATTTTAAAACAAGTCAAATTTAAGAATTTGAAGACCTTTTTTAAGACCATCAAGAATTAAACACTTCTTTAGAGCCAAACACTACGAATTTTTACTTGCCCCATCAAAAAACTTATTCTAATTAATTATTTCTTAGCTGCATTTTTTTAATCCAGGATCCAATCTCCCCAACCTCAACACAGTGTATACCAGCCGTCACAGGAAAGCCAGCAACATCAGCAAGGAGTCAACCCATCCAGGATACAATTTCTTTGTGCCCCTTCCATCAGGCAAAAGATACAGGACAATTAGGGCACGAACAAATAGACTGAGAAACAGTTTCTTTCTAAGAGCAGTAGCCTATATCTCCCCCTTACACATACAGAAACACACTCACATGCACTTGACACTTTACTGCACTATTACGGCACCTTTTTTTATGCTATATTATTCTATATTCCTTGTTGTGCTGATGTCAAAGAGCTACCTAACAAATTTAATTGCATGAAAATTACAATGACAATAAAGTTCTAATGCCTAATGTCTAAATAATGTGTCAAAACAAGCAGACCCTATTTGTATACATACTAACTTAATAAACAACTCTTTAAAAAAAAACTGCATATATGCACAACAGACTGTTATAATATTAGTTCTAAAAGTTTTATGTTGTTGGTGACTGGATGTGATGTTATGCTGTAGGTGACTGGGAAATTAAGACCCGTTTAAAATCATTTAAGACAAACAAGACAATATTTCAGTGAATTTTAGATTTTGTAATGCCTAAAATTTTGTTTTTGAAATGTAATACTTTTTAAGACTGCGCAGACACCCTGTAAAAAATGTATTTTTAAGCACCGATCCCATTCTGCTTGCCATTAGTTCAATTAAAATGGACTGAAAGCTAAAAAATAATATGAAAATTAAAATGCAACATCTTAGCAGTGGGTCATATGATTTGTGAATCATATGCAATTATCATATGATTGCATCCTATATGAGAATAAGATTGAAACTGGTTACTCTCTTTCCTTGGCTTAGCCCCTGCTTTATCAGGGGTCGAACCACCAGCGGAATGAACCACCCATTACTTTGTCAAGTTTTACCGCAGATGCCCTTCCTCCCACAACTCATCCCTGAGAGTGAACCCCAAGGGATGGGAAAGACCCATGCACTCTCACATACACACACACACTTATACAGTACACTAGTACCAATTGCATTTATCCAGAACACCCAGACAAACCCACATGAACATGGGGGGAACATGCAAAGTCCACACAGAAAGGCCTCCTGGTCCAGCTGGGACTCAGCGTCGAGTGACCGCCGTGACCCACGGCGCATGCCTTGCACATAGCCGTGCATTTATACTTCTGCATGCTGTTTGTGTTGCTCTGCAATAACACTTCCGAAACACAAGCTGGCAGAAAGTTTTTATGTTTCTCCGTGTCGTGTTTCTTTGTTGGTATTTTTTTTTTTATGCCACCTTAATGGAGTAGTAGCTAAAACTCGCTCATTCAGAGGCAGGAACCGGCAGACGTGCAGCAACTTTAATCATAAGGTAAACACAAACAGTAGTTTCCATCTAGAGCCTACTTCACGGGGCTCAACACTTGTAAACACTCGCTCCAACAGGCTCGTGGCTCTCAGCACCATCCACACTCGTTAAATCTACCAAGCTGACCAATCACAGAGCTTGCGATACGTGTCATTGCGACATGCGCTTCATGCAGAAGTATAAATCAGCCTTGAGCAAACGTATCGCCCATGTTGCCCACTCATATTTACAAATCTTTGGTAATAAAATATATAAACTAGTTTTGCAAAACATATATATTTTAATACAAGTCAGCAGCCAGGTTTTCACATTACTTAAATTTCACTTTGCCTTTTTACACAAAGGTATCATATTTCTTTAGAAGACAAAGTGAATAGAGAATAAAAGCAATTTGGGACATTATTTTTGGTTGAAAAACTCTGTTTTGTTGTTTGTGTGTTTGTTTGTGTGTTTGTTTGTTTGTTTGTTTGTTTGTTTGTTTGTTTGTTTGTTTGTTCAATTTGTATGGTGCTTTAGATTCTTTTTAGAAGGCTGAAATCTTTAAGCTTCATTCACTGCAACTACATGAAAAAGAATGGCTTCAGGTTTGGAATGACATGAAGATCCTCAAGTAACTTCAGTTTGGAATGTGCTCAGAACCAAAAACATCTAAACAAAAACATGTAAGATATGAACTCAAATTTGTTAGTCATTAAGAGAGAATTAAAAGTACCGTATGTATGTGATTGCAAGAAAAAAGTCTGAATTATATGAAAAACTTTTTTTGTACTATTTACATCCATATTTACAGTCTATCAAACTGATATATATCAGCAATTTTGAATAGCAAGTTTATATCTGAAGTAGTTTAAACAATCGACTGTAGACTTATAAACTGTGAAGTCTGAATTGTAAGATTTAAAAAAATGCTTTTGTTTGTTTTGTTTTTGTTTTTTTGTATTCAGTAGTTCAGCATTATGAGGAAAAATGTCCATATACAGATGATTAAAATTTGTTAAGCTAATTCACAGCTTGACAAACAGAAAGCTGCTTGGTTTGAAAGTGACTACAGTGTGAGCAGTGCTTCATGCCTCACAAAATTCTAGGTAAAATCACACTAATATACCTGCATTAAGCCTAACAGAACATTTGATTCCATCAGATCCCTTCACTTGGACATACATGGAGGTCTGAGCAAAAAAGTAGAACCGAAGAACACTAAAAGCAATTAAGCCCCATTTCCTCTTGGCCTAAAAAGCTCTCTCAGTGCTGACTTGCTAATCTAAAAAGAAATAGGCATGAGACACATGGAGCGCTGAACAGTCTGACCCGGGCACGCTGTCGCTAAATGATTACATATTGGCCAAACAGCTGAAAGATGTTGTCACACTCAACTTCTCTGTTACATCACTCCTTTGAAATGGCGGACGGAACAAAGAGGGCACAAAAACTCACCTGAAAAACGTCACAAAGAACTGCACCAGGTCCATAATGCTGTTGTGCTGAGAGAAGGCGATCTGCGAGGGGACAAAAGCAAAAAAGAGAGATAAATGACGGGGTGACAGGTTACCAAAGAACGGCTCTTTCCATGAAAAGATGATGAAGACCTTTGCTTGCGGCAAGGGGGCTTCGCAAGAGATCGTGTCATAACAGATTTTTTTGGCTTGAGGGGTCATCACACACATCATATTTTTCTTTCTTTTCGTCCCCTCTAATTGTTAAATGGAGGCAGTAATGGCTGCTCATGGTCACCTGAGCTGACATCCCACAGTCATTACATACATGCCAAAAGTTTGCCTTCTGGGATTGTGGTTTACATTAGACTTAAATGCACAGGTGTAGCGCAGCATGCCTAAGAAGGGAAATAATGACACGGTGGGATAAAAGTTGATAATTGCATGGGGCTGGATTTTTGCACGCAGAGCTTAAAGGGATATTTCACCACAAAATTTATAATCTGACATCATCTGGTAATCTTTCAAAACTGGAAAACTTGCCAAAGGTTTGGGATCAGAAGGAATGTTCTTTTTGAGTATATTTTAAAATTAATCATTTATTCTTGAGATTTTAAGTTGAATTTGTCGTTACTCTGGTTTTCAGTGTCACACTATCCTTCAGAAGACATTGCAATGTGCTGTATTAACAGTGCTGGGTATGTTCCCTTTAAAAGAGTAATTGGTTATGGTTACTAGTTACTTCTCACAAACAGTAACTGAGTTACGTAATAATAAAAGTAACTAATTACCAAGGAAAGCACAGTGCATCCGAAAAGTATTCCTAGCACATCACTTTTTTATGTTACAGCCTTATTCCTAAATAGATTGAATTCATTTATTTCCTCAAAATTCTACACACAATCTTTCACACACCGCAAGGGAATTCAATCTGGACCCGACTCCATTTCGTATTGCAAGACCATGTGTAAAGAATTCAAACTGAGGATTTTCTTCATTGAAAAATGCATAAACCTTGTAAATCAATTTAGTTTTTTGGATTTCTGTAAAAAAAAAAAAAATATATATATATATATATATATATATATATCTATCAAGGTTTCCGCTACATTCATTCATCCGTGGCGAGCCGCCACGCCAAAATCCATCCCGCCACGGCTACATTACAGCTTCTTATTTAAAACATTTAGTCGTGTTTTTTATAGCAGATTATAATCGCACCAAAACATATTAGAGGTAAACAGCGCAAACTTTTCTGTAACCGTAGTAGTGCTGTGCACTATTTGTTCAAGGTGACATGCTGACTGACTCTCTGACAGACTGACTGACAGGTGCGTGAGTCTAGCAAACACAGCGTAGCTTTCAGTTAAGATGAACACAGTTTCCATAAGTATACTTTATTGATAAAGGTCAATGGCTTTTCATACAATGACTTTATCTTGCTGGAGTTTAATGCAGTTTCACTTTACTTCAGGACGCGTTAATGTCGGAAAACGCACAAAAACGCAGTAAATCGCGCTTCAGCAGCGCTTACTGGAGAGCGCACGAGAAGATCTGCACTTGAACGTGTAAAAATGAGTGCGTGCAAGAAGTTCTGTGCTCGAACAGAGGAAATCGCCAAAGAGATTCGCAAAGAGATTCGCATGCTCGTATTACATGAATGCTACCTCGACTTGTAATACTGCGTGTAATATTTGTCTTTGAAATAGTTGGCAGATCTGTGTAAAAAAAAAAGTCCTGCCGCCACTGCTGGAAAAAATCCTAGAGGAAACACTGTATATATATATATATATATATATATATATACTGTATAAGTTTTCCTGCGTGACTCTGTTGTCATGACATCCAGTGATCATAAGAGGCTTCATGCAATTGAGCAGGCTTATAACGCATGCGCACCTGCTTTAACGCACCACAGCAAAGTGATAATTTGAATGTATGAAGATGTCTGTCTCACGGAACAGAAAACTTTATGAAGAGAATCGACAGTTTTCATTACACACTATTTTTTAAAACCTTTTTTTTGGGTCTGGATGCAGACCTGGTGCAGTTGCAATCTTTGCAATGCTTTTTAACGCCCACACCTAACCCCACTGCTAACCCTACCCCTCACAGTGACGTCACTAGCTCCATTGGGTGCATTGTGCCAGACATTGCATCTCTGAGATATGCAGTCTCAGCTTGCATCATCATGGCTGCATCCAGATACTATTGGAGACCTTTTTGGAGCGTTTTGTACAAAAACACACTTATATTAGTGGTTTTTGCCACATTTGCACTGTATTTAATCTGTTTTGAATACAAATGCCACTTCATTTAAAGAAAAAAATTGTGTTGACGTGTGATGCATGTTATGGATGTTAATTAAAAAACAAGTTATATAATATCAATTGTTCCGAACCTTTGACCTTAATAAAAATTCGGATTTGAACCTTTTAACATTGAGAATTTCCTATTTGAAAATTTGAAGGCATGTTGTTAAGAGCTTTGCAGAGAACCAGTAATAACTTCGAAGTGGTACATGCTTTGGGAAAACTACTCTGGCTACTCAAATCTGTTTAGTCAAAGATGTTTTATTCAGAAATTTGCAAAATGACTTAGCAGACAAGCTACGTTCTCAGCCAAGCTCTGTCTGAATAAGACATCATGTTTGGCAGTGAACAGCACAGGGCCATTAACTGAGCATCAACACACTTTTGAAAAGTTGCTCAAGTGTTCACAGTGTCAAGAAACAGCGTGTTCACAAAACATCCCGTTAGGCAAGGAAAATAACTACTTGATCAAATACCCAACAACAAAAATAAACAGATTAATGCTCTAAATGTACAAATCTGTAAGTCACCCTGACTCACCAGATGAATAATGCAACAATGGCTGTGCGGGGCAGGTCCTTTGGAGAACCCATTCATTTCATTAAGCTGTTGTCAGAGGAGCACGGCTGGGGCTAAAGACAGCGCTGGAGAAAGCTTTAACACTCCATTAGGGCTGAACCATTTTTGTCCCAAAAGACGTGCAAACAAGATGCTGGGATTGAAAAGAACAGTTATGCAGCTCCCACATCTGGCCATTTAAGCCATTGCTCCCAATGAGACCATAACGTGTTGTGCCATACATAATGCAGTGGATGTTAACTCTGTTAAAGAAGGTCAATTGGACATTATAAATCACATGTATATGCAGTTGTTGTCAGAATTATTAGCCCTCATGAATTATTATTATTATTACCCCCCGCCCCCCATATCCCCCACCCCAATTTCTTTAAAGGAGAAGATTGTTTAAACATAATAAATGTAATAACTGATTTATTTTATCTTTGGCATGATGACTGTACATAATATTTTACTAGATATTTTTCAAGATACAAGTATTCAGCTTAAAGTGCAATTTAAAGACTCAACTACATTATTTAGACAGGTTAGGGTAATTAGGCAAGTCATTGTATAACAGTGGTTTGTTCTGCAGCCATTTGAAAAAAATATATAGCTTAAGGAGGCCATATCACTCTCACCAAGTATATCTGCAGACTCTGTTGATTCTCTCCTTGATTTGTTTAACTCTAAAGTTAAGAATGTCATAGATGACATTGCTCCTGTTAAAGTCAGGATGAAAAATGTGCCTTGGAGAAAATCAACAGCAGTTCAAATGATGAAAAGACAGTGCAGAAAAGCTGAGCGTATGTGGAGGAAGACGAAACTAGTAGTCCACTATAATATCTATAAAGACAGTCTTCATGCTTTTAATGTGAAACTAAAAACCGCTAGGCAGACTTTCTTTTCAACCCTTATAAACAGCAACTTAAATAATGCGCGTACACTCTTTGCAACAGTAGAGAGACTGGTTGGGCTGTCTGGGACGGTCCTCAAATGGTTCAGATCTTACCTTGAAGAGAGAGGTTACTATGTCAGTATAGGTGACCATAGGTCAAGGTGGACACCCATGACATGTGGAGTCCCACAAGGCTCGATTCTGGCACCTCTCCTGTTCAACCTTCATATGCTCCCTCTGAGCCAAATAATGAGAAAGAACCAAATTTCCTACCACAGCTATGCTGACGACACTCAGATCTACTTAGCCTTATTGCCTAATGACAACAGCCCTATTGACACCCTCTGCCAATGCATTGATGAAATGAACAGTTGGATGTGCCAAAACGTTCTTCAGTTAAACAAAGAGAAAACTGAAGTCATTGCGTTTGGGAACAGAGATGAGGTTCTCAAGGTGAATGCGTACCAAGGTCAAACAACAAAAAAATAAGGTCAAGAATCTTGGTGTGACTCTGGAGTCAGATCTGAGTTTCAGTAGTCATGTCAAAGCAATTAGTAAATCAGCATACTATCATCTCAAAAACATTGCAAGAATCAGATGCTTTGTTTCCAGTGAAGACTTAGAGAAACTTGTTCATGCTTTTATCAGCAGCAGGGTGGATTACTGTAACGGCCTCCTCACCGGCCTTCCCAAAAAGACAGCTCATCCAGCACGCTGCGGCCAGGATCCTGACCAGAACCAGGAAATCAGAGCACATCACACCTGTCCTCAGGTCTTTACACCTGCTCCCAGTTACATTTAGAATAGATTTTAAAGTATTACTACTTGTCTATAAATCACTACATGGCCTAGGACCTCAATACATTACAGATATGCTCACTGAATACAAACCTAATAGAACACTCAGGTCTCTAGGATCATATAAACTAGAAAATCCAATAGTTCAGTCAAAGCAGAGTGAATCGGCTTTCAGCTGCTGTGCCCCTCGCTGCTGGTATCAACTCTCAGAAATTATCAGATGTGCTCCAACATTAGGCACATTCGAATCAAGACTGAAAACACATCTGTTTAGCTGTGCCTTTACTGAATGAGCACTGTGCTACGTCCAACAGATCGCACTATTATGTTTTTCTCTTCTTTTTCATTCTTTTACAACCTGTTTTAACATATTTTTATTTGTTTTTATCTGTTTTTTTTTTCTTACACTTGTCTTTTTTAGTCCTGTTTATGTAAAGCACTTTGAATTGCCACTGTGTATGAAATGTGCTATATAAATAAACTTGCCTTGCCTAATAATATTGACATTAAAATAATTAAATACAATTATTAAACCGCTGTTATTCTAGCTGAAAAAAACACAAATAAGACTTTCTCCAGGAGACAAAATATTAGAGGAATTACTGTGGAAAATTCCTTGCTCTGTTTAATATAATTTAGGAAATATTTGAAAAGGAAATTCACAGGAGGGCTAATAATTTTGTATAATTTTGTAATAATTCAACTGCAAGTATTAGCTCCTTCTTGGAGCTAATCAAGTTGTGTGTTCACAGATACAAACAGGGTCACTGTTATCCCTAAATTTGTATTAATTCAAAATACTTAGATTCAACAAACATAAATACCAAAGCTTTGCTCACTCCATTTGTTTAGTTTGTTGCATAATTTGTATGATATTTTTTATTCTATTGGAATGTTTAAATTGAATGTACTTAACAGAGTTTATTCTAGTCTGTTGTCAAAGGAATGATGTGCAAGGAAACATGTGACTGGCTCTTTGAACTGACATCACCGGTGGATACATTGCACATGTCTGCTGGTCACTGTGAGTACGATTTCATACTTTTGTCTCAAAAAGCCGATAGATTGTTTTCCTTTATTAAACAAAATATGTAACAATTAGCAAAAAAACTACATATAAGATTAAATTGTCTAATGTTAGGCTCATGTTCATTTTTGACATTACAATAAACTTAAAAGTATTATTTTTTCAACAAGACGAAATTAGCTTTTTTAGGGCAACGAGTTTCCATATTTTTTTTTTAAGTTCAATCAACCTGTATGGGCTTACAGTGTTTGTATAGTGGCTAAAGCTACAACTAGTGATGACATCATTAACAAATATAGTTTTAAAAAGCCTGCAGCTTACACACAAAATGTGAACAGCAGATGCGTGGAAAAAATAAAGCGAGCACACATTCACTTTTTAAAAACTCTCCATTATTGTGCTTGGAGAAAGAGAAAAGGGAATCAGTTTACAGTCTGAGGTTGCTGTGCTGTGTCACGTCCATTGTGCATTCATAGCATTCATCAATAATATAAAATGTATTAACATATAATATAACTGAACTGGTAGATTTGGCTATTGCAGTGTTAATATAACTAACGTTAAACCAGATGAAGTGTGCCTATAACTAAATGGGCCTTTAACACATCAAGGACATTCATGTTACACATGGTATGTTGAGTCATTAGCTATTAGTTACAGGAATCCAGGAACATTAAGGTGTTAATTGATTAATTGAGTGGTAATTTTAATAACAATTGTGGGATTTTTTGATATCTGACATCCTTAGGTACAATGCTAAGAGAATTTCAGCCCTTGCTGGTCACCATCATTATCTGCACTGCCCTTCCTCTGTACTTTTCAACAACTCGTGTCGTTTTTTACTTATATAGATTCTCAGATCAAACTATTCCTACATAAATCAGCTGCCAGAGTCAAATTAGGGCTGCCCAGTGATAACACTAATGTGAACATTAATGAACCTAGATATTCCAACTGAAAGAATCCTTTTTATCATAGTTGTTCCGATTTTCATTAATCACCATCCATTAGATCATTGTATAAATTGATAGGACTTTAACCAGGCTGCATAGTTATTGCTCATCATGTTGTAAGCACTAAATAGCGTCCGAGATCTGGACAGGACCGCCAGGAACATTTCCCTAACGAGCATTTCAGACACAAAAAGGAAAACTATAAGAAAACCATCAAGCTCTGCTTTCTACTTAAATATGTGCAAACCTCAAGTCAATAATAATGACAACAACAACAACAACACAATACAATACAATACAATACTATATATATATACATACATACATATACATACATACATTAACTATGTTAACTAGGCAGGTTAGGGTAATTAGGCAAGTTATTGTATAACAATGGTTTGTTTTGTAGACTATCAAAAAAATATATAGCTTAAAGAGGCTAATAATTATGATTATAATTAATTATAATTAATAATTATAATTAATAATTAATAATGGGTTTAAAAAAGTTTTTAACTGCTTTTATTCTAGCCAAAATAAAACAAATAAGACTTTCACCAGAAGAAAAAATATTATCAGACATATTGTGAAAATTTCCTTGCGCTGTTAAACATCATTTGAGAAATATTTAAAAAGAAAAAAAAAAATTCAATGGGGGGGGGAGCTAATAATTCTGACTTCAACTGTGTATATATATGTAGCTAAGTTATATATATATATATGTGTATATAAATAATTGAATAAATAAACACAGATATACAGCAATCAGCATATATAAGTACACCCCTCACAAATCTATCTTTTAAATTCATATTTTTAATAAGAAGCTATACAATATTATATTTGTGCATATGCATTAGATAAGTCAGTACTGAAGCAAAATTTAAAACAAAATTACAATAACGGTACAAAAACTAGTACACCCAAATAATATGTTATAAAAAAATATTAAAAACACATTTAAAAAAAGAGGAAAAATCAAATATTTTGCTTGAATTTAATTGTATTATCTTTAAATTTCTAAATATGTTTGGTGACTAAAATATTATTTTAATAAATATATCTCATTCATTCATTCATTTTCTTGTCGGCTTTGTCCCTTGCGGGGTCGCCACAGTGGAATGAACCACCAACTTATCCAGCACGATTTTTTACGCAGCGGATGCCCTTCCAGCCGCAACCCATCTCTGGGAATTTACACACACACACATTCACACTCATACACTACGGACGATTTTAGCCTACCCAATTCACCTGTACTGCATGTCTTTGGACTGTGGGGGAAACCGGAGCACCCGGAGGAAACCCACGCGAACGCAGGGAGAACAAGCTAACTCCACACAGAAACGCCAACTGACCCAGCCCAGCCGAGGTTCGAACCTGCGACCCAGCGACGTTCTTGCTGTGAGGCAACAGCACTACCTACTGCGCCACTGCGTTGCAATAAATATATCTGTTTAATAAATATTATTTTGTTTCATTTAAATGCACCTAAATACATTGCCTATATTCACTGAGAAATGGATAAAAACATGAATTTTCAGAATGGGGTGTACTCAATTACGCTGGGCAATGTATGTATGTATATATCTCAGTGTTTCCATATTTATTCAATTATTTTATGTACAATTTAGTCAAACTAATGCAATAATTATACATATAATTAAATAATAATAACTACAGTTTATTTCTTATTATCAGTAACAGTAGTTTTAATAAATTTCTTTAATATATTGCAAATAAAATATTAGCATCAGTAGTTTGGTTAAAATTATACACAGTTATTTTATTTATTTATTTGTATAAATGTATTAATTAATAATTATACATGATTATTGTATATAATTACATGATATACTAATTTTAAAACCTTATCGTTATTTTATAATGGTTATGACATAAATATTATTATATTAACTATTACATAAACAGATTTTAAAAACATATCAATAGCTCATAACTAGTGCTGGGCAAAAATCTGAATAAAGGTTTGACAATACATGTGTGTGTAGAGTGTATATTTATTATGTATATACAAATACACACATGCAAGCATATATTTGAGAAAATTTATTCATTCATTCATTTTCTTTTCATCTTAGTCCCCTTATTTATCAGGGGTCGCCACAATGGAATGAACCGCCATCTTATCCAGCAAATGTTTTACGCAGCGGATGCCCTTCCAGCCACAACCCGACTCTTGCATTCACACACTACGGACAATTTAGCTTATTCAATTCACCTATACCACATCTTTGGAAGCACCCGAAGGAAACTCATGCAAACACAGGGAGAACACGCAAACTCCACACAGAAATGCCAACTGACCCAGCCGGGGCTTGAACCAGCGACCATCGCGCTACCGTGTCACCATATTTGAGAAAATGTTTATTTATATTTATATACAAATCATATACAAATTTAAACATAATTTAAACATTATGTAAAATAAATATATATTTTAGATCACGATTAATCTTTGTGCAGCACTACTTAACATTAAGTTCCGATGTGGTGCATGTGTAGACTTAGACTACCTGCTATCATGCCATCAAATTTTACACCAACATATCCATTGCACCATGACTACCAACAAATACACAGCAATGAATTATTTTAGACTGAAAAAAAAGAAAAAAAAGAATCTACTTTATATTTAATTATGTTCACTGAAATGTTTTATTTGTGGACTGTAATATAAAAACCCTAAAACAGATCTGGCTTATTCATCTAGTTCATATTGGCTGAACTCACACTGACCCATGAGACACTGAGACAGTTAAGCAGCAGTAATGTTTTGCCAGATTGGGTTTCGTGCACAACAAGAGCACTTGAGTTCTCCATATCTAATATCTGATGCTTTCAGAGGTGGTCGGGGTCCTCATATGTGTGCATGCTTTTCACGGACCCAATTTCCTCGGTAAGCTAATAAATGCTGATCACACTTTCTGATCATAAACATCAGAGGAGAGCGAGCTCGCTGTGTCACGGGGGTCTATTTGATTTAATGATGCACCTCAATGGTAAATAAGTGACTCTGCTTTTGGGAAATCTAATAGAAAACTATTACTGCTTGAACACGGCTCAACTGAGATGAAGGTCTGCGAGTGCGCGTAAATAAATGAACCTTATCAGAGGAACTCATCTTATACGTGATGGAGGAACAGAGGAATGAATGCAGATCAATATTTGGTGTATTCTCGCTGTTGGAGATAGTCCCGACAACAAATGACAGGCAGTATCAGAGCGTCTCGGTGCACAGCTGGTGAACGGTAATGAACGACAGAAAGGTTGAGAGGATTTGTGCTGGTTATCTTTATAAACCATATGGATATCGACCAGATGAAATCTTCCTTTATTGTGCTGGATTTTTTAATAAATAGCTCTGCTAGGCACAGAAAACCTGTTCAACACTGAACCCTCTAAAGAGCCTCTATAAGTGTTCATCATATTCGCTCTAATATGTTTTACTACCAGTACTGAAGGTTATTACTTTTTTCCTTTAGAGACCGGAGAGCAAATATTACCCAGTGTGCAGCAACTAACAATGACATAAGCAGACAGACTAACACACCTTCTCTATATGCATGGCAGTGCTTTTATTTTGTATTTAACATATACGTTTTATTCTGTGGATAGTCAACTTGTTAAGGCCAATAGAAAGTGTAATTTGCCACTTTAAGCTAAATTAACTTATCTAATAATTAACCTTTCTAAAGATAATCCACAATGACTTTTTTAATGAGTATGGACTGATCACAATGTCAAGTATATGTACAACTAAATTATATTTATTTATTTATGATTTAATGCCATATTAGCATATATTCATGGAAAAACATATACAATATATAACATACAATCAGTGTTGGGAGAGCTACTTGGAAAATGTAGTGAGCTAAGCTATTAGTTGCTCTACTTAAAATGTAGCTTAATTACACTAAAAGCTACCCCCTGTGAAATGTAGCAACTAAGCTAAAAGCTACATGGCAAAAGTAACTTAGCTGCATTCAAGCTATATATATTTTTATTTTTATTTTTTTATTTTTATTTTTTATTTTTTTTTTTTTAAATCAAAGCAACTTCAATCCAAGTCAGTTCGGTCTTAGTGATCATAAAACTGCCAATGAAACATCTGCGTCATAATTGTTAAGTTCAGTTATTGTCCTTTTTTTCAGAAATAATTGGACAGCAGAGATGTCCAAACTTGGGCCCGCTGGCCAAAGTTGGCCCATGGTAACCTTTGATTTGGCCCACCATCCCACATGAGAATGATGGAGTTGGGGTGAATGCCTTTAACAGAGATCGTAATGTATTATAATGTATATATTAATATAACATAGTTTGGTATTAATCAAGTTTGGTTTTTGGCCCTTCTTAAGAAAAAGTTTGGGCACCCTGCTCTACAGTCATGTTTCATCAAGCAAGTTTTTCATGTCAGCCCAATAATTGATTGGCGACATCACTGAGTGGAGCGAGAGGTGGCAGTAACTCCACCACTGTAAAACATGAAGAAGAAGAAATTTCTATTCTCGCAATAATATGGATTTACTTTCATAGTCTAGACACCTGCTTCACAGCTCTGTGAATGGCGGTGGCTTCACTTAATGATCCATGATTGGTAAATGTAGCTTGTGTGGACGCTACTGAACTACTTGCTTAAAATAATAGCTTCGCTACTGAAAAGCTATTTGATTTAGAAAGTAGCGACACTAACGCCACGCTACTGAGAAATGTAGTTAAGCTAGTAGCGTCACTATTTGTAGCGGTGTTACTGCCCAATACTGCATACAATCATATCAGTTTCTTAAAAAACATTCATTGTAAAAAAAATACTAAAAAAAACATACAAATAGCAACAACACTGAAAGAATCATATACAATCTTTTAGTGATTATTAATAAATATTCTAAAATTCCTTCAGAAGACACCTTTTCAAACATTTCCTGAATAAAAACATTTTCTAATACCATTTAAAGACACAGATTCTATTAAAAAATGTTTTATCATCAAAATATTCTTACATAAGTCACAAATACGTTTTTCTTCCCCTTTCAATAAATATGGTTGCATTTACACTGCAGATTTGTATGGTCAATTCCGATTTTGTGACTGTATCCGATTTTTTGGATGATCATCTTTCGCGACTCACATTGACAGGTGAAAATACAGTCTACCTGCTTAAACTGCAGATGGACGAGGGCACAGATCTGATTCATATTGTATACATTTTCACATATAAAAAAGGCCTGAATCTGATTTGAGCAAATTGGAATTCATGTGATTTTTTCCTGCTCACACGTACATGGGCCATATCCGATCTGTTCCACATAGGAGAAGTAAAATCAGAATTGGGTCACTTGAACCATGCAGTGTAAATGCAGCCTATGAGTGTGTTGGTCTTGAGTGCCTAATTCTACATCTCGTATGTACAACCTGATCATGTCTATTTTCAAAATGGTAATTATTTCTTTCATTACAAATGTATTCACTTCATACAATATCAACTAAATGTTAACTGAGACAATATTCACACAGATAATTTGAAGTAGAGTTTTAATCACCCAGTCAGAATTATATTTGGTAATATTATCAGCTGATTGTTCAATTAAATCCCTTATATGAATAGGAAGAAATAGCAGTTGCCTTGGACAATAACCATTTACAATCCTGATCCCAAACACTGCTGTTACTAGTGACTAACACCCATGTTACTTAAAGCTTAAGCTTAAATTAATTATAAATATTAGATTTGGTTAATATTCGATTAGAAATGTTGCCTTGGCAACTAACTGGAATAAGATGAAACAAATGAG
Organism: Danio kyathit; assembly: GCA_903798195.1. Taxonomy (NCBI): domain Eukaryota; kingdom Metazoa; phylum Chordata; class Actinopteri; order Cypriniformes; family Danionidae; genus Danio; species Danio kyathit. Next base: position 33,640,631 of record LR812530.1, read on the forward strand.
TTTAAGCACAACCATTCAACAAATCCATTCAAATGGTTTACTCTGAATTTAAGTAGCATTTAATTAGACTTTAGTCAAATGAATGAAATTAGAGCTAAAATAAAAACAAAGCTAAATTAATACAAATGATAAAAGCATAGCTACATCAAATAATTAATAATTATCATAATAAAATACAACTAATCATACATATTGCTTCAGAATTACACTGTCCTTTTACCAATATGAGAATGAAAAAAACACTGACAAAACTTGGCTTTTAATAAAACTTGTATTAAAACAACAGCTGTATATGCAATAAAAAGGCAAAACAAATATGAAATTAGTGCTACCTGACATCAGAAAACAGGGGAAAAAACCTGCTGTTTTTCCTTTTTCCAAAGAGTAGCAAAACTTTAACACACTAAATATATATATTTTTTTCATAACTTTAAATGTGCCAATAACTGTTGACTTGCATTTTACGAATCACTAAGAACCACAGTTTCAGCTAAAAAAAATCAGCTATATATTGGATAGCCTAGAGGTGAGTAAATTAAAAGCAAATATTTATTTAAGGGTCAACTATCCCTGAGGAGCTCAGTGAAAGGTAATGGTGAGGTTACATATGTTCTGTGATGGTGTCTACTTGTCATGACCAGTCTAAGTGATGGCATTTCACACTGGAATATTATGTCGTTAAGACCAGAGTCACAGCTGAGGTGTGAGTTCATAATGCCAGAACAAATCTATGTCTAATTCACAGTTCTGGGAATCTAACTCTTCCACGGTACGGTCTTGATTAGGGCCAACCATACACCCATATAGCACAGTGTTGATGTCATCGAGCCTGGGGCACAACGATCAGAGCAGTGTTCACAATGAGAGGGGACTGTCAGGGTGGATGAGTCTCTGTTGCAGAGCGTTTCCTGAAGCTTCCAACACACACAAACAAGTCTCAATGATCACAAACCAAGATGCTAATTAAAATGATTTTGTGGTGAAGTAAATGCTATTTCTACAAGGATTATGTTAGTTCAGGCAAGAATCTCAAAAAAGTCAGTTATATTAAAAATTTAATCTCAAACTTGCTTGAAAAGATTTGTTTAAAACCGTAAACTCTTGAAGTAAATAATAAATTCATAAAATTAAGTAAAACCTACTTAATTCAACTGGCCTTCCCGTCATGAACTGGGCAGTTTTGAACTAAGTTTTGAATTTTCCACTGTATTCCAGTTGTACTGTATTTACAGAGTTTCTGCAGGTTTCACCAAGTTAAATTGAAGACGTTTTAAGACAGAAATTTTAGACTCATAAAGGGCTAAACGCTAAGGAACTTTTCAGATGGCCCATATGGAAAAGATTGTTTTATGTGCCCTATCAAAAAATTATTTTAATTTAATACATTTAATAATACAATAATAATTGAATAATAAAAACAATAATATCTTAGATATTTCTTAGCAAAATATTTAAATATTGTGTAAAAACAAGCAAGCTCTACTTGTATTCATATGATTTTTTCCAACATAAACTTTTTTGAAATAATAATATAAAATACTGAACAATTGTTTTAAAAGTTTTAAAAACTATGCTAAACTAAATCTATGCACAACAATCTGTCCAGGTCGGTGTCCTCAGCAGTAAATACATGGAGCACTTTTAAACAAATGTTATTTTAAGGAAAATAATTAAACCATCATGGTAAATAGAGTTAAAAATGACCTTTTTAAATAAAAACTTTTATTGAGATGGATTGTTGGTGATTGTATGGCTGGTAATGGCCAGATTGGGTAGCAATACATGAACAAAGGAAAATTAAGACCTGTTTAAAAAAGGATTTAAGATCTACAACACAATATTTCAGTAAAATTAAGACTTTTAAAAGACTTAAAATTTTGAGATTCAAGACATTTTAAGACTTTTTAAGACCCTGCAGATACCCTGTATTTACAATATTTATTACTGCTTTTGTTGTCAGTTGTACTTATTTACTGTTTCATGACATGTAAAATTTATTTTGAACAGAAACCGAGAAAAAAAACTTGCAAAAGAAACTTTATTTCATTGATTAGTTGTGATTAGTTATTTATTTTCTTAGGTAATCACTTAATTTGTTCTCAGTAGGGATGCACCAAATATTTGGCCACTGAAAGTTATCATCTAGTCATCATCAAGTTTATCATCTAGTAAATATGAGCTGAAAAAAAGACTATGGTACACTGCCTGTACTGGCGCATGGTGTGATGCCGGTTTCAAATATCTTTACTTTTTATAAACATATACACTTATTTATTTAACAACATACTTTACATGCCAATTTGCACATAACAGCTGCACATATAACATTGTATAGTAATATACCTGTACATACAGTCAATTTGTATATTTATTTCTATTTCTAAAAAATATGTATTATCTGTTTTTTGTCCTGTCTCTGTCATTCTGCTGCACTGTAGAAGCTCTGTCACAAAAACAAATTTCTTATATGTGTGAACATACCTGGCAATAAAGCTCTTTCTGATTCTGCACGTGCTCACCAGAAATGTAAATAATGCACTGAGACAACATCGACTGTGCTGTCAGGACAACGCTGGTAAAATGAGTCAATAAAATTTTAGTCGTAATAAAATGTGGTTATATTGTATAAAATCGGTATTGTATTCAGTAATCAGTATTGTAATCAGTATAATTAGTTACTGAGTTCAATTTTAAAAGTCTTAAAAAATAAATAAAATAATAAATAATTATTACAAAGCGTTATCAGTTTTGGTTTTCAGCCAAGTGCATCCAGAATTTTTGGTTTCAGCGTAAAGTTTTCCTTTCGTGCTTCCCTAGTTCTCAAGGTTAAGACCTAGACAAGATTTGATTTCAAGTATATTTACAGAGACTGCATTAACAATCAAATTTACAGTAAAATTGGCAAACATTACAACTTAAACTAGCTGTTTTGTATTTAAATATATTTTGAAATGCAATTTATTCTTTTGATGACAGAGGTTTCAGCAACCATTACTCCAGTCTTCAGTGTCATATGATCATTAAGAAAGCATTGTAATAACAGGTGTGCAGTTTACTATTTTTTGAGAAAACCATGGTATATTTCTTTCAAGATTCCTTGTTCAAAGGAGCATTATTAGAAATAAAAACAATTATAAATGTGTCTACTGTTACATCAATAGCTATGTTTCCATCCACCTATTTTTATGCACATTTTGGAAATAAAAAAAAAAAACTATTAATGGAATGATGCAAATAAAAAAACGTTTTGAAAATGCACATTAAAAAATGTATACCGATGTTTTTAAATGTTTTTATCAAACAAATTTCAGTATGTGCATTAAAAAAAGTCATGTGATGATAAAAATGTGTGAGAATGGACAAACCAGCAGGCTGACCACATTGTAAAACATCGGAAATGTTATTTTGGCCATTCGAAAATGCTGTAATCATTTCAGTATTATTCATTCATTCATTCATTTTCTTGTCGGCTTTGTCCCTTGCGGGGTCGCCACAGCGGAATGAACCGCCAACTTATCCAGCACGATTCTACGCAGCGGATGCCCTTCCAGCCGCAACCCATCTCTGGGAACCTCCACACACACATTCACACTCATACACTATGGACAACTTTAGCCCACCCAATTCACCTGTACTGCATGTCTTTGGACTGTGGGGGAAACCGGAGCACCCGGAGGAAACCCACGCGAACCCAGGGAGAACATGCAAACTCCACACAGAAACGCCAACTGACCCAGCCCAGCCGAGGTTCGAACCTGCGACCCAGCGACGTTCTTGCTGTGAGGCAACAGCACTACCTACTGCGCCACTGGGTTGCCCATTTCAGTATTAGTGTTATTATATTATTAATTACCTCCAGAATCAAGGCATCTGTGCTTCGCATTTCACGCCTTCAAACGCCACCACACGTTTATTGCATGTTGACATACTGTCTTCTAAGGCGCAAGTCATTTATTAAATGAAGAAAAGACTCACAGAGCTTCACCTACTGCAGCAAATTCCATTTTTACTTTTGATGTTTGGTGCCAGTTAATCAGGATGTGACAATTTTGTTCTCTTTGGATGGAAGCACTGCTTTATTCGCATGGCTTTTATGCAATATTCCTGTTTTGTGCATAAATTTAATTTGCATCTTTGGATAGAAACGTAGCTACTGTCATGCATCTTTGTTAAGTAAAATCTAAACAGGAGTGTAGTCACCATTTTAAGAAACACTGGAAAGACTTAATTTATTTAAATAATGTTAAGCGGTAAATGGATTTAGATATAAATAGGCTAGAAGTTTCATCCTGACAAGATTTTTTTTTCCCTTCTAAAACCAAACTACCTGTGCAATCGAATGCATTTCTCTTATTCTGTTTGATTGCAGGTAATAAAGACTGCAACCATCGTTCATAATAAGAGTGATGTTCCACCTTGGAGATTCAACGTAAATGTTTTTCCATGATAGATAGCATCAGTCTGCACATTACTCCAGCAATGTCATTTTATGTCCGTCGTCTAGGCATCTGGCAATGTAACACATTGCCACTTAAGAGCTGATTCAATTTTATGGACCATAAGATGCACACTTGTCCCTGTGCATAACTGAATAATTGATTTTCATATCACTGCATCACTGTTTTAGAAACATTTGTTTTTGTGGATTTCCATTTCACAAAGGAGATGGATGATTCACGTGTTACGCAAACAGTTAGTTCCTAAAGCCTCAACAGCAAACAAACCAGAGGAAGTGTCCTTACCTGTATTTTGATTGGCCATGAGAAGTTGCTGACATACACATAGAAGGTGATGTTTGGGTTACTGTGAAAACTGAACTTTTCACAAGAGAAACTGTCTCTGTACTCTTTGATGTTGGTCTTGGACACAATAGGAATCTCTTCTCCAGAGATGGTCCCAGCTGAAGGGAGAAAAAAAAAATGAATAGATCAATGCAGATATAAATGCAGCATGCAGAATTGCCATTTGACACAACTTAAAATCATTTCTTTTCATTATGCCATTGACCATAAGGGGTCATTCATGTTACACTTTAATTTTCATTCGCTTCCATTTTTAGACATTCTTAGACTTATAAATTTAAACTGGAACCAAAATGTTTGCCCATAAAGGTCAGAAACTGACCTCTTGTTGCATGTCTGTGGTTTTGCATTCATATACTAAATTTAAAAAAAAGAAGCAAGGCATCATATCATTTGCAAAATTTACTGTTGGGTCTAAAAATAATATTTCATGGTTAAAATGTAGTGTGACCGCCACTTAATGCTTTCTGAGCTATTAAATAGGGGTGAATGAGAGCATTGCAAATGCAATGAATTGCACCAGTAATCAACAAGGTTGACCAAATGCTGTTTAGTTGTTTGCTGATATTTCTTATTCAGGGAGAAAATGAGTTTTAAAATCAACCTCTCAGCGTGACAATTTCATTATCTATTTTAAACATATTGGGTAGCAGGTATATAACCATAATGTAACAAAAAAAAATGACTTGGGGAGCTGAAAAGAAAAGAACGCTTTGTCCTATTTTATCAGGACTTTTGAAACTTTTCTGAAGTCCTCCATTAGAACACTTAAGACCCACCAATCGTCATTCTGAACCAGCACTATGAAACAAAGCCCTCAAAATGACAACCCAAATGCCACTACGTGCCAATGTTTATCTTAATTGAAATCGTTCAGTGCTCCTGAAGATGCCGCAGCCCCAGAATTCAGAGCCGCACACTAGACTATTGTTAGAAGCCCTTCTCAGGGGAGAGTGTCTTTAAACAGAAAGACACCACTTCAAATATTAATTGAGGGAAGCAGGGAGGTCGAGGAGGAGAGGGGCGAACCTGTTAAAGAGGAGTGAGAATGTCAAAGTCACATTTAAAAAAAAAATGAGCTGGTGACTATTGGACGAAAAGGTGATTCCAGACACAAACAACAGAGGATAATGGTGACGTCCTTGAGTGCCTGTCTTTTATAAAATGGCCAACAAACCCAGGAAAACACTGCGGTCAAACAGGAATGCATTAGTCAGAACCATTATAATATTATGCTGTTGATACAACCATGCGGGTTGAAACTTTGGGTTGGTACAATTTAGTTTATGATTTTGAAAGAGTTTCTTCTGCTCAAGGTTGCAACAATTTTATCAAAATCAAAGCACAAAAAGCAATAATGTAAAATATTGATGTCATTTAAAATGTCTGTTTTTCTATTTTAGTACATTTTATAATGCATTTTATTGCAGTGACAGCAAACATGTTTAGGGCTCTATTTCATCGAGGCAGTGGTTTTCTTATTTATGTAGTAAATAATAATTTTTGTAACATTTTAATCCTTTAATTTTTTCCTATGTAAAGATATTTGTGTATGGCTGTACATCCTGTGTGTATTAAGCAATGTGTAAGCATTTGAACCCACATACAGTAGGCGCATAACTAATGCACTCTGCGCTGGTCTTTAGACCTGCTTTTAGTTGGTCAATGGCGTAGTTTATTTTAGTTCTTTAAAATAGCAACGCGCCAACAATGTGCCTTAACACACCTCTATTTTAGACCGAAACACCCATGAGTCCACAAAGTGGAGCAAATGGATTTGCTATTTAAACAACGTGGTGCAAAACATGAAAATTACAGTTGCGCTGGTCTGAAAATAGCAACACAACATACCAAACATGTCTTGCGCCTTACTGCGCCGGGTGTATAATAGGGCTCTTAATGTTTTAATGGCAGTAGCCATTAATCAAGGCACATGATTCTCAAAAGAAACATTTAATATAATCAATACTGAAAATAATTGTGCTCTGTAATCATTTTGTGACAACTGTGATGCTTTATTTATACTAATTTATTGAAAATAGAACTATTTTAGGAATATTAAAAAAAGTATTTGCTGTCATTTTAGATTAAATGAATTCTTATTCTTATTAAAAATCATTTGAACAGCACCTTTTCTTCTATTGAATATCTTTATTCTATAGCTTTGATATCTTTAACATTATGCTTTAAATATGCTGGCAGCTACATTTTCACAGTAAAACCATAGTTTAGGTTTAAACACTTACTTTTTTGAGTTTCCAATTACAACTGAGGCAAAAGTGATTTGTGAAGTTAAAAATTGTCCATCTTTTTAAATAACGTGTCTCCAGACACAATATCCTTTGTGCTCTGTCAGCCTGTTTTTTTATGCATGAATGAGGCTTTTTTAAAATTGATTTGTTCAACAAATATGTTTGTTTACCATTACAAAAGCAGAAACTATTACCCAACAACAAAGGGTAAACATTTCATAGAAAGCCTAATCAGTACCTGTTGATCCAACAGACCATGTGATGTTCAGATTAAAATTGTTCGATGCGTTGATGGACATGTCCAAGTTTTTGCTGGTCTATAAAATGAAAAGAGAAAAAGAATACCATTTAATATTAGTATATAGTATAGACAATATGTAACTCTAATATAACACAAATTTGGACATTGGTTGGTAGCTTGAACATTGTTATAAATATCTATTTTTGTGGTCCACAGAACAAAGTGAGTCATGATGAGGTTTAGTAAATATGGACAAGACTTTATTTTAATATTTACCATGCACTTTAAATATTTAAAAATTTACCAAGCAAAGTGACTTACAAATTAAGTTGATAGAAGCAAGTCTATTTAATCAGAAAAAAAATGTGTAGATTTTTGGCAAATCTCACTTAATCTAGCATTCTCTACAGGAGGAAGTTCTCTGATAGGAAGTGCTAGTTTTGGAAGATTGAGTCAGACTTTTTTATTAGTTAAATATGTAAATAATGACTGACCTGTTCAGGAGTGGCCATGAAGTTAATGGCAGTGTAGTGCTGGTCATCTTCTTGAAGCAGACTGAAGGTGAACTGGTAATCAATCAGCAGGTTATCTGTTCAGATGAAGGAGCCTATTGTTAATCATCACATTACATATGGACATGAACCGCACCATGCAATTCTCTGTCATGTAAATGGTTGAAACAGTCCATTTATGAAACAGACTGAAAGAAGAGGCGCACATTTACTCTTTCAATGAGAGGGCTACTTTGAAGAGCTACATGAATCATCAGTCACTTTAATTGCAGTAAATTAATACCTCGCTTTCTGAGTGTGTCATTGCTTTAATAAGCATACACTTTCATTAAGCTCAATTGTTCTTAAGATGTCTACAAGTATTTGAAATCTGGGCTTGTTAGTTACATAAAAGAACCTGTTAATCTTAACTAGAAGTAGACCCAAAAAGTTTCAAACTACAAAACAAGTTACTGACATTTTATGCTGCAGTGGGTTTATTCTTTTTCAAGGTCTTGGCATCTCTTTCAAGCATAATTTCAAAGACAAAGAAATGTCTGGATTGTTTTCTTAACTCCTGGGCTGTTAAATGACTGAATGCTGCCACAGGCGTCTCACGTCGAACAGCTGTTTGTGTGAATCACAATATGGCATGGTAAACATCTTTTTCACTCCCCATCAACTCGAAAGATGTCTTCATAAGATTTTAATCAATTCAGATGTGACACGAAGCCTCTATAGTTTAGCTAATTTTCGATATTTTTGCTTGAAGGATTATGCAGCTTTCAGACACCGATCTGCAAATCAGCTGCTGTGATCATCAGTCCTTCTTTTCCTTTAAATCATCCTTCCAGAAGGAACACTGTCACTTTCAAAATTACTTTTAGATGCAACTATCCATAGGTGACAAAGCTTGAACGGTCTCTGCAGAGTGCTCTTAAACCATTTATGTGATGTATGCTGAACTTCTTCAGAAATGAAACCGAATGGTGAATCTGAAGTGAATGTCAGCGAGTTTCATATGTCAGCTGATCTGAGAGCGATTTCAGACACAAAGTTATAAATTATTAAATGAGAATTGAAAAATAAATAAATAAATGGGGATATGATATTTAAGGCCAAGTGCACACTACAAAACCAGAGCTTGTCGTTTGACGATGTTTGCCATGAGAAAACTTTACACAACTAATCACAGATTATACGCATCAATTAATGTCTGACTGTTGATCCAATCTCAAATTCACTCACATTTTTAATTATCTCTCTTAAAAAAAAAGATTTCTCAAATATTTTACTAATATAGTATATATTTTAATACTACATACACAGTGTTTCTTCTAGGGGTTTTTCCAGCTGTGGCGGCAGACCTTTTACACAGATCTACCAAATACCTATGGCGTTAATTCAATGACAAATTTCGTGAGCACAGTTTTACAAGTCGAGATGGCATTCATGTAATACGAGCATGCAAATCCCTTAGCTTGCACGGCGATTTCCTCTGTTCGCGCACAAAACTTCTTGCATGCCCTCAAATATACGCTGCTCAAGCGCTGATTTTCTTGTGCGCTCTCAAATAAACTCTGCTGAAGTGTTATTTAGTGCGTTTATGTAGCAAGTATGTCTCCAACATTTATTAGATTTGCTAGGAATATTTATGAATGTCTCCAATAGACCTACAGATGGGAAGCGATGGTGTACAGCCATTTTCAGATCTCTCCAGGGATGTTCAATAGGATTTAGCTCTGGGCTCTGGCTGGGCCACTCAAGGACATTCACCGAGTTTTTGTGAAGCCACTCCATCGATATTTTGGCGGTGTGCTTTGGGTCATTGTCCTGCTGGAAGATGAACCGTCGCCCCAGTCTGAGATCAAGAGCTCTCTGAAGCAGGTTTTTATTCAGGATGTCTCTGTACATTGCTGCAATCATATTTCCCTCTATCCTGACTAGTCTTCCAGTTCCTGCTGCTGATTTTTTCAGGTTATTTATTTTTTATATATTTTTTCACATTGTCATTATGGGGTATTGTGTGTAGAATTTTGAGGATTTTGAAATTATTTAATCCATTTTGGAATAAGGCTGTAACAAAAAAATGTGGAAAAAGTGAAGCACTATGAAGACTTTCCGAATGCACTGTAAACCTGACACAGTGGAACATGGAAAGCCCACTGGCCACATAGAAACCCTACTATTCTATGTACTTCCATATGTAAACAGCGCATGCTGTGCACAGTGATATTAGTCACATTTATGAGTATGAGAATTTTTTTTTTTAATAAACTGGAATTGACCACTAATGCTTGTAGTGTGACTGCAGACATATATAGATCATTGTTATGCATTTTATTTCAACAGCAGAGCAGCAAACTCTACCCGGGCCATTAAAAACACTACCCACTGAATTGTAATTGGTGACACCATACAGAATGTGAGTACACCAGTTGGGAGAAAATTTAACATGACCAAGAGATCCCACTGGGTCCGGAGGTCTGTTTTAACAAGATCAATCTCTGCTGAGGCTGAGTCAAGTAACAGTGATAGAACACGCTTGCTCGCACAGCCTCCGGAAATACACAAGTCAAACGTTGCATGCGTGAGGAAAGCGAGCTCATGCTGCCTACTAGATCCACGTCCACCAAACTTCTGCTTGTGTCTTTAATTAGTTGGAATCATTCACTTACTCACTCTGACCAGGCTTGACACTCTTATTCACCCCCTCTCCAGCAACACTTCCCCCTGCAGGACACTATCTGAGAAAATACGGCAGTGTTCTTCTGGGCCGGAAGCCTGTCAGCAAACGCACTCCATCCAACAGAAGCAAAGAGAGCCGAGTGGATGGAAATTGATTGATAAATTGAAGGCTTTATTTAATCCTGATTGATGACAATGGGGATAATGCTGGCGGGATTTGCAAACGGAGTGAAATTTGATGTCCTAAATGCTTCTGACTGCATTTAGCCTTTTCAGACTCCATGATGACTGCTGATAGTAATTGCAAAAAAAATGAAAGAGAGGAGTGTAGTTGTATATGAAACACACAGATTCTGATATAAAACAAGACTGCCCCCTAGTGCTTTGAGTTTGAACACATAGTCTGACTTCAAAAGAAGTAGTTGCAGAAGATCATCAGATGATATTCAAGAGATCTGTCTTTACTTTTTGATTTCTGACAAATCAGAATATCTCATCCTCTGCTTTTATCTTGTTGTGTGGTTGTACGTCAGCCCATGGCAATTTAGTCCTGGTTTTCTGACATCTTAAGCCCCGACTGAGTCTAATTTTATTAAATGGCAGACCACAGCCAGCCTCTTAGTTTGAAAGTGTCTGTAGAGTCAGATGAATTTTCAAGGTACGAGAGGATTACTTTAAGGTTAGAGCTGGAATAAGAGCATACTCACAGTAACAGGTTCCTCGGAGGGGGTTGCCAAGGTAACGGTTTTCTGAGTCACAACTGCAGAGAGAAAAAAACAATTTAGATGAAGCACATCAGTAATGAGACAATGCAACATCTGATGGATGAATATGAACAAGCATATGTTATAACATTTAAAAACTGTTAAAATCAAGTAAAAAAGGGCTTTGAAACAAGAAAACAAAAAAGGTTTTTACTCTATTAAAAAAAGGACTGACCGAAATAAAATAAGGATAAAGATGTTTGCCTATGTACACTCCAAAATTTACTTTTGCTGCTTGTTCAAATTACTCATTTAAAATGAGTATTTACATGTTTAAAACGAAACAATTTTTTTTAGTTTTTAGGGGCAACTTCATAGTTTTATGTTCAATCCACATAAATTTGTAAAAATTATTAAGTTAACTTACAGTAATGGATTTGTGTTGTGACTACATGAAGGAATTGTGTGGAACCAGCATTTTTTACAGTGTAGATTATTTTTAAGGTCTACTTTTAAAGTTTCTAATGTTTCTTGCTGTTGTGCAATTTACTGTTAGTTTATTATTAGTTTGTTTGCTTGTCTATGTACATGTGCATACACTGAAAAAACATTTCAAGCAGTACTTCATTCAATTAAAAATGTATCTTAAAAAATTTCCTCTAACCTTGAAGCACTGGCTTACAGAACTTTTACACCTCCTGACCTTAGAAAAAATATGATACACTGTAAGAGTTTGCACTGATATATTTTGTCTCACTTGGCAACCTGTTTTAGATCACATAAAGAAGATGGACCCTTCAGATATTTTATGAAAGTAGAACATTTCCTTGTTATTTTTTATTATTAATTTATTTTTCCTTATTTTTTCCATTTCTTTTCTTTCAAATATATATACAGTATATATATACAGTATATATGAATAAAATATGTTTTACTTAATATTATTATATATTTGTATTTTATTTTAATAGTATGCATATATTTTTTATAGAACCTAAATGTATAGATGTGCGACAGGTTTTGTTTATTTGTTGTGTTTAAAAAAAAAAAAAAATAAAAACTGAAAAGCTATTTAATACATGTTTCATACCTAACGTTCAATAAAAAACACTTTTGAACAGAAAAAAATGTATCTTTCATTTCAGTTTAATATTATTTGTTTTATTTTTCAAGTAATATATTTTAAGTTCAAAACATAGTTAAATATAAATGTTTTTAATTAAGAGCTCAACTAAGAAATATTTGTTTTGACCAATGTAAAATTTTAAGGTTATTCACACGTGGCTAGTGCATGTGTATTCAACAGAACTCAATATGCTTTGTACTTTCATGGACTTTTTTTCATTGGCTCAAGAGATCAAATTTAGATGTGAAACTATTACTCTATTCTTTTTTTAAATTGGATGAATGAATATTTTATAGGAATTGCTGTTATAATTAAAGCTATATCTTCTTGTTTAGAACAAAAAGAGAATTTAAATTAATTGACTTTCTTCAAGAAGACAAATATGCTTTGTATCAGGTTATATAAAATTTTTCTCATGAAGATAGAAAATACAGTTTAAGGCAAATTATTTTTTTTTTGGGTCAAGAGATAAAATTTAGATGTGAACAATTACCCTTATTTTTTTAAAATTGGCTGAACGAAAGCTTTTTTCCAGTGTATGAACCTTTATGCATATTGTTAACTTGACAACCTACTGAATAGTTGATTATATAATAGTTATTGTGCATGTCCCTGAACAAAAATTGTGAAAATTCACCCTATTCATTTTTAAATGTATGCTATAGATTGGTTAAGGACAAGACATTCAATTTTCTTATCTGTATTAAAGGTACATAAAAAGCATATGCTTTTAAAACAACACAACATGTTTATTATTACATGTACCCGTACATACACAAAAATAAAATAAAGAATACTAAAAAAATAAAATAAATAAATAAATAAATAAATAACATTATACAGTGGGTTGTTTCCAATCACGTGTTTCTGGTGACGCGCAAAATTCAGATGAAGGGCAGGAAGTAAAAAAACTGAATGGGAGACACAGGAAAGTCCGTATTTTTGTGATGTATACCATATTTCAAAAGATATGTAAATAAAAAAACATCCACATATGTTGGGCATATTCCCTACATTATGAAAAGGACAGCATTTTCTACTAAACTAATATATATTTGCCTTTAATCGAGGCAGTAGAAACTGTTAGCTATTACATGAAAAAAATATTAAAATAAATGCTATAATGTTTACTTGAATTAAACAGTCATGTGTAATTATATGGCTGCTGTGGTACAACACAACTGTAGTAATAAACAAATTATCCAATAGGCTATACACCATCACATTGCACCAGTTTACACGTTACAGTATTATTAGTTTATCAGTTAACTACACTGCAGTATTCTGTAGCACTCATTAACAAAGAGTTGTACATAAAAAACTTTACTATAGTGTGTTTCAAAAACATGTCTATTATAAATTACTAGTTTTTTCCATTACATATGTTATATATTCCAGACATCCTCATACATGAAAACTGATGAAAGCATACAAAAGCATAGACGCATAGTCATCATTAGTAATCATCATAATTTCTAGTTTTGCTCGGTCGACTTACCATCAACACTCAACTCTGCTTCACATCTCGAAGTTAAAGTTACGGTTGTTTATTACGTCGAAACGCCAGTAAAAACATAGATTATTGCAAAACAAGACGGATATTTAATTGCAGCAATTATATGGCAGGGTAAGTTATGAATGTTCTCCTGAATTTTGTATATGTGGTGGTGTTTGTAGTATCTAAATTTTATATCATACATTAACATATAATACACATAGCTAGGCCTGTCTTTATTAGTGCTGTCAAGTGAATTATTGCATTCACAAAAATGTTGTACACATGGGTGTATTAAAAAAATTTATACATGCCACGTTTTCTTACGTTTTTCAGTCAATTTCTTGAAATATTCCCCCTTTATGAGCAAAATTTTTGGAAGTTTATAAAAGCTGTTCGGTATTTCTCATTTTGCCTGATTTAAACAATTATTAACAACATAAAACAGAAACATTTGATGTTCTGATAGCGATTTCACATAGAAGAATCACTTCCTGCACCCCATCTGAATTCGGCACATCAATGACGTCATGTGAAAACAACCTATTTTGATTTTTCTTTCTTTATTTTTTTCCCATCCTTTCTTTCTTTCCATCCTATTTTTTTCCTTTCTTTACCTTGTAATGTTTAATTTAAAATGTCATTATTAGACCTTAAATTAAAATAACATATGCAGAACTTGTCATTTAGTCATTTTAAACTGCTTTCAATCATTTAATTATTTGAAACTCCTGCAAGTTCACATTTACTTAACAAGTACTGCATAAAAACCTTGCCCTCATTTAGTCTTTTTAATATATAATCCATTACACTAAGATGTAGGTCATCATCCAGAAGAAAAGGTCTACCTCTACTGCTAAATGAATTGGCATTACAAACCTGCAGCCTCTATCATACATCAAATGGCATCACCCACACAACTGCAGTATATTGCTAGAGTCCTATTTTTAACAACAATTCTCATTGACTTACAAATGGAAAGAAATTGTGTTAAATTAACAGACCTTTAAGTGTTTATTGTGTAGGTGTTTTTTTTTTTTTTATTTGTGCGGCGCCTGCAGTTTCTTTGTCCCTTTCCATACGAAGTCAGATTACGCAACTGCACTGTGTTGTTGGGACTCAGGGTCCTTTATTTCCTCAGCTTCATTAGAGAGTGCCAGGAGACAGCCCAAAGCTTCCACTACCTCAATCTCAAACACGCTAAACAATTAACACAGCGCTGTCGGCCCAGCTCTCCACCAGCCTAAGCAGATTACACATCCTGTTGCTCTTCTGAGCCAGGAACTGACGCTCCAATTAGAGTCTGCATTCATTTGAGAACACAACTCTCCTCACAACAATTTCACCACTTAGTTCCTACAGAGGGAATTCACATTCAATTCACGCTATTGTCTTTTAAATGTATCTGAATGCAAGTAATCATTAAAGCCACTCTTAACAAGTAAATGCAGTGAAGTAATAATTAATGTAAAATGCTAGGCATTGGACTAGTTACCTTTGGAGCTAATATAACACAATGGCCCTATGGTTCACAGCTCAAAGATACTTCATCCAAGTGCTTGAATGCAAATATATATGTGGTTCAGCCAAATGTGGCTTTGGCATATGTAACGAATGAACAAAAATAAAATATGCACAACAAATTTGATTTCTTTTCTGTCTTATAATAAAATTATTTAGGCAATTACACCATAAGTGGGGTAAGTTTTGATTATGACAGAAAGTGGAAAAATTGTCATGATTATGGAAAAATAATAATTATGATTATTTTTTATTATTTTTTTTTTTTTAAGCAGTGGATTAATTGCCTTTTTGTCTCTCACCAATTATATTTTTCACAATTATGATTTAGTATCTCAAAAAAAAATTGTCTTATTTTTGAAACTAAAGTACTTTTTGGTCCATTTTTAATTGTCACAATTTTAGATTTATTTTACAATTACAATTTAGTATTTCATAAATTATATTTTTGTCTTATTTTTAAAAACAAAAGTACTTTTCGGCCATTTTTAAATTGTCACAATTGAAAACATTATTTACAATTATGATTTAGTATCTCATAGATTATATTTTCATTTGTCTTCTTTTGAAACTAAAGTACTTTTTGGTCTATTTTAAATTGTCACATTTGTAGATTTATAATTTTTTTTTTTTTTACAATTACAACTTAGGCCCAATCTCAATTCTATTTTTGTAGCTCTACCCCTTCCCCTTGGCCCTTCAAACAGAGTGTGAAGGGGAAGGGCTTCAAAATTTACCCCTAAGAAATGGGACAGCACTACAGCACCTGCACACTTCTTCATATGTCATTGTGAGCTCTTGCTTCATATGAGATCAGATGATGGTGACTGTTGTAGTTATTCCAGCTGCGTTATTTTTTGGTATTTATCTTCAGGAAATCACTGAAGGCAACGATATCATGTTATCATAACAATCTAATGTGGCAATAAGCTCGTAAGTGTACTGTGCATTTACACCCTGGCCATATTCATCTATGTTATTATTAGGGATTATAGATAGCGAAATTTAGCAGTTTTTATTTTAGCGTTTTTAAAAAAATGCATGACGGTTTGTTCGTCGTAAAAATTCATAATAATGACAAGATATACTAATTTGTGCATCTCCTTACTTCCGGGTTCAGCTATGCAGCCGTTGTGGCTGGTGTATTCTGGGAAATTTTCTTACCCCTTGGTTTCAAGTGTGGTCCTGAAAGATCTCTCTTTCGAGGGCTATCTAGCCCTTCCCCTTAGCCTTACGCCTTAAAAATAAAGAGAATTGGAACACCCCTACCCCTTCACTTGAATGCGCAAAACGAGGGGTAAGGGGAAGGGCTAAGGGGTAGAATTGGGATTGGGCCTTAGTATCTCATAAATTATATTTTTATTTGTCTTATTATTGAAACAAAAAAGTACTTTTTGGTCCATTTTAAATTGTCACAATAGTAAATGGTTTATATGTAATCCTGATACACTTAATCTCATTTTCAACTCATAATTAAGATTACTTTTATCTCAAACTTGTGCATTTGCATCTCATAAATAATGTCTTTTAGATAAAAAATGAGTTCTCAAAAACAAGTGTCTCATAAATAACACTATTTTTTTCAAAAAATTATGGTAATTATAACAAATTATGGGGCAACGCGGTGGCACAGTGGGGAGCACTGTCACCTCACAGCAAGAAGGTCGCTGGTTCGAGCCTTGGCTGAGTCAGATGGCATTTCTGTGTGGAGTTTGCATGGGTATTTGTGTAAATGAGGGGGTAAGGGTGTTTCCCAGTGATGGGTCGCAGCTGAAAGGGGGTGCGCTGCTTAAAACATATGCTGGATAAGTTGGCGGTTCATTCCACTGTGGCGACCCCAGATTAATAAAGGGACTAAGCCGAAAATAAAATAAATTAATGACAAATTATGTAGGTTTTGTGTCAGTTTGATTTTTAATCACAACTTTGTCAATTGTTTATTTGTAATATTTTCTTATTCTACCCGAAATAAAACAAAGAAGACTTTCTCCAGAAGAAAAAATATTATCAGGCATACTGTGAAAATATCCTTTCTCTGTTAAACATCATTTGGAAAATATTTAAAAAAAGAAAAAACATTTCAAAGGGGATTTAATAATTGTGATTGCAACTGTAGGTCTGTTTATTAAGATGTTCATTTTGTTTTGTTTTTTAGAGCTTGTGAATCTAATCAAGTTACAAGTTCATTTTTGAACAATGGCAATCTATGGCTATGGGAAAAAATAAACCAATACATAAATAAAATCCCTTGTTTGACTCTGAAGGACAAAAGTAGAGTGACTTTACCTGTTCTTCTCTATCTTAAGCTTCCACACATAACTTCCACCTTGTAAATACACCATTCTCAACAGTCAAATTTACACAGACCTCCGTCTCATACTGTAAATATCTTTGCCCTTATCTTGCAGCGATCCAACTTTATCATACCAAGTCGAAGCATTCAGATATTTTTATTTTTCCTAGAGTTGGTGATAAATACGAGAGGACAAGGTAGAGTACATTTTTACCACGGTACAGAGGACACAGGACAAACTGCACCACGGGCATTTTAAAACCTCTGCATATCAGTCCCCTCGCCTTTAATCTGGATGACATTTCAAAAATGACTATTCTCTCTCTCACCCATACGCGGCAAATCAGAAGAAAAGCTTTCCACATACACACAATGTTCTCGGTGAGGGCGATGAAACATAATGCACTCTTACTCTCAGTATCTTAATTTAATCTCCAGCGAGAGCACACCTACACGCCGCGCATGCTTTAATGCACTCTCTCGGTGTAGTGCCATAATTTGATCCCCATTTGGGTCGCACCTCGAGTGCCGCAACACACACAACACACTCCATGACACTCAATCGTGATGATGATGGACTCGACAGTAATCATGCATGCTTTCGCTTCAAATTGGATCAATTTTCTTTCTTTAATCATGTGTATCTTTTCAAATATCTCTCGCCGGATCGAGAAGCAGTTCTCGGCGCTCTGAAGTTCCGCTCAGGACTGTGAAAGGAAACTTGCAATTGCTCCTTCACAACGTCAGCGCCGTGAAACGGGGTCGGCGAGCGATCATTGTAGCACATCAGCTCTTTAATCAACTGTTTTTGAGCGTGATACTATTTGTGCGTGACAAAAATGGTCCAGGCGCTTCATTACGGGCCTCGTTATGTAGGATGGGTAATGGCATCTGTCCGCTCGGAGTAATGAAGGAGAGAGAGAGAAAGAGAGGAAAAAAAACAGGAAGCGGTAACAGTCGGTTACACTGCTGTCTGCGCACTCATTTGTTCTTGTGATGAAGACACGCTTGAATACATCATCAATGGACCTGGCTTGGCCTGATTGGGTTACACGCAATTAAAAATGAGCATCGCACTCACTCATTGTGGAATAGAAACAGAGTGAGAGTGTGTGCGTGCGTGTGTAAGCGAAAGAGAGTTTTTTTTTGAAGAAAATCCATTTGATGTCAGAGTTCATTGCACTGGTTTGGTGATCATAAGCAGCATTTCTTCAGAAATCCAATAACACTGCTCTCTGTGTTGGATTCAATAAAATGAACCAACTCACTCATTTGCTCAGGAATTGTCAGGGTTCTGCCACGCCGTTCTTGTAAATTCTTGTTTTGGTGGCAGTCCAGACACTAGTTCTGTCTTGTCCTGTATGTTGTGCTCGGCTCGAGTTTTCTCGTGTCGAGCAATCATTTTCTGTCATTGTGTGTCTCTGTATGAGCTCCGTCGTGACCACACTCAGGCCATGTGCTGAGGTCTGGGCGTGCTTGGGACACGAGTTCTTGTACTCGTGTTCGTTTGTTCTGTCAACACCGTTCTGTTTCATTCTCAGCGTCTCAGTCTAGTTGTTTCGGTTGGCGCTGGGATGAAACATGCGCGTTGTAAGTGTGAGCGCACGGTAAGTTGTTTTCATTTATTGTGTGCTCGTGTCTTGCGTCTATGTTGGTGTTGTCTAAGCACAGGGCTCTGTGTTTACATTGTGGCCACGTGCTTTAGTTGTGTGCTTTGTGAACACGCGGTTAACACACAGTTCTCTCATTGACTGTGTGTTCTTGACCCGTTTTACGTGAGCACATAGCTTGTGATGTTTATGTCAAGTGCTCTACTGTCTATTGTCTAGTCCAGTGGTTCCCAACCCGGGGGTCGCGACTCCCACTAGGGGTCGCTAATGATTTTCAAAGGGTCGCCAAGAGCACTCGTGGTTTTTTTTTTGGTTTTTTTTAAGAAATTAATTTCATTCATTAAATAATTCAATTCTGATTATTTGGAGGGAAAAATGAAATATAGAAAGATAAGAGATTTCGTTAATGTCGAGAATGTTACAGCGTATCGTGAGAGTGGGAACATAGACCAGAGCTTACATTAGCCAATTTAAAAGATGCACCAAACAGAAGATATGGCAAAGCGCCAGGGAGGAGATAAAAATGAATGTGCAAGAAAGCAAGGATTTATTTGGATAGTTATCTTGAATTTGGTTTCATTGAAGCAATGGACAAGGTGAGAATTGAGTGTGTCATCTGTGGTGACAGACTAATGAATGAAAGCATGAAGCCCTGCAAACTAAAGACATCAGAGCACCAGACACCCACAGACGGTTGGTAAACACAAATCATTTTTCCTAAGTGTGCGTGCATGTGTGCATGTTTCACCTTTTAATAAGTTAAACAGATAAATTTGTACATGTTATTTGTACATGATGTTAAATGTGCTGCTGTTAAATTTGCAGCAGGTTTTGGGAAAAAAAAGAAACAAAGAAACTGTTGTTGAGAAAAACAGTTTCGAGTTGTTGTTTTTGTATAGATTAAACACAACATTAGCTCAATGTTATATGCTAGTCAGTGTGTGTGATTATTTTTATTTATTTATTTTTATATATTTTTTGTGTTTCTGTGTGTGTGTGTGTGTGTGGGGGGGGGGGGGGGGGGTATTTAAAAAATGTCAGCGTTAAAATAGGGGTCTCTTGGAAAAAAGGTTGGGAACCACTGGTCTAGTCCCACCCTCCTTGTTAACCCACTTTAAGTGTATTATGTTCACCTGTTTGTGTGTTAATTATTTCTGCTTATATTCTCCTCTTGTCTGCTGTCCTGTGCCAGTTCGTCGTTGTTTATACCCCTGTCCTGTCGTGTTTTCCAGTCCTGATCCCAGCCAGCCTGCCCAGTCAAGTTTGCTTGTTTGTTTGTTTTTTTGTTTTATTAGTGTTTTCCCCCCTCGGGTATATATTGCTGTTTATTTTATTTTACTATCAATAAAAACCCATAATTTATTTCTGCACTTGAGTCCTCATCCTTTTCCCTAACACTGAACGTGACAGTAATCAAACTAAAAAGAATAAATACCACATGTCACTTGTTTGGGCTTAAACATTTAACTGATCAAACCATATTTCTGATTCACTAAAAAGACACAACTTCATGTACTTAGATTTCTTATGGAGTGAGTATCTGAGGACATATTATGTAGTTTTTAGTGACCTATATTACCTCTTCTACAAGATGTATGATAGGACTTTGGTGTCTCCAAAATGTGTCTGTAAAGTTTCAGATCAAAATAACCATCCGATTATTTATTATATAATGTAGAATTGGCCCTTTTTGGTGTGTGAGTACAGTGTAGCTGTTTTTGTAGCCTGTGGCCCTAAATCCAAATGAGCTGCTTCTCCCCACCCACCGCTCCGACGTGTGTGATTGCTTCTCATGCGTTACGACAGATAAACAGCCGTCAGTGACAGAAACAGACACGGATGAAGCTGAAATCAGGTCACTAGTCAAAAATACCAAGTAAGTTTAATTGACGTATTTGTGGTAGAGTCTATTCAAGCCTTTCTGAAACGATGTGAGAAGCACAAATGGCATTTGCAGTACACACACACACGCATATGCGCACACAAACATATATTATTACTGACACCATGCGGCCGTGGTGATTATGGCGGTTAAGAATTACATTGTGGTTTTACTATCTTTATTACAAACATGCTTTGTTTTAAAAACTTTTTAAACTTATAAAATTAATGAGGTGCAGTTGATCACAGAGACTTGTACCATGTTTTAATCCCAGTTTCTTTGCAAACAATGTTCTGTGGATGTGTATACATGTTAATACGGAGACATGGCACCTGCCAATCAAATCGGTGGGCGTGGAAAACCGCACTCCTACATCACGTTGCGGTGGGCCTCAAAATGGTTAGCACAAAGTTAACACACAGTTCTGTCCAAAGAGCATACTAACGTTGATTTTCATAATAGGTGCCCTTTAAAGAGTTTTGGTTAAACTTTTGATTCGCTAAACAAAACTGGTCAAAATAAATATCAAAACTAAATATCTTTGAATCAATGAGTGAAGACAGGGTTTCTGCAGGTTTCATCAAGTCAAATTTAAGACCATTATGATTGAAATTTCAGATTTAAACAGAGCTAAACACTAAGGATTTTTTCTAATGGCAAGGTTGGGCCAGTTGGAAAGTCTTTTAGTTGTCCCATCCAAAAAAGAAAAAAAGAAAAAGCTGTTTCTTAGCCCCACATTTTAAATAATATGTCAAAACAATTAAGCAAACCTTAGTTGTATACATACACATATTTTTCAACATGGATTTCCTTTTATAAAAAAAATTATAAGCTTTAAAATATATAATAAACTGAATATAAAATAATTTACATGGACATAGCAAAATTAAATGAAAATGATTTAAGACTTACAAGACATTCCTTCAGTGAATTTAAGACTTTAAAGGGCTTAAAATTTTAGATTTGAAATTTAAGACATTTTAAGACACCCTGGAAGACGAATATCTTTTAAGTAATTTAGAAATCAAAGTCAAATGCCATATTTTTGAATCACTAAACAAAAACAAGAATAACTCAAGAGCCATTTATTTTGGCAGTGAACTACACTGGTCCAATGCTATATTTTTGATTCATTAAAAAGAACCAACTCAAGAGTCACTCAATCATGAGTCAATGGTCACTTTTTTACCACATGGTAAACCAACCAATTTAGAATGTTTTGTTGTTGTTTTTAATATTGGAATAGGATCATCATTTTTACGATTTACCAAAAAGAGACAGTTTATAATAGTCAATTGACTGGAAACTGACTATACAAGACATTAGGACTGCATGATATTGGAAAAATCTGACAAAGCAATATTATGTTTTTCTGCGATATGAATACAATTTCACCAGCTGGCTTGAATTGCTCTATTTGGGATTGATTTGTTGGGTTTGTTTTGTAAGGGTGTGAATCGTGTATAAAAATAATAACAAACAAATTGCAAGAATGAATAATTACAATAGAGCACAAAAATAAGTCAAATAAACAGTGTTTTTCTGGACAGTCAAACAGTATTCAGATAAAATAAAATTCAGATGTAAAATAACACCGTATAGTCTTCATTGTATTAATAATTCAGCAAAATTATTCCTCATTAAAGTTACAAATGTTTTACATTATTGTACCCGAATGCTCTACACTTTCCTTAATTGCCTTTAAAACACATGCAAATGAGTTTCACTCTGTTATGGTCATATTTTGCAATGACTTCACAAATCCCATCTATTCTCAATTCTTGATCAACTATAATTCCAACTTCACACACAAATTGCGACATTGATGCTAAAATGATATATTGTGCAGCCCTACTAGACATGTTGTGCAGTTTTGTGAGCAGTCCACTTAATCTTAATTTTGAGTAGAGGATATACTGTTTACAGAAGTTCAGTACGATGTTTCATCTTTATGACCAGATGAATCCACTATGCAAGAAGAAGCATTAAAGGGCCATGAAACCGCCCTCTTTCGATTCAAGTCTACCTTAGAAATTTTTCAAAAAATGCTCCTAGATGATTGTGGAGCGCTGCGAGCAGAGAAAGGAGTGGGCATGGCCAACAGAGCAGGGGAAAAAAGGGGAGCGAACAACTGTTGTCAGTTGGCTCACAAAATGAGACACAAACCATGAGGAGACTTATTTTATAGTTTACAAAGTTAAAATGCAAAGAATAAGTCATTTAATGTCCTGCTATATGTGTTATTCGTAATTTCATATACACAATCACAATTTAGTATATCATTATAAAGATAATCATGTTTATATAAACACTGTAAATGAGGAAGACTTCTTTCCTCCGCAATCCCCGGGTCTGAATGCAGACACAGTGGACAGCAGTGCAGAAGATCTCTTGCCCTATCTATTTAAACCATTAGCCCCTGTCGGTAATCTGGAAGATTTTAAACATAGGCGAACACAGCAGCATGGATATAGGCGAACACAGCAGCATGGATATAGGCGATGTGTCTGAATGGTAACGAACTCAACTGATAAAAGACAAAGTCCACCATTCTCCAATTCTCGTACAGCTCCCCTGACAAAAATGCTTGCTGCAAACCAGCTTTGCTCTATCCGTCTTGACAGCATTGTGCGGAAAAACATGCAACAAACTGTGGATCATTGAAACAAACACATACGACGCTTCATAAACAGCTAAATACTGCGTGCCATGTGCAGACGCGGTTCCACCCAGCCATTGGGTCTAACAGCTTGGCAGGACTGCCTTACCTTCAGAAAGCACATGCTCTCATGAATAATTAAGAAGCAGGGTCTTCTCATAGGATAAGAAAACTCAGCTATGAATAATAATGAGAAACCGACGTGTCATCACTCCACTAGCAGATTCGCGCTATGTCACCGATTTTTATCCCGCGCCAAAAAAATTTAAACCCAGAAGATGAAATTAGCTGACAAAAGCTCAAAATATCCAGTATTCCCCACAATTAAAGCTGACAGGTGCTAACGTTGTCTTAACTGATGCTCAACATACACAAATCTGTTAAAATAAAAAAATTAATTAAAAAAAAAAGGACTGCAGAGTGTCTTGAACCTTTAACAAAAACAAATGTTGTTCAGGTTTTACAATTGAGTCAGTGGCACAAATTGACAAAAACAATGAACAATGCTTTTCATGATGTTTTGATGAGTCATTAACTTCCAATAGTGTGCAGCGGTCACAATGTTTATGACAAAATGTGCAGTGGTGCCAAATAACACAACAAAACATACATTTTTCTGCCATAATCCATCAAAATCAAGCAAGACCTTGCATGAGATGCACACCTCTTCATATCCCAGTGTCACACGGCAGCCTAAACAAACCACTTGCTCCTAAAAGAACACAACAAAGGCACTAAGATCCTCTATGTAGCCCTGAATGCAACACAGCAGCCCAGATTCAAAGCTTCTGTTTTCATGACTGAGGCATCTGAGTGGGATATTCAGTTGACACCCACGTCCCCAAAATAAGCCTGACTGGTCAACCCACTCTGTAGAATTTCTGCATTGATGTAACAATGCAGAGAGTGAAGCACTTGAGTTTCATTATTCTCAAAGAGGAACAGGCTCTTTAATAGACAAATGCACAGCAACAAACCCCCACACCTCACTTCCACCTCCATTAGTGCTATTAAACTGTGGGCACATGCGCAGACAAAATATGCTGCGTCTGCAGGTCAGCTTTAGCCAAAATTGTGAGGACAGAGAGTCGAGATAAATTCAATGAAGAGGACTTAATGTGCAAAAGGTTGTGTAGGTTGCAATATTTTGGAGACACGCTGTGACAAGGTCAAGCAAGTCCATTAAGGGATAGCTCACCCAATAATCACAATTCTTTCATCATTTACCCTTTACATTTAAGTTTCTTTCTTTTGTTAAACACAAAGGAAGATATTATGATCAATGATGGGACCCAGCACCCATTGACTTACATAGAAATTGTTCTCCTACTATAAAAGTCAATGGGTACTTTGTGTTCAACAGAAGAAAGAAACTCATAAAGGTTTAAATTTGGGATGCTCATTTCGGTTAACTTTGCTAACCGACAAATGCCGTTAACTGGTCAGATTAATATTAAACTATTATTTAATTTAAATTTTTTTAAAAATTACACTATTGAGAAAAAATAGACTCTATCAAATTCAGTCTATTTTGTGTCTGACACATTGAATAACGCATTTTAAAATACTGATTTATTTTAACATGCAAACATATTAACAACAGAACATAGTCCACACGTTCTTCATACCTTGCTTAAATGATCTAAGATGATTTGACAGATCCTGGATCTTTTAATCTTGATGACTGATTTCTGGCTTATTTGGTTCTTCAAACAAGTTTGTGAATCAGATTAAAATGTCTGGACGAACTGATCTGAGATCGCTGTGTGTGTTGTGAATCTATTGATTCTCAAAATCATGATCAGCAATGAAACAATTGGCTGACGGCACAGCAGCGTAATGACATCATCTTATTTAGTAATTTATTTATTTTTACATTTAGAGCAAATTTTCTTTATTTTAGTAGCCTATTCAAGTTTTTTTAATAAACGGCTGTTTAAATTCAAATTAAAAAAGCATTTTGATATTGGTAAAAGTGTCTACAATTTTTGCGCAGCATCAAACCACCGGTATAATATCTGTCAAAACGTGTGCATGACTGCATAAATTATTATTCCTTTCCTTAAACAAATGAGAATATTGGCCATGTCCATTATCATACACAAAGTGTACTAAAGCTCGGTCGAGACCTTAAAATAGTATGTATCTAAAAAGTCCATATTAATTCTCTTTGAACCCCTTGGGGAGAGAACACCGTGTGACAGTTTTTGTACTTTTATTTTAGTGTGTAGATTGCATAACAGTTTTATTTATCATATTTTTTTTAATCTTCTATTTATATAGAAATTTATATACTTTTTTACTATTTTTTAATTTTTTCCCTGTGTATGTAATCTAAAGTTTACTACTGTAAGAAAGTGTCAGCATTCGGTACATACTTTCAGTATTACCTTTGCTTGAAATGACCAGATCTAATCCTGTTTGTATGAAATAAGCCTGCTCCTGAGCAGGTTAGAACTACCAGACCTGTTGCTATGACAACAACTCTCGGATGAGTTTTGAAGAACGAAACAATCCTGGATCATGTCAAATCGTCACTAACCAAATCCAGCTAATTGAGTAATCCACTTATGAAGAACGGACCCCTGTAGTGTTTCCAACAGCATAGAAAAAAAAAAAATAAACTAACTAAAGAAAATAAAATTAATAGTCCTGCCTTAGATATTTTTCACTTAAATGACAAATTTTGATTACAAAACGAAAACACTGACTGGATCCTTTTTAAGAACCAGCATAGGTTGTTTTTTCCCAAACATGTTTTTTTTTCTTCAGTCAAATAAAAATAGCAAGCCACCTCAAATCGATTGCTCAATGTCAAATATGCATTTAATTAATGCTCTGCTGTTATTCTTACATCATAAACCTCTGTCAACATTTTAATAGAAGTCATTATTTGAAAGATTATGTCTTGAGCATCTGATTTTACCTTAAAGATTGTGTGCTTTTATTTCCTCTATCGCTATTTTAAAAATGAATATTTTATAAGAACTATTAATAACTGTAATTTTCCAAATGGAAAAAAAGGTTGGTTTGTTGGTTGCACACTAAATCCTCAAAACTATAGCCTATTTGTTGTGTTTATGAGTGGTGCTGGAGCGCGCTCTGATGGGAGAAAAAATCCTGACGCTTCAACTTGTGACCATAATTTGCGGCTTCTTTCTCTAATTGTGCAAATAAACAGAAGTGTTTATGACGCGGATGTAGGACAGAGGCAATCAGCATTAGCGCTGGTTTGGCATCAACTCACCTGTGTCAAACTGTGACCAGCAATACTCTTCTTCCATTTTACTTCTTTGCCAAAATATGTCTGTAGGCACGTGTCGTTGAACGTGTTACCATCCCACGAGTTAACAAATGTGGAATGTATGTTGCACATTTATGCAGCATATTAAAAAAAAAAATTAATATTAATCAGTACCATTATTAGGTTAACGCACCCTTACGGTTAGTGGTAAATCGGTTATTATGAGCATCCCTAGCTTAAATTGTTTTATTTTTGGGTGAAATAGCACTTTAATTAATTAATAGGCAAAAAACTATGATAAAATGTATATATAATTAAAATGTATAGAATAAATACAAATATAATAATCATCAAATATTTCTGATTAATGATAATACCTATAGAAAAATTATTTTGTTGATTCTTTTTTAAAGAAAGTGGTTCAGTCCTCTTTCATTAAATCTGAATGTAAGTGTAAGTAAATGTATGTGTCCACTAGAAGTACTTACAGCTGGCACTGGTCACCTTTGATGCCCTTGGTGGTGCAAAAGCATTTGCCCGTCAGCTCATGGCACATATTGGCATGGCCATTACATTTACAGGCTGGAAGAGGAAAAGTGAGAATGGTTTAAATGGCGGGTAAGAAATGTATAAAGATAAACACAAACAAGACATCTAATTAATAGCAGTTTGTTTATAATATAATAACAGAAACTGCATTCTGCAACTTAACCTTGATAGTACAGAATTGACTCATTTTTTAATCTCCTGTTGAAACAGAGTATTTCCGGAACACTTCTATGACTCCATAGAGCACTACACTTAAAACTAATTTTAGTTTTTAGTAACCATTTACTAAACAGACAGAGTATTCAGTACATCCATTAGGCATAAACTTCAGGTCAAAAAAGTTGACAAACAGTGAGATCCCACAATTTGTTCTCAGAAAAGTGAGTTTGGCTGCATTACATTTTATGAGAATATCAGGTTACAGGCAACATCAACAATGGAATTCAAACTAACCAATTGCTACCCTTCACCATACGGGTCAGCAAACAATATAGTATTATAATATTATGATATGGCGACACAGTGGCGCAATAGGTAGTGCTGTCGCCTCACAGCAAGTAGGTTGCTGGGTCGCAGGTTCGAACCTCGGCTGGGTCAGTTGTTGAGTTTGCATGTTCTCCCTGTGTTCGCGTGGGTTTCCTCCGGGTGCTCCGGTTTCCCCCACAGTCCAAAGACATGCGTGGTGACATGGTACAGGTGAACTGGGTAGACTAAAAATTGTCCGTAGTGTATGAGTGTATGGATCATCCCCAGAGATGAGTTGCGGCTGGGATGGTAATAGCCTGGTGTTGAGCGGTGCCTGGTTTTCTCCAAACGAAATGCCTGGCATTCACTTCAAAGAGTTCAATTTTAGACTCATCCAACCAGAGAACTTTGTTTCTTATGGTCGGAGAGTCCCTCAGATGCCTTTTGGCAAATTCCAGGTGGGAAGTGTCTGGCCACTCTACTATACAGGCCTGATTGGTGGATTGCTGCACAGATGGTTCTCCTCTATCCACAGAAGAATGCTGGAGCTCAGACAGAGTGACCATCGGGTTATTGATCACCTCCCTGAATAAGGTCCTTCGCCCCCGATCACTCAGCTTAGATGGCCGGCCAGCTCTAGGAAGAGTTCTGGTGGTTTCAAACATTTTCCACTTACGGATGATGGAGGCCACTGTGCTCATTGGAACTTTCAAAGCAGCAGAAATTTTTCTGTAACCTTCCCCAGCCTTGTGCCTCGAGACAATCCTGTCTCAGAGGTCTACAGACAATTCCTTTGTCTTCATGCTTGGTTTGTGCTTTGCATGCACTGTCAACCCTGGGACCTTATATAGACAGATGTATGCCTTTTCAAATCATGTCCAATCAACTGAATTTACTACAATTTACTCCAATTAAGCTACTGAAACATCTCAAAAATGATCAGTGGAAACAGAATGTATACCTGAGCTCAATTTA
The DNA here is from genome assembly GCA_903798195.1 of Danio kyathit. NCBI lineage: Eukaryota > Metazoa > Chordata > Actinopteri > Cypriniformes > Danionidae > Danio > Danio kyathit. Next base: position 33,669,628 of record LR812530.1, read on the forward strand.
GAGCTTCACGGCAGGTTGTAAATACTTTTGTACATGTGATTTTTCAGGCTTCTTATTTTTAATAAATTTGCTACAATTTCAGAAAATCTTTTTTCACATTGTCATTATGGGGTATTGTGTGTAGAATTTTGAGGAAATAAATTAATTTAATCCATTTTGGAATAAGGCTGTAACATAAAAAAAAAAATGTGGGAAAAAGTGAATCGCTATGAATACTTTCCGGATGCACAGCATTCATGAAACTTCTACATTTTTTATTTTAAAGTTGTCTAGAATACAAGTTTTAAAATACTAGCTTAGATTAAAACTATTATTTCAAAAAAGCCAGGTCATTAACAATCTCTTTACATGACTCAGTTTGAGAGCACTGGTTTTGCCACTGACAAAAAAAACACTAGCTTTAAGTGCCACAACCTTTTATTCCAACAAAAAATCCATTTCTGCTTTTTTTGAGCAGTGAACTATAATTATATCTAAAATAAGCTTTAATTCTACACACTGTGCTAACATCACTGCAGATCACAAGCCTCTCACGTGCTTTTGTCCGCCAAGTTAAACATACATGACAGCAAGTATAAGAGCATTTCCATGCTGTCTCTAAATCCGGCATCCTGCAGGTCGTATTTCAAAGCTCTATGCTGATGTGTGTAAGAACATCTTTTGTAGGTTAGTCGGCTTTTAAGAAGGAATATGAATATCATATTTCTCAAGAATATGGGAAATATGATAACGCCTAATGTTTGCAGGGCACAGTTTTTGAACTGACATGACATCAAGTAATAAAGTAAAAGAGGCCTTGGGCAAAACGTCAACATCGAAGAACACAACTATTCCATTTTCAAACTCTAAATAAAACATAGAAAGATGTTTTATGGTTTCTAAAGGCACACAATTTGTGTACTAGCACATTTTTTGTGATTGGTAGCTTTTAGTGTTAAAAACTTCTGTGAGCTTAATGGTCTATGACAGCATATCCTTTAATATCATTATGATGTAACCCTAAACCTCCATGGCAAGAGGGAGAAAAATTGTAAATGTGTGTCTAAGTGTGATCTTGCCTCTCACCTATGGCAGTGCAAGCCCCTCTTTGACCTTTACACTCATTTCACATCATTTTATTATCTCTATTAAGTTGAATAGAGTATAAAAATGCCCCGTTACAAGCAGATGCAAATATTCTCACCTTGGCACTTTCCGCCATTGGTAGGGTCCCCATAGTATCCAGGCAAGCATGTTTCACAGTGAAGACCGGTGGTGAGGTTACGGCACTGCTCACACATGCTAACGTTCACACATGTGCTGTGGCCATTGCACTGGCATGCTAGGAAATAAAGGTTGCAGAAATTATTATTATTATTAAGCTTTTTTTTTTTACAAATAGCTATTTTATAAAAGCTATTTGTATAAAACTGTGTCAAGAATATTGTATATTTATTGCAAAAATAAAAGCTCAAGGGTATTCAAACTCTTTATGCCAGAGACCACCAAATACAATTTAAATATGAAGACAGCTGTATATTTCTATGTTTAAAAACCTATTCATAGTGTGTACACAATCAATTTAGTTATTTTAATTTTATTTATTTATTTATTGTTATTATTATTTATTTTAACAATTAATTAGTATATGTTAATTTTAGGGGTGTCAAAATTAGTTGTTTCTTCGGTGCACCACGATGCAGACCAGGACTATTCGGTATCAGTTCAGTAATAGATCCTAACAGTTTATTACATACTGACGTCATTCATCTGATATGCTCTATATTACGGCAGCTTACTATGGTGAGGCGAGTGCAAGTAATTAAAACGCTCCAACTACTTAAAAACGCAGAAACTCTGCACAATTTATCGCATGTTGGTTTCCTGGACAGTCTTTCACTGACACTGAAGTTATAGCAGCAGGCCCCTATTTCACTGTTGTGGAGAAATGAAAACTGTAAAGTCATTTCTCTCTCTCTCTCTCTAACTGTAAACCTTTGACCTGCTGGTGAGATGTTTCCTCTCATCTCGGCTGTTACAGCGATACTTTTGGATCCAGACACAAGCGTGTCTGCAAAGCGAGTTTTCACCACCGAGTCTATCATGGATCAGCTGTGATCACCAATGCCGTTTATCAGTGTCACTCATCGGTGAACTGCGCCAGATCGTTAGAGCCAATTGCAGCCTTTTCTGTTGAGCGCGTGACCAATCATAAGCATTTAACAACTCGCTTGATAACGCTCAAAGAGCAAGCGGGATAATATTTACGTTTGCTTATTTGCTTTAAATGCTCATGTTGTTCTGCCCATGTACTTAAATTTAGTTTGATACGTTTAAATTAAAGGTAAAGTTCATATATCTGACTGCTTGTATTTAGGACAAATTGTATTACAAATACACAGAAAATGTATTTATAAATTATATTTTTTAATACAAGAATTCTTGTGCTGTGAAGTAAAATATGCATTGTCAATGCTGCGTGATGCACCGACATATCGAATTGAACCAAAACGATAGCATGATTATCGTAACCGAACTGTGAGACCAGTGTAGGTTCACACCTATAGTTAATATTGAATATTTTCAGAAATATATGTAATCTTATAAGTTAATTTGAGTTTGTAGTTCTTTTTAAAGAAACTTCTTATGCTGAACAAGGCCCTGGTGACATTTCATTGTCATGTAGTTATAGCATCTTTAAGAATCATATAGGGCTTTAAAAGTTAAGGTTTTCTTTTTAAAACAAGGTGCCCAAACTCGGTTCTAGAGGGCTGGTGTCCTGCAAAGTTTAGTTCCAACCCCAATCAGACACACCTGGGCTAGCTAATCAAGTTCTTTCTAGGCTTTTAAGAAACATCCATGCAGGTATGTTGAGGTAAGTTGGTGCTAAAATCTGCAGGACACCGGCCCTCCAGAACCGAGATTGGGCCCCCTGTTTTAAAACATAAGAGTCTGTTCCTAGCCAAAGTCTAAAATGATATTCAGATCAATTGAATACTTCTTTACATTTATGAACTCTCCCTATTGGCAAAAAAAAACAAAAAAGATTGTAAGTCAATAGATTTTAGCATGATTTTAATGAAATAATGCTGCTGACATCTGTATAAAATCATTCATCCAACTCTAATTTGGCTCCAAATTTAAAAAAATATGTTTGTCTTACTTTAGGTGAAGACCTACTGCTGAGATAACTGAATGACTCAGGTCTATTTTAAGCAATAAATAATCCAACAGCAATTTCTTTAAGTAAAACATTAACCATAACTGTCCTAAAAATAAAGTTAAAAAAATTATATATATTTGTTTTCAGAACAACTAGCACCATGTTATGTCCCCCGGACATCCCTGAACTGCTGTTTGAAAACCCCTGGCAAAACAAAAACGTGCTCTTTAAAGGTCAAGTGTGCAAGTGATTGTGTGAGTGTTCTCACCAGGACACTGGATAAAGGCCCACTCAAAGCCTCTCTCTTTTGGACAGAGCCCTGTCTCCAGCACCATGTCTTGACTGTGTCTGGAGGGGCTCTTCATGGGTCCACGATACGAACCCTCCATGCACTGCCCTCGGCCGGTATTACTGGGGTCTCCACACCATCCACAGTCAGGCTGTTCCAGACACAGGCCGCAAGTACGCAAACCAGAGCAATTCTGAGCTGCAAAGACATACAATAAACACAGATAAGAAAAAAGTAGTGATGCACCGATCTATTTTTTATGTCTGAATGGCAATATTTTTACACATTACAATTAGAATGTATCATCTGAATACATACAGTAAAATAAAAACGCAATGATCTCACTTTTGACTCATGAAATGATGCTACATATACATACCTGCACAAAACAACATCAACAAAGAGGGTGTATTTAAATGCTACTTCTATCTCTGCTGGTGATTATAGAACAGCAGGGATAACAGCATGTGCTTGGTTTTAATGATGTAAACAAAGTAGCTGTGCTAGTTGTAAATATGCATTGCTTATGATCTAAAACTAAAATATCATCAGAACTTTTCTGAATATTATGGGTTAGATACTAAAATAAAACCTACAACCCTAGATTGGGTATTTCGGATTTTCTTCAAAGAATTTTACACATCAGGAACAGTGAGCTTCTGCCAGTGAGTTATTTTACTCTATATTATACAAAAAATCACTTTAAAGGGGGTTTCAACACAATTGTTTGGCAACCGTTTGAGTATAACCAGCTTCTAATGGCAAGGAAATAAGTATTAATTTTATTTTTGCAGAAAATGTTATGTCTGCAAACACTTTGATTGACATTCTCTCTTAATACATGTCATCAGAGGGGGAAAGCCCCACATATTTAGTGACGATCTCTCACTCATTAGCATAGGACATTGCATAGAAAGTCTTGTTTTTGAATCTGCCACTATGGTGACACATAAGCATTAGTAGCTCCACCCTCTTTAAAAAAAAAATAAATAAATAAAAATAAAAAAAGAGTACAATCTAATTTGCATTTAAAGCAGCAGTCACCAAAATGGCACAATTTGGATCAATGCCTAAAAGGGGCAGTTTCAAAGAGTTATAAAACGTTATTTGCAGTGTTGGGCAGTAGCATCACTACTAGCTTAACTACATTTCTCAGTAGCATAGCGGTAGCGTCGCTACTTTCTAAATCAAATAGCTTTTCAGTTGCAAAACTACTTTTTTAGTCAAGTACATCCTTACATCTTGTAAGAAGGGGCATAATAGGTCTAGTTTAAAATACAACCATAATCCATCCACACGTAAGATAAAACCAACAGATGCACAAGTGTAATATGTGAAGCCCATGAATAATAATCCTACATTAAGAATGGATGTTTACTCTACCTTTAAACTGAAGTGAAATAAACATATACTGCTTATTTTTGGACTTTTAAAAACAAGAGGTGAAAATAAAAAATGTATTTAATGTTGAAAAATGGTGGAAGTGTAAAATGAACAAAAATTTGCTCATTTTTGTACATAATATAATTTCAAATAAGGTAAGATATTGAGATTGTAGGATTTAAAACAACAACAAAAATAGGCACACAATTGGAGAAAAAAAGTCTGCAGATTCTAAGAAACACGCAAATGAGAAACAACAAAGAAATGCTTAAAATGATCCTTTCAAGCTCTCACAGGGCATATCACTTCACTGACTGAGTAATACGCTCTCAAATACCAGCAGAAAGTTCACTCTCCCTAAAGAGCACATCAGAGCCATATGCGTCAACCTCTTTCGGTTTGATCCACCTCCCCGGCAGCCAAATCACATCTCTTAGGATCTCAGACCAGACAACAGCAAGCATTACACATAAAGTGTGTTCAGGGTCAACACCATGGCAGCAATAACAGTGAAAAAGCACAAAGTTAGTCATTATGCTGGCAGGAGTTCATAGATCCTCAACTGCAGGAGCTGACAGATCCTCAACTGCAGCGTATGATTTCATTCAGCGTACAATAAAAATCATTTGTTTAGGGGTGAGAAGATGTCTAGAAGGGTTCCTTGTTGAGAACAGACGAGACAACTACTCTGGGACAAAAAAAAAATGCAACCCTGCTGATTCAAACAGTGATCGTTGTCTGTTCACAAACCTAAATTGACTGGCAGATTACAACCGAGTGAATAGTGCATTTTGGGCCATTGTCAAGAAACGGCTAAAATGACCCTGAGTGTGGCAAGTGTCATTCTGGTTCAGCTACTCTAATTCATATGTTCTGATCCCGTTTTTCCCTGCTTTCTTTTTGGAGGCAAATTTTCCTCTCATTGTCTGCTATTACAACTGTTGACATTCCACCTTGTCCAATTATTGATTTATTTGGGGTTCTCCAACCCGGCCACACTTTACCCTCACATTTTGCAGACTTTGTAGCCTTCTTAACCCTTCTGGCTAGGCGGTTAATTCTTCTGAACTGGAAGAGCCCTTACCCTCCCTCTCACACTTGATGGATAAGATATGTTCTCTATTTTATGAAATTGAAGAAAATTAGGTACTCTCTTCACCAACCTAGCACTATTTTCATTAAAATGTGGGAACCCCTTCACAAACATGTCCAGTCCCCACCCCCAACTTGGTACTGGATACTAGTTCTGGTCAGCACATTGTAGACCTGTAGACCATACAATAATACAATACAATACAATACAACAATACAATACAATACAATAAAAATTTACAATAATAATAATAATAATAATAATAATAATTCCTTACATTTATATAGTGCTTTTCTGGACACTCAAAGCGCTTTACACATTTTTGGGGGGAATCTCCTCATGCACCACCAGTGTGCAGCATCCACCTAGATGAAGCGACAGCAGCCATATTGCACCAGACCGCACACCACACACCAGCTGATTGGTGGAGAGGAGACAGAGTGATGAAGCCAATTATGATATGGGCATGGTTAGGAGGCCATGGTGAACAGAGGCCAGTGGACAAATTTGGCCAGGATGCCAGGGTTAAACCCCTACTCTTTTTCGAAGGTCAGGACCTCGGTTTAACGCCTCATTCAAAAGACGACGACCTGAACAGTATAGAGTCCCCATCAATACACTGGGGCATTAGGACCCACACAGACCACAGGTTGAGCGCCTTTCTGGCTTCACTAACACCACTTCAAGCAACCTAGCTTTCCCATGTGGTCTTCCATCCAGGTACTGACCGAGCACAGCCCTGCTTAGCTTCAGTGGGTGACCACGTGAGAGTTGCAAAGAGCTAGCTGCCGGCACTTTTCGTATGTAAGATTGCACTAGTGTTTTTTTTTCTTTCTTTTTCTGTTTGTTACTTGTTTTGTTTGTTTTTTGTTCAAAATATTCTTCGGTGTATTTGCTTATTGTTACATGCTTTTGTTGTCCTTTATTTTGTATCTTTTTGCAATGTGTTTTACAATGTATAAATATTTATTTATTTTACCTCACAGCAAGAAGATCGCTGGTTCGAGTTCCAGCTGGGCCAACTGGCGTTTCTGTGTGTGCTCTGGTTTCCCACACAGTTATGTGCAACAAAACAGTCATGTGCACAAACATGTGCTATAGGTGAATTGGGTAAACAAAATTGGCCTGAGTGAGTGAGTGAGTGAGTGAGTGAGTGAGTGAGTGAGTGAGTGAGTGAGTGAGTGAGTGCGTGCGTGTGTGCGTGTGTAAAAGTGTATGGGTGTTTCCCAGTAGTGGGTTGCGGCTGGAAGGGCATCCGCTGCGTTGGTGGTTGGTGGTTTATTCTGCTTTGGTGACCACTAAAAAAATACAAGACTAAGCTGAAGGAAAATTAATGAATGAACGAGATAAAAATATACATATTATTTATTTATTAGAAAAGTTTAGATGCAAAAACCTCTAAATGTCATCTGAAATTTTCCTCTAAAATTAGCATTTTTTTCAGGTTTCTGTGTGTATGTTCCGTAATATCACTTTTATAGCAAAGAATAAGCTCTTTTCCTGGTCTTTAAACAGAGTATATGCAGGAATCCTAAAGGTAATTTCAATAAATTTTTAAGACTTTTTAAAGGCTTTCTCAGAATATTTTAAGCCCTCGTCGCCACTTCAAGTTCTAATCAGTATCAAACCTTTAACTTAATAAACAGTTGTTAATAAACAGTTGTAGTTAAATAAATCAATGGAGCACAGCCATGCAACAGAACCCAGATAAGCTCGGAAAAAAACAAAGCTTGAAAGAATAAATTACGCGGTTGTTTTCAGGCTTCAGCCACTGTTTAAACTCGTCTTTCTTCAACCAGGAGTACGCAAACTTACATTTTCCCATTTTGCCGTCTGTTTCGCTGTATGGTTTCACTACATGTGGAGAATGTCGCAAATTATGTGACATCACCTAGACGGAGGAGCTTGGCCAGACACACCCCAGCCCAAACTAATCGCATGGATTGAGCACACCGTTGTTATTATTTGGAGTCAAACATTTTGGACAACGCATGAACAAAAATTAAGACCTCGTAAAAACGTGATTCAGACTTTTTAATACCTTTTAAGGGCCTTAATTTTTTCATAATTGATTTATCAACTTTTAATGCTTTTTAAGACCCCGCGAACACCCTGTTAAAGTGAAATATCTCAACATAAACAAAGGAGGCTGAGAAAAATGTTCATTTTCGATGGAAATTTCAGATGGCACTTAAAGGTTTTTGCTTTATTCATTCATTCATTCATTTATTTTACAAAAAAATTAAACTTGGACTTTTGCTCAGGGGTCTTAAAGTATTAAAAATTGATTAAAATATTATGAGAAAATGAATGCCCTTAAAAGGTAATAAAAAGTCTTAATCGTGTTTTTACAAGGCCTTAAATTTTGTTTAAGCGTTGTCCAAAGTGTTTGACTCCAAAAAAGCATAAATATATTTATTTTCCTCCTAATATTAACAACGGCGTGTTCGATCCACGCGATTGGTTTGGGCCAGGGCGCGTCTGCCCAAGCTCCTCCGTCCGGGTGATGTCATGTAATTTGCAACAAATGTGAGAAGGTGATGTGACGCTCTCCACATGTAGCAAAACCATACAGCGAAACAGACGGCAAAATGTAAAGTTTGCATACTTCCGGTTGGAGAATAACGAGTTTAAACAGTGGCTGACGCCTGTCGCTGCAAACAACCACGTAATTTATTTTCAAGCTTTGCTTCTTCTGAGCTTCTGAGTTCTGTTGCAGGGTTGTACTCCATTGATTTATTTAACTACAACTGTTTATTAACAACTGTTTATTAAGTTAAAGTGGCGATAAGGTCTTAAAATATTCTGAGTCTTTAAAAAGTCTTAAAAAGGTATTAAAATTACCGTTAGAATTCCTGCATATATCCTGTTGCTGCTTTGATGGTTCAATTGTTCTCAATTGTCAGTTACTTTAGATAAAAGTATACCATAATGTAAATGTAATGTAAAATGTAAATGATCCATTGGTGAATTTGTTACCAAGTGAAAAATATAGTCCTCACAAATCTTCATATTCACATATCTTGCTTCGCGAGACTTTTTAGTGAAATCACAAAAATTATTACTATTTACTTTGCATTTCAAGTACATGTACAGTTGAAGTCAGTATTATTAGCCCCCTTTGAATTCTTTGTTTTTTTTTTATACATTTCCAAAATTATGTTTAACAGAGCAGGGAAATTTTCACAGTATGTCTGATAATATTTTTTTCTTCTGGAGAAAGTCTTATTTGTTTTATTTCGGCTTGAATAACAGCAGTTTTTAATTTTTTAAAAACCATTTTAAGGTCAAAATTATTAGCCCCTATTATAGCTATTTTTTTTTTTCGATAGTCAACAGAACAAACCATCTTTATACAATAACTTGTCTAATTACCCTAACCTGCCTAGTTACCCTAATTAACCTAGTTAAGCCATTAAATGTCACTTTAAGCTGTATAGAAGTGTCTTAAAAAATATTTAGTCAAATATAATTTACTGTCATCATGGCAAAGATAAAATAAATCAATTATTAGAAATTAGTTATTAAAACTATTATGTTTAGAAATGTGTTGAAAAAAATCTCTCTGTTAACAGAAATTGGGGGAAAAAATAAACAGGGGGGCTAATAATTCAGGGGGGCTAATAATTCAGGGGGGCTAATAATTCTGACTTCAACTGTATATTGTATGCACTGTTAGATATTTATAATGGAAAAAATACTAAGAAAAATATTCATTTTTAGAAGCAAGAGCAATATTTGATGTCATGACTATGAATTTAATTTTCAGCTCTGATTTAGGATCCTTTTAAAGGTCATAAATTGTAACAGGCAAATTAAGTGTTTAGAAATGCTGGTATTGCATAAAACTCCCACCCTGCTTTTTCTTAAGGAATTTATATTTTTACAAAGAAATATGTAGACTTTCACAGCACCTTAACCACTTATTCATAATACATCACCCAGCCACATTGGCCAGCAATTACAGAAGAGAAACAAGTCAAACAGTTGATCTCTGGCAGTGCGACAAGGACACGGTACAAACCCACAGTAAACAAACGACCTTCAGCCCACCCGAGCAGTGGCACCAGACGCCAGATTTAAGAGGAAATATATCAGACGGTTACAATATGGGGCTCGACACACACAAGCTCCCCACATCCCAGTGCAAATCACTGCTGTGCAAAAACACACACCTTCACAAGTGTGAGTCAAACTCATCCAGGCATGCTCCGACAGAGACAAAGCACCCTGAAGAGAAAAAGAAGAAAAACAGAGAGGGGGGAAAAAAAAAAACATAAAGCAGAAATAGATCTTTAAAATGGCACTGACACAGGCCCGGGCTTACACTGGAGCCGTTGAAACGTTAAGTAACCATCACTCGGACCGAGAGATACATTTTGGTGACAAAAAGGTTTCCCAGCTAGACAGATTTGCAGAATCGTACCACCTCCTTCTGGCGGAGAGCTTTTAATTCATTTTCCATCAGACTGAGCATAATGGAAGTTCTATCAGTAAGTCTAGAGCTGTCATAAAAACAGAACACATGGCGGAAAGTGTCCGTGTGCCACCTATACACTTAGATCAACATCTGATAAGCTCAAATAAGACATTATGAGCACTTAAAGCCGCGAGTCTGAAGGACAAATACAACACAAGATATGCACACAGCTGTGCGCCAAATCAACGCACAGCAAACAAGTAACATTTCAATTGAGACATCAAAAAAGTGAAACATTAAGGTATTTGAGAGATGTCAAGGCTTCTTATTTTGAAAGATTCTCTGGAGACAGTTTCCGGCCAATTATGTTGTTCACAATCGTGTTGTCCTTAAAGTTTCTATCACTTAGCACGTCGACGTGTGCCATAGGAATCCATTCTTGAATAGCCAAGAGGGAAGAGCGAATGCTTAGGCAGACAAATTGAAACACTAATTGCACATTACAGGCGGATCAGAGGCCAAGCAGTTCAGCTAATGGGATGAAACAACAGATCTGATAGAGATGAAGAACCCACACAACTCTGACAGCCGCTGATTGGTTGTATTCTTCTCCGAAAAGGCTCCACAGAGCAAACTGTACACGCATTGAAGCCTTCCAAGAAATAAGGCTAAGAGTTTACGAGGAAAAAAGCTTCTGTAACCCATGGTTTCCTTGCAAACAACCAAATGTTCCACCATCAAATAAAGCACAAATGGTTTTAAAGCCATAAAACACTCCTATACTGAACTTTGACAAATAAAATTTGAGCAGAATTAGGTGAGCATAAGTCATTTCAACATATTCAGTTTAACTGACTTTGAAAAAAAACTTGTTGAATTTCAACCTAAAAAAAAAAATTAAAAAAAAATTAATTTAAGGTTTTTCACACCAAACTTTTTGGATTCACTTTTTAATACTTTTAATGTTAACTAGGGGTGTCAAAATTAATTGTTTCTTCGGTGCACCGTGATGCAGACGCGAACAATTCGGTATTGGTTCAGTAATAATCATAACCGGTTATTATGTAGTGACGTCATTTATCTCATATGCACTATGTTGCGGTAGCTTACTATGGCGAGGGAGGCGAGAGCAAGTATTTAAAACGCTCCAACTACTTAAAAACGCAGAAACTGTGCATAATTTTACTGCGTGTGTGTTTTCTGGAGTCTTTCACTGACACTAACAGCAGAAGCCCCTATTTCACTGCGATTGAGAGAATGAAAGTAAACTCCATTTCTCTCTCTCTCACACATTGTGGCCCGTTTGACCTGCTGGGGTGACTTTTCCTCTCCTCTCGGCTGTTTCAGCGATACTTCTGGATACAGACACAAGCGCGTGCCTGCAGAGGCGTCTATCATGGATCAGCTGTGATCGCAGCTGCCGTTTATCAGTGTCACTCATCTGTGAAGAGCGCAGCACGGTAGAGCCAATCGCAGCCCTTTCTGATGAGCGTGTGACCAATCAAAGGGGTGTAAGAGAACTTGGTAGACAAGGATCAGAAAGCGAGCGGGATATTTATATTTGTTTATATTATTTGCTATAAATGCTCGTGTTGTTTAAAGGTACAGTTTATATATCTGAATGTTTGTATTAAAAGACAAAATTGTATTACAAATGGTATATAAATAATAATATATTTATACATTTTAATGCAAGAATTGCTGCTGTGAAGAAAATATAAAACTGAATGGAAAGCATCGTCAATGCACCGTGATGCACCGAGATATCGAATTGATCTGAATCGATGGCATGATAATCGTAACCGAACCGAACAGTGAGACCAGTATAGGTTCACAGCTCTAATGTTAACACTTTAAAATAATGCTCCATTATTAATGTTAGTTAATGTATTTACTAACATGAACAAACAATTAGTAATACATGTATTATGGCATTTATTTATCTTTGTTAACGTTAGTTAATGTTATTCAAGTTAAATAACGTTAGTTCATGTTAATTCACTTTGTATTAAAGGTGCAGTATGTAAGTTTGACACCCAGTGGTTGAACTGGGTATTGCACTCCTAGATCAAAATAAACACACGCGTGGGATGCCAGAGATTGAGTACAGGAGCGAGTGATTTAAACCGTGTTCTAAATAAAAACAACGACACGCGATAGAAGGAATCATGTTCCATATTAAAGGGAGTTTTAGTTCTAACCAACACCTCGAATTGAGATATTAGAAACGGTTTCTATTTCTCACAGCTCAACATGTGAAACCTATGACAGTGCACCTCAGGTAAGCCTCGTGTGTTTTATTCAGTGCTAAATGCTAACAATGTGAGTTTGAATGGATTCTAAACCTTACCGTTTCGTGAGTGAGTGCTTATTCTGTGCTTCTGAAAGGCTGTATTTACATTTTTGTCGTGTTTCGTCTGGGGCAAAGAGTCAAACTGCTGTTTGCATGTTGTTAGGACACGAGATTACAATGTAACCTGCTCACCTAATGTTTACGTTCGTAATATTTATATCATTTGCTAATTAATAACCTCATGTGGAACTGAATCTGTCTCATTTCGACGTCTGATACTGTCCATTTCGGTCACGGGCGCATGCTTTCAGAGCCTTTCTGAATGAATGAATGAAATACGCTGTTTTCCAACAAGGCAACCCGGAGTGCTGAATTATAATTGGCTAAACTGGCATTCTGCAGGTTAACTTTACCTAAACAAAGACAGCGTTCCGGCACGGAAAAACCATTTTCAAAGCAGAATATCTGACTTCAGCATTGTTTTTCAGTTAAACAAGTATGTTCACTTGGGATGTTTCTTAAATATCTGCAAACATATTATGGTATTTTTATGCTTTAGAAGAATCAAAAACTTACATACAGCACCTTTAACTAACAAGGGCCAAAAACCAAATATCATTGAGACCCGTGGGCGGAAGGTAAATTTACCAGACTATATTACATTAAAGTAGCCATGGGTAAGGTCAGACAGAATCTGCGAACATTTTTTGCTATTTCTGCAGAGAATTTTGTAAAAAGTATACGGAATGATTTTGGGAGTATCACAAATATGTACTAAAAGACAGAAAATATTACTTTACAAAGTGTATTGTAAATAAATAATATAAACATTTTCATATTAGTCAATAACATTTCTGAAATTAATATTAAAACTGAATAAATATAATTTTACACACATTTACACAAGTAAATAAATATGACTCGATGGGAAATCTGCCGATTTCCGCACGAGCAGATTCCGTGTGGGCCTAGTCAATTTCTTAATTTACTTCATAATATTTCAAAATAAAAAGAAAACATTACTTTAAATCATATTAACTAATTCAGTATAACTTTTGAAATTATTGCAATAAAAACAAACAATTACATTATTAACACAGTGGAGTTCAATGCTGAATACACTAATCAAGCAGAATCTGCCTTTGACTTGATTTGCTCACCAATCTCCAAGCCTTCGCATTGTCAGGTGACAGTATGTACATTTAAACAAAATATGATTTATTAACACCATTTAATTGAAACATTTCATTTCAGTTAGCTTTTAACAATAAAACAAACAAAAAAGGTTACATTTAATTTTAATTGACAATCTTGAAATCATCCCCATCATTCTTCCTCTTCTCAGATGGGCCAAATCAAAGGTTACCATGGGTCAACTTTTCTCTTTTCTACAGTGTTACCTCTTAATAATTAAATACTACTGCAGTACTCCAATTGTCAACAGATTTTATTGCATTCAGTCCCAGTACCCTACCCAAAATCAATGCTAAAAATAAATAAATAAAACAAGACATTTTGGGCCTTCTTAGAACTATTAATGGCCACTGAATGCAAGAAAGGAGACTTACACAAGCAGTCTGCTGTCTGCCACTCCAGACACTGGCCGTAGGGGAAGGAGATGACGTAGGCATTGGAGTCCACGCAGCGTTTGGTGCTTCCACACCACATGCACTCCATGGCCTGGCTGGTGCAGTTCTCACAGGTGGTGCGCAGGGAGCATGGGGTCTTACATGGCCGGGCATTCTGGTTTGGGCTCACTGCAAGAGAGGAAACATGTATGCATTACTTAAAAAAAAAAAGAAGTAGCTCGTATCCATCATCTAGGCTCTTTTCCAGGCCTCCACTGAAAAGTAAAGGGAATAGGAGACTAACCAACTGGTTTCTCACAAATGAGGCCGTCTGTGTTGGCGGTGCATGGATTAGCCCTGAGGCCAGAGACCTGAGCTCTTTCCAGGTAAGCACAGAAACCTGAGTCATTGGGCTCTCCGGGCAGCCACTGCAGAGAGGTGTTCGTGAACGGAGACTCGTCCTCCCAGCCCCAGTATGACACGTTGAACTTCCTCAGGCCCACCCATGGGGACAGTTTCTGCAGGACAAACGCAGTGAATCACAGGAACACAGAAAAAAAATAGCAGTGAATAAATCATGATTATGCTAATAATCAAGTTATCTCTATTAAACCTTTTAATCAACAGGATGTATTAAAATGATCCAAGTGACTGTAAAGACATTTATAACTTTGGCTTGTTGAAATAAGTGCTGTTCTTTTGAACTTTCTATTCATTGTTTGATGGATTTATTTATAATTTATTTTGCCAGGAGTTTCCCATTAAACTACATCCCTTCTAGCAGGGGGTCCGGGAAAAAAATGGCAGCACAAAAAGTTTCAAATACAAACTAGACAGACATAAAATATCACACATTAAAATTTACACTACACATTGACATGACTCTTCCAAGTATGACTTCAGAAGATTTTTAAAAATATTTAAAGATTTTACCAAACTCCGTACATACTCTAGAAACTGTTAAATGTAATTTATAAGAATTTCTTGTACTATATTAGCTACAAGTATAATATGATAAAAAGGTTACAAATATAAGATGGCAATTTACCCAATAACGCTCTAGCAGTGAATAGAAGCATATGCATATTTCTCCTTTGGTGCAGGGAAAACCAACCAACCATTTTGTACAAAGTACAATGATGGGTATGTGAAGATGCATTCGTCACAAATCATATTCCAGCATGATATATACTGTCCAACTTTTTTAATAATGTTTTCATCCTGGAATTATGTAAATATCATGGTTAAACAAAAATTAAACACCTCAACTGGATTTAGCACAGATAGTAAGAGCACCAGGTCAGTATATTAGAAGGATTTCTGATAAGTCATGTGACACTGAAAACTGTAACAAAGCCTTCTCAAAATGTAGCTTTGCCATTAAAAAAAACTTTAAAAATCTAAATAGTTAATATAAAATAGTATCATTTTAAATGTGTTTAAATAAAATCTAGCTATTGTAAATTCTGATGATTTTAATAATAATGTTTACTGTCATTTTCATCAATTAACTGCAACCATGCTGCATAAGAAACATTTCTAAAACTGAACAGCAAGAAAACTCACTTAGACACACTCTGGACACATTTGACAGAATTAATTCTTTTCATTAGCATAAACAAAAATTGAAAGATTTCATTGAAGCTATACAGAACTAAAGCCGCCTTTCCACTGCACACGACAGACGACAAGCGACAGACCAGAAGTCGTTCATTTCCAATGGAGAGTGGTCTGTGAGCTGCGTGGAGTTTCGATCATCTCCGTATGTGGAAAATTCGGATCCGATTTGAGCTGTGTATATGTTGAAATATTTGAACTCCGGCCGACCGGATGTGATGTATTCCAGTGTTGTCCAAGCAGGTCCGTGTGCGCAAGATGAGAAATAGCAGTATTTTTCGTTATTTTTTGAAAAAAAGAAAGAAAAGTCTATATTAAAAAAAAAAAACATTTCTATTCATAAATGAGTAATAAAAATACAGTATATATATATTTGTTTTATATTTAGCGGCCTACGAGTTTCTAGTATTCATTCAACTTTTGTCGTGCACAATGGGAGAGAAGCTGTTTTTGCAGTGTCGAAATAAAGGAGTGCAAATACAAGAGTCTTTACTCTCCTTGCTTTCACCATGGTTGAATGAATAAATACTAGAATCTCATAGTCTGCTAAAGATTTTGGAGGTAATGTGGAGACAACATTAAAAATTTTTATTTTTTATTACTCATTTATGAATAGAAATGTTTTTTTTTAATATAGACTTTTACTGATTCAAAAAAAAAATACAAAAAAAAATTATCATCTTGCGCACACGGACATGCTTGGACAACACTCGAATACATCACATCAAGTCGGGCGGTCGCATACGGTCTAGTTGCAGGAGTTCAAATATTTCAACATATTTCAACATATCTGCAGCTCAAATCCGAATTTTCAGCATACGGAAATGATCGTAACTCTCCATTGGAAATGAATGGCTTCCGGTCTGTCGCTTTTTGTTTGTCGTGTGCAGTGGAAAGGTGGCTTAAGATTCCATCTGTGTATGAATTTCTTTACACATTTTTATTAGAACAAATTAATAAACCGAATCGGTAACACTTTAAAACAATCGCCCATTAATTAATGTATTTAAAACACAATTAGTAATACATTTATTACAGTATTTATCCATCATTTTTAATGTTAGTTAATGTTATTTAAGTTAAATAACATTAGTTCATGTTAACTTTGGATTTCAATAATGCATTAGTAAATGTTTAACTATTATTAATAAATGCTTTACAAGATTATTCATACTTACTTGATGTAAGTAAATTTAACATTAACTAATGGACCATTATTCTAAAGTGTTACTCTGAATGTGCTAGTAAAGGAAAAGTGGTGTAGAGCAGTAATCTAGGCAAAACCTGGCTACTTTGAAGAAGCTAAAATATAAGATTTGACATTTTGATCACCGCATATTTTTTAAACCATTCTTTCCAAAAATTTCAATAGAGAACCAATAATTTACATATGTGAAAACACAAACCTTCCCCTTCTGCTGGTGCTTCTGCAGTTCCTCCAGCACAAAGTCCACCTGTTTGGCTGTGGTAAGCGAGGCGATCTTTCCCTCCAGGTTCTTGCAGTAGTGCTGAGCATTGTCAAAACTCTCCCTGCTGGAGTTGATCTGAAGACAGACCTCCCCGACATTGCTCCAGCCGTCTCCACATAGCTGAGCTACAAAGAAGGTCACGAGAAAGAGCGGAATTAGAAGCTTTTATCTCAAGCCTCATATTTTTCCATTTCTCGTTTGAACTTGGTTCTTCAGAAACAGCAGGAGAGCTCTTAACATAATGAAAATTACTCTTTAGAGCCAAGCGAAGCTCTAAAAGGGCCAACAGCTAATTCGAGCAAAGTGGCCGGTTAAAGAAATTTCCACATTGGTAAATGCCAAGCACAATCAGACTGATCCATTTAGCAAATCTACAATTCAAAGAAGACACAAGGTGTCCTGATTCTCTGGTTTCTTTAGGTCAGAATTTACAAAGCACACATAAATTTGAGTACAACATGAATTAAATCACTTCTTTAGATTAATTACAAAATACAGAGATATCGGAGAGAACATCCACCTGTTAAACTCTTATGAACAAAGGCTCTGTTCCAAATTACAAGTATGTCTGGACATCTAAGCTTCTACTGTATATGTATGTGGTGCTAACATAAAGGTTAATCCATAAGGTAAAATACATTTTATTTCAATATATTGTTTGTCACTGTTTGGCAGTCTTGGCTGTCTTTGCACAACACTGTCTTATTTTACATTTTTGACAAATGCATTCAAAGAGAGAAATAACTGAACACTAATTTTAACTATTTAAGTATTTTAGCATTTTATAATCTCTTAAAAATTAGCAGAATAAGGCATTTTTATGCATAATCCCACAAAGAGTCCACTTGATCATTCTCAATATCTCTCAATTTACAATTTATACTAGGTCTGCACGATATAAAAAAAAAACTGACATTGCTTTATTTTTATTTAATGTGATAGACACTCACCGGCCACTGTATTAAGTTCACCTTACTAGTACTGGGTTGGACATCCTTTGCCTTCAAAACTGCTTTAATCCTTCGTGGCATAGATTCAACAAGGTACTGGAAATATTCCTCAAAGTTTTTGGTCCATACTGACATGATAGCATCACGCAGTTGTTGCAGATTTGTCGGCTGCACATCCATGATATGAATCTCCCGTTCCATCACATCCTAAAGGTGCTCTATTGGATTGAGTTTTGGTGACTGTGGAGGCCATTTGAGTACAGTGAACTCATTGTCATGTTTAAGAAACCAGTCTGAGATGATTTGCGCTTCACGACATGGCGTGTTATTCTGCTGTAAGTAGCCATCAGAAGATGGGTACACTGTAGTCATAAAGGGATGGACATGGTCATTATGCTCAATTGGTACTAATGGGCCCAAAGTGTGCCAAGAAAATATCCCCCCACACCATTATACCACCACCACCAGTCTGAACCATTAATACAAGGCAGGATGGATCCATGCTTTCATGTTGTTGATGCCAAATTCTAACCCTACCATCTGAATGTCACAGCAGAAATCGAGACTCAATAGACCAGGCAACGTTTTTTCCAATCTTCTATTGCCCAATTTTGGTAAGTCTGTGTGAATTGTAGCCTCAGTTTCCTGTTCTTAGCTGACAGGAGTGGCACCCGGTGTGGTCTTCTGCTGCTGTATCCCATCCGCCTCAAGGTTGGACATGTTGTGCTTTCAGAGATGCTCTTCTGCACAACTCGGTTGTAACGAGTGGTTATTTGAGTTACTGTTCCCTTTCTATCAGCTCGAACCAGTCTGACCCTTCTTCTCTGTCCTCTGGCATCAACAAGGCATTTGCAGCTACAGAGC
The DNA here is from genome assembly GCA_903798195.1 of Danio kyathit. NCBI lineage: Eukaryota > Metazoa > Chordata > Actinopteri > Cypriniformes > Danionidae > Danio > Danio kyathit. The sequence goes on from LR812530.1 coordinate 33,688,716, forward strand.
TGCCGTTTACTGAATATTTTCTCTTTTTCAAACCATTTTCTGTAAACCCTAGACATGGTTGTGCGTGAAAATCCCAGTAGATCAGCAGTTTCTGAAATACTCAGACCAGCCCGTCTAGCACCAACAACCATGCCACGTTCAAAGTCACTTAAATCATCTTTCTTCCAGATTCTGATACTCAGTTTGAACCGCAGCAGATTGCCTTGACCATGTCTACATGCCTAAATGCATTGAGTTGCTGCCATGTGATTGACTGATTAAAGATTTGCGTTAACGAGCAGTTGGACAGGTGTACCTAATAAAGTGGCCAGTTAGTGTATATTGCGATATAAATGCAGTTTGATTACAAATTACAAATCTCAAATGAAATTTGGAAGAAATGTTATCTCACATTTTACATTTTACAATTGCTCAAAAATAACATTTTACTCAAAAACCCATACCTTATTAATCAAGTGAATTTTCAAGTAGTCTCTTGTTTTTTTCACAGCAGTATGCTACATATTTTTGTTAGCATGTTAATTACAAACTCTGGATACCTGACAAGTCTAATTATGATCATCCTCAGTCTGTTTGCACCACAACAACAACAACAAAAATCTCTCCCATCATCTTGCTGTTCTTACCAGGAAGAGTGTGACATTCCTGCTGCTGAGGATCCCACTGACAGCTGAGGTTAAGGGAGCAGCTCTTGCAGTTGGCCATCTTACTGCAAATCTGCTCATTCCTAATTGGACATTTGGTGAAATTCTTCACCGTCTAGTAAAAAGGAAGTCCAAAGAGATCAAACAAAAGAATATTAGCACACAGAATTGTGTGTAGCACTGGTGCGCTCTTCAGGCCAACTTACAGAAGTGCAGTTACTGAGAGCCGAGATGCATTTCTTGCTGTCACACCACTGACATCCATTAGTGTTGGCGGTACAGCTGGTGCAGTCAGAGAATCTGTAACATCTCTCATCCTCCGTGGCTGGAGCAGAGACAGATGGGAAAAGAAACAAAGTAGAAAGTAGGGGTGAGATGAAGAGCAGAAATACTAGTCCCAAAAAAAGACACTCCTTATGTATTAATATCCAAATGTTTTGAAGCATACATTAATCTAGAAAGACATTTTAGCTCTTCCACAGACAACTCTCATATCAAACCTTTAACTAAAGCGGAAGAAAAAACATTTAGCACTTCAAACACCTTCCATTCTCCATGTACTCCCATTCACAAGACTTCAAACAGTGAGACTTATGTTGGGAATCAAAGAAGCTTCTGTTCTGCATCTCTCTTTTGACAATCCTTTATTTAATAATTAAGAGTGTCTCCATGTCCTTACTTTACTAAAGAAACATTTGTTCACACACATAACTGAAACACAGCTTCTGAATATACAACAAACCTATCTGTTTGAATCTGATAAATAAATTACAGCATTAGGAATGAATTCATCATAGTAGCTAAATATGTGCATTTAAAGGAAATATTAATTGTGTGTTCCTAATTGTGTCATATATGAGATATTTTGATTTGACAGTAACTAATACTGTATCGCTTTACTTTTAAAAATCTATTAACCCTGATTACCATTACAATATGATGCGTTTGTCAGTTTCTTGGTAAATGAATTAATTTTGGCTGCAGTCTAGCCTACATATTAAAGATTTTAATGCTATCTTTAATAGCAAATAATATTTTACTAGATATTTTACAAGACACTTCTATACAGCTTAAAGTGACATTTAAAGGCTTAACTAGGTTAATTAGGTTAACTAGGCAGCCTAGGGTAATTAGGCAAGTTATTGTATAACAATGGTTTGTTCTGTAGACTATCGGAAAAAAAAATTAGCTTAAAGAGGCTAATAATTTTGACCGTAAAATGGCTTTTAAAAAATTAAAAACTGCTTTTATTCTAGCTGAAATAAAACAAATAAGACTTTCTCCAGATGAAAAAACATTATCAGACATACTGTAAAAATGTCTTTGCTCTGTTAAACAGCATTTGGGAAATATTTAAAAAAGAAAAAGAAATTCAAAGGGGGGCTAATATTTCTGACTTCAACTGTATATACATATACACACACACACAAAAAATGTGGCTGTTTATTTTGATACTGAATACTGAACTGAAATCTTTTTGTTCATTAAAGGAAGTGGTTTAAAACAATAAACTGTTTAGAATATATACAATAGATTGTTTTTTAATCTTGGTTTTTTTTAAATCATCTCTACATCATTTCTGAGTACATCCTTTTATGACATAATTCAAACTGCAGGGTCATGTTTTATTTTGTTTAGTTGTTTGCTATGGCACCTGAGACTCTCAGCAGCAGCAGAGACACTCACACACCATAAACAAGACCAGCACTGCCAGGGATTATCCCAGCATGCACCTCTCAAGACCCCAGGAATTGAATTTCAAATGAAACAAAATGAAGCCAAATATTGCACTGGCTGGAGGTCCAGATACTCCCTCTCAAAGTCTAAAGTCTGACTGGTCTTGTGTGATTGGTTGCATTCTGACAGGTGGCAAAAGATCAAACAGCCTGGCGGTCCTGCAGAGCAAAGGAGGGCTGTGGGAAACTCTCCTCTGTGTTTGCTTCAGACAGCTTGTTCCCCCGCTATTACTCTCTCATTAACACAGCCAGTGAGCAATGTAGCAAACCAACCCAAGGGCTTAGATCGGTACACACAAGACGGACTGATTTCTTGGCTTGGGCATGGTGGAAATTGTTTTAGTTGAAGGTGGCAGGGGAGCCTCTAAACCTTTTCCAAATACCTACCAGCTTTGGCAGGGCAGAATGGAGCAGGTGTAGCACTGTTAGTGAAGCTGGGCTCCCAGGACACACAATGGCCTTTTTTCCAAATGCAGCGCACGCCAGGACCTGCGGCCTCACATCGATCCTGCCCCAGGAAGGCCTCACAACTGGGCGGCCTGTAGATCAGTACGTCATTGAGAAGGACACTGGAGAAACCCCCAAACACATACATGGACCTAGAAGGAAAAGAGGTTGAAGGAATTTGAGCATAATACAATATTTTATGAGTGTGTGGTTGTTGTTGTTGTTGTATCTTTTACTTAATGCCATGTCAGCAACCAAGGCTATTTACATGGCAAGAACATTTCAATAAGAAATATACATTAAAAAACAACAAACAAATGAATACATAAATTAAATTAAAAAATTTTGTGTTATACATGTTAAAAATTCAAAAACATTTCCTAGTGTTACTTTGTTAAAAATGTCCTAAAGAAAATTAATTTCATTAAAAAAAGCCTTCTGGAATCATTAAAAGCAGGACAGTCCAGTAAAATGTGTTTTACAGTAAAGGGAGTTGTGCAGTACAAACACAGTACAAACAGTGGGGTCTTCACCTTTGAGTAAAAAGGAAAGGGTTAATCTTGCATGTCCAATACGACATCTGGTAAAAATCACCTGATCAAATCTAGTCTTTTTATGAGTGTGTGTGAGCATGTGTGTTTGTTCAGTCTTCTCACCCATTGCTGGTTACCGCTGTGTGTCCAAAACGATTCGCATCTCTGTGTAAGTTCGGTTTGGGAAGGACCTTCCACTCATCACATGCTGTAAGAAATGAAACACAAACGAAGCATTTTTGACCAAATAATATAAACAACTTTTTCAAGATTTTTTTCCATTCACTTGTGGTTACTGGATAAGATTTAAAAAATGTTTGATTAATTAACTTTTCTAATCAATAGTTAATTGGGTAAAACAGTTGATTTTTTTTTATTAAAAAGAGCCACTTAAAAAATGATTTGATCATAATATCAATATTGACAATAATATCTAGGGATGCTTCATGGTTTCCGCTACATTTATTCTACCATGGTGGGGCGCCACACCAAAATTCATCCTGCCACGGCTACATTACAGCTACTCATTCAAAAAGATTCAGTTTTTTTTTTTTTTATAGCGGGTTATAATAGCAACAAAACGTATTAAAAGGTAAGTGAATTATAACAGCGCAAACTTTTCTGTAATCGTAGTACTGTGCGTTATTTGTTTAAACCTTTAAAGTGACATGCTGACTGACTGACTGACAGACAGGTGCATGATGCGTGAGGCCAGCAAACACGACGTAGTTTTCAGTTAAGATGAACACAGTTTCCATAATTATACTTTATAGCCTATGGCTCTGCATACAATGACTATCTTGCTGGAGTTTATAGCTATTTCACTTTACTTCAGGACGCATTAATGCTGCTCTGTAAGTCTATTGGACGCAATTATAAATGTTCCTAGCAAATCTAATAAATGTTGGAGACATACTTGTTACATAAACACACTAAATCGCACTTCAGCAGCGTTTATTTGAGCGCACACAAGAAAATCTGCACTTGAGCGGAGTATATTTGAGGGCGTGCAAGAAGTTTTGTGCACGAACAGAGGCAAAGAAGATTTGCATGCTCGTATTACACGAATGCGATCTCGACTTGTAATACTGCGCTCATGACATTTGTCATTGAAATAACGCAATTCTCACTATAGGTAGTTGGTAGATCTGTGTCTACCATTCCTGCCGCCACAGCTGAAAAAAATCATAGAGGAAACACTGTACTCTTAAGCACAGGAAACCAGAAAATGTTATTTTTCCTTGGGGAATACCCATCACCTTTTTGATTTGACTCAATTCCATATATTGATACAAAAAAGACATTTTTAAAATTGATTTTCCATGTGAGAAACCACTGACATCTGGACATGTCCATGCAAAGGTTTTAGGGCAAGTACAATTGTCATACTTGATGCCTGTTTATTCAGTATTTTAAGTGTTATGTATTTACAGGTGTAAAAAAAAACAGAAAAAAAATTTAATAAAATAAAATATGTGACAAACATTTAAACTCAGAGTTTCTGCATCCTTCACCAAGTCAAATGTATGACTTTAAGTCCACTATGATTGAAATTTTAGATTTTTTGTAATGGTCTGGTTGGAAAAGCGGGAAAGATATTATCAGCTATTTCTTAGCAACATATTTTAAATAATGTGTCAAAACAAGCAAACCCTAGTTGTACACAAACACTACCGGTCATACAAAAGTTTGGGGTCAGATTTTTTTCGTTTTTTGTTTTAAAGAAAATTATTCTATTTGTCAAGGCGGCATTTATTAAATTAATAAAATAAATTGTTAAATATTTTTTAAAATTTTAAATAACTGCTTTCTTATTGTATGTAGTTTCAAATGACATTATTACTCCAGTCATTATTGCTTTTATTACTATTACCATTAATAATAATAATAATAATAATAATAATAATATTAATAATAATAATAATTAGTATTAGAGTGATTTATGAAGGATCATGTGACTCTGAAGACTGGAGTAATGAAGCTAAAAATTCCTCTTTAAAATCACTGGAATTAATTATTAAATGAAATAATAAACTACTTTTGAACAGTTATTTTATAGTGCAATAACATTTCACAATTTGTACTGTATTTTTGATTAAATAAATGCAGCTTTGGTGAGCAGGATAAGCTTATTTTAAACGTTTAAAAATTGTATTGAACCCAAACTTTTGACCGTTAGTGTAAATTTTTAAGTTTTCTTTAAAAAAGCTTAAACAAGACAAGCTTTAAAAATTACAATAAACTAAATGAACAACAGTGTATCCAGGTCAGTGTCCTGACCAAATATGGTCTATAAATACATGGACAACTTTTAAATAGATGTTATTGTAAGGAAGATAATTAAACCATCTTGGTAAATAGAGTTATAAATAGAGTTGGATGTGCATTGGCCATATTGAGTAGTTTACATGGACATAGAAAAATTAATATCTGTTTAAAATGATTTAATGCCTACAAGACAGCATTTTAGTAAATTTAACAGAATTTTTTAAGTCAGTACTAAGTCTACAAATACTAAGTTTGGTCGACTTGTTATTTCTATGAATGTCTGAGGAGTCTATATTATGGGAGATAAAGAGTGAATGAAAGTGATGCCAGTGCACTACAGAATGCCATGTGCATTCATTTCTCCAGAGCAAAAACAAAACAAAAGAATGAAAATGGATGTTAAAGTGTGTGTGAATGTCCCTTTCATCAAAGCAAGCATTAGGAATTTCTTTATAAATATTGATAAATCTTACGTTTTTTAAATGGTAATGCATGTCAAAAGCGCAAGTACAAACCTATGTCATAAGCAAGGAAGTCAGCAGAAAAGCACTTGGCTCCATTGCTAAGAGAGGTGTCATTATGGGTGTTTCCTCCAAAGATGAGCAGAGTTCCTCCCAGCAGCACAGATGAATGCAGGTATCGTGGGTAACCACTTTCTCTGAGAATCGTCCTGCAACACCCAACAAATATGATTGTGCTGTTGCACCATATCTGAGTTCAACAAGCCTTTTTTTGTTTCCTAAATACATCAGCACACTCTTACCATGTGCGGGTCTGAACCTCATAGCGGTAAAGATCATCCACCAGACCGTATTTGTTTGCTGGGAGAGATCTGTAACCCCCGTGGACGTACACACTTTTGCTGCCTCTATCATACACACTGCTGTGGCCGTATCCACCCTGAGCAATCGCTCCTCTGGTCTCTGGCACCAGCCACGTGTTTGTCCCTGGACAAAGAAACAAAATCACAATTACTGTAAAATAAAAAAATGGCACCTTTAGAATTTCCCCTCCAAAATGAACATAGTTCACCCAAAAGCTAACATTTACTCAACATTTGCTCAGCCTCAAGTGTTTCCAAACCTTTAGAAGTTTCTTTTTTTTCTGTTGAACACAAAAGAAGATATTTTGAAGAATGTTGGAAACCGGCAGCCATTGACATTCATAGGAGGAAAAAAAGTTTTTTAGAATTCTGGCTACCGGTTTCCAGCCTTCCATCAAAATATCTTCTTTTGTGTTCAGCAGAAGGAAAAAAACTCAAACAGATTTGGAACAGGTGAAGGATAAATTTATGACAGAATTTTTTTTTCGTGAACTATGCCTTTAAACACGTTTCTGCATAATGAGCTGAATAACAATGAGTTACCTAATTCCAACAGGATCTGGTTTGTGATACGAGTTCATAACACTTGTCAGATCACTTGAGAACATAAAGATTATGCCCTGATCCAGGAGTTTAACAGGATTTAAAAAAAGGTACAGATTATCCAAAAGCTTCAGCCTGAGACCCACCGTCTCTAAAAATATTAGCTGTTCACTGCTTTTCTTAAAGAACCACAGCTCCATCTACTGGACTACCGGTGCAAGACAAATTATGAAACACTCAAATCTGCTCTCGTTTTAATCTCTCTTAAAAATCTCCTGTTTTTTTTAACAATAAAATTTACAACCAGTGTTGCTATTGTTAAAAAATGTAAACTGAGTTAGCTACATAGTGGAGTTTTTTTATTGTAATAAAATATTAGGGATGCTCCGATCAGGATTTTTGCAGCCAATACATGGTGATCAGCCAATACTGAGTACCGATTCTGATTCTTCAAGCTTTATATAACTTTGCCATTGCACAAGTTACCCTTTAAGTATGAGATCTCGCCTTACTTAAGATAATAAATTAAGGATTTTGCATACAAATAATAGTCAGAAAAAACTTAAAAAAAGAAAAAAAAAAAGATAAAACAGATAAAAAATGCTAAGAAAAATGACTAATAATGCAATTTGGAAGCATTGCTCATGTGTTGTAGCGCTGCTAATGCATAACCTGGGCGCATAAACCAGATGCATCTTCCTCTGCTTGCAAACTTATAAACAAAAACTTGAGATAGGTTCATGAGATCGGCCAGATCAAAGAGTACTGATCGGCCGATACCAATCTTCCGATCGATCGGAACATCCCTAAAAATATATATTTTAGGACTGAACAATATATCGTATTGCACATTAGTATTGCAATATTGCAATAGTCACATTGCTGGATTTGATTATGTATTAAAGATTAAAAGATAAATATATTATTAAATATTACTATACAATGATGACCATGTTATTTTACGTTTAATTGATAGTTCAATTTCTGTACTTGAATACTGTTACACACCCCAGAAAACCATGAGGCACTGATGATTTAACTTAAAAGTTTTTGCTCTGTCATATTTATATTGTAATTTATCACGTTATGCAAAACAAAACATGCAATGTCAGATTTTTCCAATATTGTACAATTATATATATAAACTTTTAACAAAGTTGAAGTACTAAAACTGAAATAAGAAATTATAATAAATTATAAATATAAAAAACTAATACAGTTATTAAAGAAAAAAATAAATAAATAAAATTAAATATTAAAAGGATCATGGAAAGGTCAAGCTAATTTTATGTTTGAGGTTCACTGGGAATATTATGGAGAAAAAAAAAACTTTTTTTTCATTTAAATCAACACTCAGCTTTTAGGCTTGTAAATAAATGGTCTACTTCAAAGTTTTTGAAAACAATATTCATACGAAACATTTACAGTCAAATGTGTTTCTATGAAAACTGTGTGGTGTTTTAACAGCCCAAAAGCCTCTTACATGCCAAGAAATTAAAATGGAATTTTCCTTCCTTCCTTCAACGAGTACTATATAAAAAATATTCAAATAATAACGTATATACATAACCTTTCAATACCTAATAAACAATTCTAAAAACCACCAAGTCAGTCACTCACTGATGTTATACTCCTGAACATTGCTGATGTAGCTGTAGATGGAGGAGTAGCCGAAGATGACCACCATCACCACATCACCGTTATCCAGCTCCACCACATGAGCGGAGTGGCCCTCCACAGCATACACCTGGCCATGGGCTGGAACACTGGGAGACTTCTGCATCCACGTCATGCTGGGTATGTTAAACACCCACAGTTCATCTGTTACATTACTGGCACCCATCTCCAACTTGCCACCAAACATGTAGATGTCATCCTGAAAGGCACAAAACAGATTTAAATCAAAGTCCTGGAAAAAGGTTTAATCTGGTAAAACTGGGTTTTTTTATTCCATTTATTTATTTCAGATAAAGCCAAAATGAATGTGTTAATTAGTGTGAATAACAATAATATACCCTACTCTGTATTATGTTCTTTATAGTGGTTTAAAGTCAATACTGTTTAATAACAATATTTATTTCAATATTTTAGTTCGTTTATGTTCACAAAGGCTGCATTTATGTGAAAAAACAAATACAGTCAAGTTCAGTTATATTGTTAAATAATATTGCAAATTAAAATAATTGTTTCTATATTAAATATAGTCTAAAATATAAATGCATTCCTGTAATGACAGCCAAATTTAGCTTTTAGTGTGACAAGATCCTACATAAAATATGCTGATTCTAATATGCGGATTCTAATAAGCATTTCTTCTTTTTATCAATAATGAAAATAAATGTACTGTTTAATAAAGAATGTATTATGGATTCTTTGACGTATAAAGTTCAAAAGACTAGAATTATTTTAAATATAAATCTTATATAAAAAAAATGAAATATATAAATCTAAATGCAATATTATAGCATTTATAGTCTGTTTTTAGAAAACCGAAAGCATTCTTGCTGAATAATGTGTTCATTTCTATTTATTACCTGTACTATTTAAAAAAAAAAACTCCTGAGCCTTAACATTTAACTTGTAGTACATATACATTTTCATGGTGGAATTAAATTATCATGGAAGTGTAAACAAATATTAAATATTGCCCATAACAAAACCAACATCATTTGTAGAAATGCTAATGTAAGGACCATAAACTGAATGATTACATTCATAAATTGTGGAAACTGTCATTCTTACTTCATTTATTGCAGAGAAGAAGAAGTGTTGTAGCAGGATACTCTTGCTCAGATAATCAAAGCAGACTGAATTATATAGCATAAACAAAAGCTACAATATGTAATCAGCTAAATAGCCTTGCTCTATCATCCTGACACTAATTACAATCATTTAGATTAAAGATTTAAAAAAGAAAAATCTTTCTGTAACATTTGAGCAGTGATGTTACCCGATATAATGCCAAGGAGTGTCCGTATCTCGGCAGGGGTCCGCTACTGATGGGAACAGTGTTCCAAATGCCACTTTCCAGATTATAACTGCAAAGAAAAAAATAGCAGCTGACATCCACTAAAGCAGTGGGGTTTTTTTTTCGTTTCTTTTTTTTTATTTTTGAGATAGTTAAACAATATTTTGCTGAAACAATGAATAGAATATTATGATAGATGACATATATCACACACCCATAATTGTTATAATTAAAATGGGAGAAAAACTTGCCAAAATTGATAAGTGGTTTAGAATTGCACAAATTACCCAATGTTGTATTAGTTAACAATATCTCTGAAAAGTAACAGTTTGAGTTTTGACTGAAATGCCGTATCCACCGTGTCAGAATCACTCTTTACACAAAGAGTTTCCCTCTGAGAATATTCATACTCACAGCTTCTACCCTCAAACTGTCAAATGAATCAAACTCCGCTCCCACCACTCAGGCTCATCCTGAATTAATATTAGTATCATTACTACAGCTGCTGTTCTACACTTTTATTTTTGGATTATTCTCATTGGGCACGTTTACACGGACAGTAATATTCTGATTTTAATACAATTAAGACAATACTGTGATTAAGAGTCTATCATGTAAACTGATTTTTGATGACCTTATTCATAATCGAACTAAATAGAAATCAAATTAAGACATGTGGAGTATTCCTATTTTAGTCACATTATTGATGTGCAGTATAGACATGTAAACACCTTAAACTATTACCAATTTGTAAAACGTAGAGAACACATTTTTGGTGCTAGTGGGAAAATACGAATATGCTGAGAATTCTGGAAGAAATGGACATTAAGAAGTGTCTTGACTTTAAAGTGACTTTGTAAATGAAAAGTTAGTTAATGAAACGGCAGAGGTGGCCTGTTGCTTGGAAATTTGTATCCACTGTCGTGTGTTTGAAACAAGCAGCAACTTCCCGCTCTCCTTCGTGAAGCAATAACAGAAGTAACTGAAACTGCAATTCATCGAAATTCTGCTAGTCCTGGCTCCATAGTAGAGCAAATTCCTATTGACCCCACTGTTAAAATGGCCAACTTCACAGCAGAAAAAAATGTGTTTATAGCCTGGTACGAAGAACGATTTGTGCATATAGCTAATATTACCCTTCATGACTACTGTGAGAGGTGAATTTCTTATAACTCATCTGTTTCGTTTATATTAAGTCTGCATAATTAAGGGCGTGGCCACTTAAGTGACAGCTAGGTTGGCGTCACTTCACCTCAGCTGATTCCGGCTGATTAGCCGCTGAACTCGCCATATACATGGCATTTTTGTTTTGTTTTATGTGGCTTTACATAGTCAATTGCCTTTTGGAATTATTTCCTACAATTATCAGATAATATGGCATGCTGTGTGCACTTAATTGTGCTCACAAACCATTCACGTGGCCTCCATTTCCCAGGTGAGTGAAATTATATACTTATACCATATCTATTAATGTATTTGTTTTATTTAAGATAATTTATCATTCATAATTTTCTATAGAACTGTAATGCACTCCAGAATCTGACAGATTGATTAGCTGCAGGCTCTAGAACAGTATCTGAAACATTGTAATACAGTGTTATGCCTGGATTTCATAAATATTCTTGCATTTACTAACACAGACTATATTTGAAGTGTTTGGAAGTAATTCACGTTTTCCTCCTGTAGAAAAACGTCATAAGAACAATGTTTAGTGGCTCAATGTATTACAACATTGTTTTTAAACGTCTAAACACTTTATTGATATACACAACCAAGCACAAGTGGTCAGAACACAAACGAGTCGCTGGTAATGAATTATAAAGCATTTCTCCCAAAGAAAAGCCTGTCTAAGCAAAATGCTAGCAGGCATTTGTAGCTCCGCCTCTTTGCCCTTGTTTGGTATCCAGCGGTTGGTGCGATGACGCGCAAACAAAATGGTGACGGTTGGCCACACCTACTTGTAGCTTCTGAGTGATGCCACGAATACTACGTCCATATCTTTTACAGTCTATGATTTGAAAGCATAGTGTGAGAAATTAACTGCAGTTGAAATTGTCACAAAATTAAAAACAAAATGTCCACAATCACATATGGTGCAATGACGAAAATGAACTGTTGTTTCGTAAAACTTGTGTTGAATGGTGACATAATAACGTTAATCGAGCTATGCACTGTACCAAGGAACCTTCAAAAAGCAACTCATTTAACACCTTAACCATATTACGGTCTTATTCAGATTAAGGCAAATAATTAGATTTCTGATGTCCACGTAAACGTAATCAATGAATGGAAGCGCGTATGCAGCTCAGCCTAGTGCAAATGATGAACTGCATGCATACTGTGCATACTAAGTACTGTGCATTACCACTTACTTGAGAATCATCTGAAAGTTGCTGTAGTTAAACGTGTAGCCGCCGACAACCCACATGACCTTTTCCTGCACCACCGCTTTATGAGATGCTCTTCCCAGCGATGCTCCAAAAGGCTTCATAGCGGACATGATCCAGTAAGACTCAGTGGAGGGAACTGTAAGCGAGCAGTCCGGACCTGAGAAAAAGCAAAGCAATGCTTGCATAATAAACAGGGTAAATGTGAAAAAAAAGAGGGTTTGGAAACTTAGGGATTGTGAGAGAACTGAGGGTTTGTGGGTAATAATGAATATACAGCTATAGAAAAAACAAGAATACGTTTCTCTGGATTTACTGAAGTGATTAGATAGGGGCTTGAGTAAAACACTAATGTTTGCTTATATATATATATATATATTATATAAATATATATAGCATTTCTCCCAAAAATCAAACTAAATATTGCCATTTAGAGCAAATGTTTTAATCACGGTTCTTCCACCAAATATTGTCTAAACATTTTTATAAACATTTCTGAAAACATGGCACCTTTCTTGTTCATTCATTCATTCATTCATTCATTCATTTTCCTTCGGCTAAGTCCCTTATTTATCAGTGGTAACCACCGCGGAATGAACCGCCAACTGTTTTTCATCTTTAAAAGATCTTTCACCTTTTATTTTATGCAAAAAAAACTAAATAACAGCAATTTTATTTTAAATTTTCTATCGTTATGTCATATTAGATAAAGTTACATTTTGTTATCATAGTTAAAACAATATAATTGTAACAACAACGCCAATATACACAGCCCTATACAGCATATAAATCGTTTTAAAATGAAAACAAACTAAATTAGTAGTTTTACATTCGTGATGTGTCTGTTATCCTACACCACAAAACTACAAAAATGAGAATATGTCCCTTAAAGTACAAATGAAATCAAAACTAACCATATTTTTTTTGTTTGTTTTGTGGTGAACAATTCATTTGTGCATGTCATTAAGAAAAAAAATGTATGCTCCTGTAACCTAAACTTAAAATCTAAAAATGAACTGTTTGTTTTCAGTTAAATTCTCAGGTTACGACTGTCTGTATGACATACTGTACTTAACCACACGTTTCCAACTGTCAATTTTGACAACAAATTGAAATGGTGAGCAGGAGGTGTAAAAGAGGTTGTAAAAGCTCTCACGAAACCCTTTTCTCAATCTCTTTTCTTCCTTTTCTCAACCTTTCTATATATATATATATATATATATATATATATATACAGGCAGTGCAGAATTATTAGGCAAATGAGTATTTTGACCACATCATCCTCTTTATGCCTGTTGTCTTACTCCAAGCTGTATTGACCTTATTCTTCAACGCGGAAGTGCGCTCGTTTTTGCGATTGTTTTAGAACTTCCGATTCAGTTGCCTATGGGAGAAATGACTAGGAATAATAAACGGCCGAAAATGGTCAAACTACTCGCTCTACAAACAAGTGTTTGCATGATTATACAGACAAAATAGAATAATATAATGGGAAAACCTCAGTTTGCAACATCAAGCAGCAAAACGGGCTGTTTTTAACATCTAAAAATGAATGGAAGTGAATGAGACCGGAAGTCTCGAGCCAAAATGACTCAAATGGCTGCGCCCGCTCGTACGCAGAGAATAAGGTGAATAGGCTAGAAAGCCTACTACCAATTAAGCATATTAGGTGATGTGCATCTCTGTAATGAGAAGGGATGTGGTCTAATGACATCAACACCCTATAACAGGTGTGCATAATTATTAGGCAACTTCCTTTCCTTTGGCAAAATGGGTCAAAAGAAGGACTTGACAGGCTCCAAAAAGTCAAAAATAGTGAGATATCTTGCAGAGGGATGCAGCACTCTTAAAATTGCCAAGCTTCTGAAGCGTGATCATCGAACAGTCAAGCGTTTCATTCAAAATAGTCAACAGGGTCGCAAGAAGCGTGTGGAAAAACCAGGGCGCAAAATAAACTGAGAACTGAACCATGAACTGAGAAAAGTCAAGCGTGCAGCTGGCAAGATGCCACTTGCCATCAGTTTTGCCATATTTCAGAGCTGCAACATCACTGGAGTGCCCAAAAGCACAAGGTGTGCAATACTCAGAGACATGGCCAAGGTAAGAAAGGCTGAAAAACGACCACCACTAAACAAGACACACAAGCTGAAACGTCAAGACTTAAATAAGAAAAACTAATGACATGGCGTCCTTGTTCACCTGAGCTGAACCCCATAGAGAACCTGTGGTCCATCATCAAATGTGAGATTTACAAGGAGGGAAAACAGTACACCTCTCTGAACAGTGTCTGGGAGGCTGTGGTTGCTGCTGCACACAATGTTGATGGTGAACAGATCAAAACACTGACAGAATCCATGGATGGCAGGCTTTTGAGTGTCCTTGCAAAGAAAGGTGGCTATATTGGTCACTGATTTGTTTTTGTTTTGTTTTTGAATGTCAGAAATGTATATTTGTGAATGTTGAGATGTTATATTGGTTTCACTGGTGAAAATAAATAATTGAAATGGGTATATATTTGTTTTTTGTTAAGTTGCCTAATAATTATGCACAGTAATAGTCACCTGCACACACAGATATCCTAATAATTCTGCACTCCCTGTATATATATATATATATATACACACACATATACACACAGATGAAGTCAGAATTATTAGCCCCCCTTTATTTAATAGAATTTATCTTTTTTTAAATAATATTTTTTTTCTTTTCTAATTAAATAATAAATAACCTCAACTAGATCAGAAAGAGTACAAAGGCCATTTCACATTACACAGAAAAAAATTGATTTAATATAATAAATAAATAATTTACAGAGAATTGTGTAGACTCCACAACTCAATGTACACTAAACCAGTCCAGCCTAAAAGGCCGCATCACTAATATAAAGCCTAATTGAATTCCAGATTTTGAAAAATATGTTTTGTTTGTTTGCCAATCCTTATCTCAATTATTCCATGGGCAACACATAATTTAAACTCCAAATTTAGGTTTCAAAAACAGGTGCATAATCTGACTTTTTTCTTTGCTAATATCATACACAATCCCAATCTTTTTTTTTTTTTTTATAATTATTTTTATAAGAGTTTTCACCTTTATTAATAGGACAGTGGAGATTTACAGACAGAAAAGTTTGGGGAGCAGAGAGAGGGGAAGGATCGGCAAGGGACCTTGAGCCGGGAATAGAACTCGGGTCGCCACGAGCACCTGGGTGCTATATGTCGACACACTAACCACTAGGCTATTGGCGCTGACTATCCAAATTTTTCTGAATGAAATTTCTCTGGGAACTGTCACAACACGAAAAAAAAAAAAGGTCGCAACTTCCAGTTCATGCAAATTTTCAGAAAAGAGTCTGCAATCTTCCTATGGTCATTATTATATCGGTGTATGTCCTGTCTCTCCTGGCATGAGAAGCTGTCAGTGTTAATTGTGGTTTGACACTTGGTGACACTGTATAAAAAGCCTGTTAATAAGGACGCTAAAGTGATGCAGAGGTGACAAATCCACTATCATACATTCAACACCAGAGGGAGACAACCTACATAAATGACCAAAACTACCTGAAACGCAATGCTCTATTGGGAAGGTCTGGAAAGGTCTCAGATTTTCTAAGCGTCCTGTGGAGAGAGAGGAAATGAGAGTGGAAAAGAGCAGTACCTTGCCAGCTGTCATTGCACACGCAGAGTTTCTCTCCGGAGAAGTCGCAGTAGCCATGATCAGGGCTGCCACAGTTGTTTCTGCAGTACGGGATGTCACAGGCCTCGCCCTTCCAGAAGTTCTCGCAGTCACAATACACACGACTCGCTATCGAGTTCCCCGAGGAGCACTTCCCGTGGCCAGAGCAGTTATTTGGACATGAGTTGATTCTGTTGAGGGAGAGATGAAGAAAGAAGATTGCTAAGCAAAGGTGAGAAAAGTCCACAAATAAAAGGGTGTATAATGTGCATTAGTATCAGGCAGCAGACACATGCACTCATTAGAGCTAGTGATGTCACTGTGAGGAGCAGGGTTAGGTGAACACATAAAAAAGCATGCATGCCAGCTTGCATGTGCATCTAGTCTGCAGCATGGCATAAGCCTTTAAAATGTCATAGATATTCAGTAAAAGTTGGCATTTTTTCCAGTTTTCCCTTAACATGCAAAACGTCCTATGCACAATTGGAAAGAAACACGCACTTAGGGTGCTTTCACACCTTTAGATAAATTGTTTGGTTCCAAAACAGGGATTAGAATTGTTACAGTGTTGCTTTTTGTTCTTGGTGCGGTTTACTTTCACACGGCAAAGTTTCTAAACGGACCAAAAATAATAAAACAAGTCATGTGCGAGTAACTCTTTTCCCTTTGTTCAGAGTTTGTTTTTTTTTTCATAACTGCGCTCAGCAACATCGTTATTTTAATTTGTGACGATGAGAAATTAGACATTATAGGCTTTATGAACTTTAATTTTGAATAGTGACACCCACAGACATAGTCATTACCAAATATAAATCACAGGTAAGAATTTATCATACATACCCTCATTTTAATTGTCAAGGGTTGTAAATTATATATTGATTGATTATATATCAGAAGTCAGGTAAACCAAAAAGTTAATGATATTACATATACAGTTGAGGTCAGAATTATTAGCCCCCCCCTTTGCATTTTTTTTTTCTTTTTTAAATATTTCCCAAATTATGTTTAAGAGAGCAAGGAAATTTTCACAATACGTCTGATAATATTTTTTTTCTTATGGAGTAAGTCTTATTTGTTTTATTTCGGCTAGAATAAAAGCAGTTTTTAATTTTTTTAAAGCTATTTTAAGGTCAAAATTATTAGCTCCTTTAAGCTATTTTTTTTCAATAGTCTACAGAACAAACCATCGTTTTACAATAGCTTGCCTAATTACCCTAACCTGCCTAGTTAACCTTGTTAAGCCTTTAAATGTCACTTTAAGCTGTATAGAAGTTTCTTGAAAAATATCTAGTAAAATATTATTTACTGTCATCATGGCAAAGATAAAATAAATCAGTTATTAGAAATGAGTTAGTAAACTCATTTACTAATATATATATATATATATATATATATATATATATATATATATATATATATATATATAGAAACAGTTCAGTTAGACATGCATGCCTTTACTTTTATATTCAACATAAAACTTTTAGTAGGACTGGGCGATTAATTGAAAAGTAATAGAAATTGACATTCAGAATCTATAATAGATCAAATTTTTCCAGGTCAATCTTTTCAATTGCTTTCCCTCCCATGTGTGGAGTCATGTGACCCCACTCTGTTAAAGCTAATTTACACTTATTATATTATGATTTATACTTATTATACTAATCTGATATTATACTTCTGCCAAGCGCACGCGTACAGTCCGGCGCAGCGTTCGCATACCCGCACACCTCTCAAAAAATGTCACAACAGCGCCTAGCGCAAGCTTTGTGATTGGTCAGTTTGGTAGTGGTGACGAGGGTGGGCGGCACAGAGAGTCGCGTTTTAGTCAATGCGTGTCTGAATGTCAGTTGTTTAGCACTGATGTTCAATAAAGAATCATAGATAGTAGATAGTGCGTGTTTCCTTCAATTATTTTAAATGCACTCTACATTCAAAAATCTTTCACTTATAACATGTGAGCATATTTACTGTACAAAACTTGTGAACTTACATAAAACATAAAATAATCGTTCATTAATTGTAAAATATTTAAAATGTTCAATTAATCGAGATTTTGATTTTAGGCCAAATCGCCCAGCCCTAGGATATAGCCACTGTGATATAGTATGTTAGTACGTTGGATCGTATTGCTTTTTCCCTACAACTGAACTACTCCAGAGTTCAATACAGTCAAGCTGAGAGCACCTCATTCTGTTGACCATTTGATTTGGCATGGATTAGAGCGTGATTGTGGGGTTCACATATGCCCAATAGAATCACGCCTTAGGGGGCAAACGCGTCAAGTTCCGAAACAAACATCTAGGTGTGAAAGCACCCTTAAAAAAACAAAACTTAATTGCTTACATGCACCAGCTGACAGTATGTACACATCTGAGTTGGCTTTTTTGACACACTATATATTAGTCATTACATTGAATAAGTACATAGCTACACATCAAACCTACTAGGTTTTTATTTTCAGTAAAAACCTTTTTCTTTGGGTGAGGATGCTTGCTTTTTGAGTATAATTTGCACATCACACAGAAATGTCTCCAATTTTATTCAATGTATCTTAATCTAGGTTCCAAAGATGAACATAAATATAGTTTTAATGAAATCTGAGAACTTTCTCTCCCTCTAAGAAATGACTCTTTTCCAAATAACAAGGTATGATTGAGCTTCTGTTTATAATCTCTGATCAAAGATTGTAAGGGTAAAGAAGCCCAAGTTAAATCAGTTCATCTTCTAAAGCAAGCATGTCTCTCCAGATAATTTGAATTAAACCACTTAAATCATACGGATTTCATTTTTTTTTTATCTTTTTATCAACTTTCTGAGGCAGTTTTGGATGTTTTTCAGTTTTTAAAACAGCTTTCAATGGATGAACAAAAATCTCTGAGATTTAATTAAAAATATCTTTATTTTTGTTCCCAATTATAAAAAAAACAAAAGTCTTATGTGTTTGAAACAGCGTGAGGACAGTGAAAATAGTGTTGATGTGCAGTCCCATTAGCTCTTCTGTGCTGAAAGCATGATGAAATACTCACGAGTAGAAGATTTCAAATCCTGTCAGGTTGTAGGCAGCATCGCTAAAAAAGTGCAAGAGTGCGTAGCCTGAGTTGGTCTCCACTTCAGGGACAGTCTCATTCCCTTTCACTTCAGGGACAATGAGACCACTGTGAGACAATTACAGGAAAAAATGCTGGTTAGAAATGGTTGTCTAGTCTTTCTCATAGAAGTGGTGGCTAATTCTATTTGTCATGCAGTACAGTAAAAATTTCCTGTGATTTAGGACAGAGCAAACTAGGACACAAGGGAATGTTAAAGGGTATATGGAAAATTTGAGACAAAAGGAAAATACTTCACAAAGTATTTGTAAAGGCTCGTACACACCGGGATGCTTTTCGCTCAAATTTATCGTCAGTGTTTTTCCGAGATGTTTTTCTGCATTCAAACCCAGGCGATTTAAATCAGCGTTGAGCAGAGTGAACACGCAAAATCACCCCTGACATTAGATGGCGCTTAATGAACTTGCAAATCATGAAAGAAAATTTTATTGAAACTCACCATTAAATCCCATTTGCTACTCTCCACTTCTACTAACATTATTGTTGTTGCTGTAGCGGTTGTCATACACCTTTTTGTGTTTAGAAACCAATGAAAAAAGCAGCTCCACATTCATACTGGCTGTTTCTCAATTCCAAGAATGCAGAGAACAGACTTGCATTCTTGTGAAGACTGGTCTTGCCAGGTTACCTCGGAAGAACGAACTCGGGAGACCGCAAGAACAGAGAACGCGTCCTGTGAGAAATGAGATGCTGCGTTCTTCCTGAAGGTCACGTGACCTTTAAGCATTTTAAATGGCAAATTATTTAAACATTACAGCATTCATACAACAATTTATTGTTGTTCCCATTTTCAATATACAGTTGAAGTCAGAAATATTAGCCCCCCATTGATTTTTTTTATGCCTTTATTAAGATTTTCATGGTAATGTTTACTTTGACAGTCTCATTTAGAGAAACTCCTGAGATTAAAAATAAAAAAAAAAAGTTATATCTCTGAACTTTAATAATAAATTCATATAAAATGCTGCGCATCCCACCTCCTTTATTCAGTCGCAATGACTTCTGGGACTTTAAGAGCGAGTTTGGTGCTCAAATCTGAATCAGTGCTTCCTCGATACCAGGAACACATCCGGGAACTTTCATGCATCCTCCATTCTTGCAGTCTTGAGTTTTGGAACTGAACTTCGGCAGTTGATGATGACGTTACACAAGAACAAGAGGACACAAGAACGCTGTAGAATGCATATTGAGAAACTGCCCTTGGCTGGTTCTTCCATCAGGAAGAACGCAGCATCTCATACCTCAGAGGATGCATTCTCTGTCATCGCGATCTCCCGAGTTCGTTCTTCCGATGTGCCCTGGCAAGACCGGTCTTCACAAGAACACAAGTCCGTTCTCTGCGTTCTTGGAATTGAGAAACAGCCCTTGCCTTGAAGCATCATCTTCTTCATTGAATGAAAGTGAAACTGAAATCACCTCCACTCTCTTGCACTGGAGCGCCTCCAAGTGGTATTTACTATTACTTTAGCGGCTCTGGGCACGTGAAAACAAAAGTGCCAATCTGATTGGTGGAGAAGTTTTGACATAGCGCTTCAAAACAAAAAAAACGAGCATGAGGTGTTTCTTTAAAAATGACGCTTTTACACCTGGCAATCACATTAGCTCCCTTTGTTTAGTCACGAGGTGTTAAATGTCGACAAAAAAACGCAAGCAAAAAGCGTCCCGGTGTGAATGGGCCTAAGCCTGTGAAGTTAAGTGAATATGTTAACTTAGGGCTGGGTGATTAATCGAAAAGTAGTCGGAATCGACATTCAGAACTTATATTTGACCAAATTTTTCCAAGTCAATGTTTTTCCAATGACTTTCTCTACCGCGTGATGAGTCAAGGGACCCTGCTGTTAGGCTGAGGCTGATATATACTTCTGCAGGCACATCTGATCTCTGGTCAGGTAGGACGATGGACCCATTTTTGAGCCTTACTTTGCACTACAATGGCGATGATTGGAAGCTGCGCCAGAGATGCATTGAGATGGCGTATTTGCCTTTACATTAAAATTATTATTTTCAATAAAATATTTGTTTATAGAAGATGCAAGAAATGCACGGTATAAAATATTTACACCATATACAAGGGTTATTTTATTTAAAAGAGATTTTTCTACTTTCAATATAAAAAACAATGAAAATATATTTTTTTCCAAAAGTACAAGTTATTTATTTTCACTTTTTTTATTGGAAAAGTTTGTTTTAGTTAATGTGCGTTATTAACTTCAGTTGTACAGCACTGATGTTCAATAAATTATCATTGATAGTAGATAGTGTGTGCTTCCTTCATTTATTAAAGTAATAAAAATATCAAGTACAAAACCTGTCAGTGAATTATGAGGATAAAAAAAATAAAATAAATAAATAAAATAATCGTTCATTAATCGTAATCGAGTCAAAATGTTCAATTTATCGAGATTTTGATTGTAGGCCAATTCGCCCAGCCCTATGTTAATCTCCACATTTATCATGTTTAAAGCAATTATTTCTTAATGCATTGTTTTGCTTGCTCCAGAACTTTTACAGAAATCATTTTAATATGCAGATTAATAAATATAAAAATAAATATATATTTAACCTGACACACTGTTAAATAAAAAAAAAAAACATTTTTCAGATAATACTTGAATATTTTGTCTCAATAATATCACAAATAAAAATAAAATTCACAAAAGGCCTTTAAGCATAAAAACAGCATTTGTATTTTCTCAAATGGGGATCCTCATACTTGTGCACTTGGCATAAAAACCCCTAAAACTGAGTATTTTTCAGATACACACTCACCTGAAGACAGCTACTAATGGAGCATAAATAGAATCTCCGTCGTAGACATACATGTGGTCCCAGCTACATTCGGTCGCAAAATGGTTAAATCGTAACCTCAGGACTGCGTTTGGGCTGAAAAACAAAGGTGATGACATAATGCTTAAGAATGTGTTGCTGGCCGCGTAATCCATTATGAGAACATATAACAGCAGACTCATTTCTGCCAAGTCTGATGGGCTCAAGGCAGAATGCGCTCCTCCAAGCCTTTTCTGGTAACCCAACACAGAAGAAAACACCCTTGTAAGGGCTGCCCAAGTGTATTTAAATAGGGGTTATGCAATAGGAAAGTGTGGGCACAACAAAACACAGTCAAACTTTGATGCAAAAATGACACTTACTAGCCCTCAATCAGCCAGGTGCACTTCGTTTTAAACTTGTAGTTGATAGGACCATCTGTTAGGTATCCAGACGGCTCAGTCAACCTGAAAAATAACATCAGAGGATCACATCAAATTCAGCCCAAGGGACAAACAATACAATACTATGTGTAAAAAATAAATAAATAAATAAAAAAGAAGTCGGAAGCTTTGCAGAAAAGTGCTGTTTCAGTACAAGTAGGCACAACGATGAAATCGGTTTCTGTGGTTACTTATAGCCATATGGACACAGGCTTGTGTGGGAGCAGATCCACAATGATTCACTGCTCCAAATGTGCTCATGACACAGGCCCAACCAATCAGCCGCCTCTCCCTCAGGACTGCAAACAGAACCATCGGGCCCATGGAGTGACAGCGCAAGGATCCGTATTGCATCACCATGAAACACTCAGCGTTTGTATGTGTCACAGGCCACATTAACCACAGTAAGCTGGCAGCATTGTTTGCCCAGACAGGGCCTATTGTTTGTTGATGCCGACTTGAAGAGATGCATCCTTATAAACAATGACCTCAATATTCCACAGACACACTCTTAATTGAACAAGCTTACAAAAGGCAAACAATTCATAGGGCGAGTTCAACAAGGACATCAATCGAAAGGATCTTCTGTCCTGACTTCTTGAGAAACATATTGTAGTAGCTGTTGCAAATTGGTGTTGCATAAGTATCTTGGAGTGAACCAACAATATTTATAAAAACCGGAACACACCAAGTCGATGCCAAACAACTAGTGCTGAAGAAAGCCAACTGTGTTGTCGGCTCACGTTGGCTCGCATCTGGACCAAAAAGTTGCCTGTGAATACACCGAATGGACAGCAGCCTTCTGAACCAAGAGTGCCCGTTCTGCACCTGTGTGGGAGGAGGTGCAGGTGGCAGTATATCTGTTTGCTCATTCAAAACGGGAAACCAGAACTTTCAACCCGTGTGAACGCAGAAGAAAGTTTGCTGGAAAGAGCGCGTTCACATCTAGAACGTGCTGACGTGAGAAGTCTACTTTAGCCAATCAGAACACTCAGACACATCCGCGCCGTTTATGAAGATAAAAGCCTTTGATTATTTTTCCAGGCACATATAGCCGCTAGATGTTAGTCAGATAAGGTTTCTATGTTCCTTCTTAATGCCAACTGTGTAAATAATTATCGATAAGGTGCTTATGATAAGCCGTTGTTTGTTTACCTTCAAGCTCTGCTTTCTTCAGTTGCATGACGCGTAGCGCTTGCATGTGAAGCAGCCGGTGAGCACCAGCACACACACATATAATGTACATCTCGACATGCAAAAGTGTTCCTTTATATGTTTTTATCAAAGTTGTTCACAATACTTATCCATCCACAGAGTTTGTAATGTAGCCAAATGTTTACAAATACAATCGCAGCCGTTTAGAGGTCATTTCTGGTTAATGATTAGAGGTTTTCTGGACCAGGCCGTATCCTGAGCAGCTGCTGTGGTGGTCATCGTGGAGTGAGAACATGTGACTAACTCCTGTGATGCTCCAAGGACAGACGAGTCTTCGCTGAGGTCCAGCTTCCTGCGCCTAGACTGCAGCTCTGCACAAGACGTTTGGCCATAGGGGAAATGGTCGTGCCCAACTGAGCCTGGTTTCTCTCGAGGTTTTTTAAATCTTCGCTTTCGCCAATTGGTGAAGTTTTTTCCTCGCCGCTGTCTTGCATGGTTCGGGATCTGTAGAGCTGCGCATCGATGGATTTGCTCTTCAGTGTTTGGACTCTCAGTAGTGATTATTAACCCACACTGAACTGAGCTAAACTGAACTGAACTTAATCTCTGAAAATTGAACTGACTTTGTTTCAATTCACTATAATCTTCCATGTGAAGCTGCTTTGACACAATCTACATTGTATAAGCGCTATACAAATAAAGATGAATTGAATTGAATTGATGTCAGAATTTACCAGTATTTTAGAATGGATGTGTGAATGGTCTTTTCCGGAGAAAAAATCTTTAATGTCCATGCTTGTGTGAACAGCGCTTTTTGTAATATACCGGTAATGTAGTTGCGGATATTTACCGGTATCACTGTGTGAAAGGGGCTATTAACACCCGCTAAATGCAGGTAGATTTCAGCTTTGGCAGGTTAGACAGACACTCCCACTATCCACTTTGGCTGGTTGAAAATGATTTTTAAATTGTAGTTTTCTTAAAGCAGGGTTCGACAATAAAGATGGCCCAATATTCGTGCAAATGTGATCTTAGAATCGAGAAGCAGCACGACTAACAAAAATAACTGTGTTCTCGCGAGCAAATGAAAGCAGGTGAATACCGAATGAGAGGATGATCACTCGCAAGCACAGGTGATGTGATGCGCGCAACTGTTAAAAAAGCGTGGATGCTCCTGTTTACTTGCGCGAATCAACTGTGCCTAGAGGAAACGCAACTGTGTGACCGGTTCTCTTTGAAATAGACTGGACAAAAAGTGATGATTGTGCACCCACAGTCCTGTTGCTTTTAAAAGCTCAAGATTTTTAAAAAATCATTTTATAAGCAGCAGCGGTCACTGCTTCGTTAAGTATTCCTGTAACAGATTATCAACAGGCCTGACATTGACCGTGTGCGTGTGATCATCCTTTCATTATCACACATGGTATGTTTTTACCTGCTTTCTTTTATTTACAGTTATTTTTGTTAATATGGTTTAATTATTTTTTTACAATGACATTGCTTTAATATGAGATTAACTCCCTGTTTATGTGTACTGTAGTTAATAGGTGATCTGGACCTTTACTGTGGACAGATTACTGTGCATATTTCAGATACATAACAGTAGTTACTTTTTAAATGTCAAAAGTTTTGTTAAATTAAAAAGAGCATGTATACAGCTATATTTTGCTTGTTTTGACACATTTAAATTTTGTGGCTAAGAAATAGTTATTTATTTATTTTTGGTGTGGTCAGAGATAAATCCTTTGAGCCCTGAAAAGTCATGTGAAATAAAAACTAATTGCAGTGCGACACAAATTTGCTCATGCACACCGAGCGAGCTCATACACAACACACACAAAAAGTGAAATGAATGAGGAGGCATGTGGACATAACACAAAATCTAAATCAAGTAATTTTAGCATGTCAAATTCAAATTCATGCATATAAAATATATTTTCCCAACAACAAAAGTGTGGCTAGTGAAAATGGCGAGTGGCTAATGTTGGAAATCTACTAGCCACAGTGGGTGGTGATCAAAAAAGCTAATGTTAAGCCCTGGTGTCTGGTATAATGTTAATGTTGTTTTTGTGTGTAAATGCACGGTACAGTTACAATCTTATTGCCACATTATACCGTTATGATAACATGATATTGTTGCCTTCAGTGATTTCCTGAAGATAAATACCAAAAAAATAACTCAACTGGAATAACTACAGCAGTCGCGATCGTCTGATCTTATATGAAGCAAGAGATCGCGAGGACATATGATGAAGTGTGCAGGTGTTGTGGTGGTGTCCCATTTCATAGGGGTAAATTTTGAAGCCCTTCCCCTTCACACTCCGTTTTAAGATCCAAAGGAAGGGGATAGGGGTACAAAAATAAAATTGGGATTGGGCTGAAATTGGACCAACATGTAGGGGTGTGAACGTACCCTGGTCTCATGATTCAGTTTCGATTACAATTTCATCAATTTGATATCTTGGTGCATTGATGTTGCTTTCCATGCACAATTTTTTTTATTTACAACACAAGAATACAATTTTGTCTTTTAATACAAGCATTTAGATATATGAACTGTATCTTTAATTTTACCTGCTCAAAGAAAACACTCTTTTTTAATGTATCAAGTAGGCACAGCAGACAACAGGAGCATTTGGAGCAATTGTACTTAAGTAAATAATATTCCTGCTTGCTTT
Organism: Danio kyathit; assembly: GCA_903798195.1. Taxonomy (NCBI): domain Eukaryota; kingdom Metazoa; phylum Chordata; class Actinopteri; order Cypriniformes; family Danionidae; genus Danio; species Danio kyathit. Next base: position 33,714,892 of record LR812530.1, read on the forward strand.
TGAGTATTGGCGAACAAGTTCTTAAACACCAATGACTGGCCTTTGTGTTCACCTTCTCAACGGAAATGACTGTGATTGGCTCTAACATTCAGCGCTGTTCAACGAAAAGTGACACTTACACTGAGGGCTAAGGCGTAGGGCTAAGGGCAAGGGCTAGATACCCCTTGAAACTGAGATTTTTCAGGACCACACTCGAAACCAAGGGGTATGAAAATTTCCCCGAATAAACCACACTACAATGGCAGCATGGCTGCACACGGAAGTAAGGAGATGCACAAATAAGTATTTTTTGTCATTATAACGAACTTTTACCACAAACAAGCATATGTTTTATTACATTCATAACAGCGTTCGTGTTTTACTGTCATGGTTTTTAAAAATCCACTAAAATAAAAACTGCTAAATTTCACAATATATAATCCCTAATAATAACTCCTGTAAAGCAGTCCCACAACATTCTGTCACTTGATAACACTCGAATACCCTGTCAGAATACCTGTCAGAATACCTGTCGAATACCCTGTCAGAAAAGTCTAGTGGCTGGCAATGACCTTTTTACAGTGTCTAGTATAATGTTAATGCTGTTTTTGTGTGTTTACATAGATGAATATGGCCACGCTGTAAATGCAGAGTAGAGTTACGAGCTAATGGTCACATTATATCGTAATGATAACATGATATCGTTGCCTTCGGTGATTTCCTGAAGATAAATACCCACAAATAACGCAACTGGAATAACTACAACAGACCTATGACTGGCCCTTGTCTTCACCTTCTCAACAGAAATGACTGTGATTGGCTCTAACATTCAGCGCTGTTCAACGAAAAGTGACGCTTACACTGAAGAACGGCCATGTCTATCAAAGCTAATCCATGATAGACAAGGTGGAGCTATGTAAACACACCATGGTAAATGTATCATATATTTATATTTTTCTTCTTTCTATACTTTGACTGATATAGACGTCTTTATCTTTGGCATGGTGATAACTAAAACAAATGATCATTATTTTTAAAGGAACACTCCAGTCCATACAAAAAAAGACAAATTTTACGATTCCCTGGAGTTAAGCAGTTAAGTTTTACCATTTTTTGAATCCATTCAGTCAATCTCAGTGTCAGAAAGGAGCTAAGCTTTGCTTAAAAGAGATCATTAAAAAGGATAAGACCATTATAATTTCGCCTAAAAATGACCAAAGAGTTTGGATAATTTTCTTACAGTATTCAAAGCTTGACTCTTCTGTATTTATATTGTGTTCTAAAACCATTCTAAGTTGCATTTTCCCATTGTGCACGTTGCAGCCACGGTATGGCAACAAAGTTCCTTGGTTATTATCAGGGCTTGACATTAACTTTTTTTGATCACCAGCCACCGTAGGCTACTAGCCACTCGCCATTTTCACTAGCCACATTTTATTGTTGGGAAAATATATTTTATAAACAAATATTACTTGACATGATAAAATTACTTGATTTAGATTTTGCGTTATCTCCATATGCCTCATTCATTTCACTTTTTGCTTGCTAAATGTTCATGAGCAAATGGGTCATGGTTGCATAGTATTACGATTAGTTTTTATTTCACATGATTTTCAGAGCTCAAAATGAAGGATTTACCAAATTTATACCCCACCAAACATAAACAATTAATTATTTCTTAGCCACAAATTTTAAATGTGTCAAAACAAGCAAAATATAGCTGTTTACTATAATTTTTATTTAACAAAACATATGCACAGTAATCCGTCCTGGCTAAAGGTCCCAAATCACCAGTTAAATACACATAATCTCCCATTAAAGCAATGTTATTGTAAAAAATGATAATTAAACCACATTACGCAAAAGAAAGCAGGTAAAAAACATACCGTGTGATAATGAAAGGGTGATAACGCACACTGTTAACGTTAGACCTGTTCTAAAATCGTTAGACCTAAAATCTGTTCTATAATGGTGAAAGCAAAAGCAACCGGTGCTGCTTACAAAAATACAAATCTGGAGCTCTTGAAAGCAGCAAGACTGTGGGTGCATGTTCATCACTTTTTGTCTAGTCTATTTGAAAGAGAACCGATCACATCAGCTGTGTTTCTAGACACAGTTGCTTCACGCAAGGAAACGAAAGCGCGCACGCGTTTTAAACAGTCGCGCGCAACACCTCAGCTTTTAGCGCGAGTGAACATACTTTCATTTGGTATTCATCTGCTTTTTTATTGCTCACGCGAACGCAATTATTTTTGTTACTTTGTTGCTTCTCAATTCTAAGATCTCCTTTGCATGCATATTGGACCATCCTTATTGTTGAACCCTGCTTTTATGAATTATTATCCGGGAAAATTATTTTCAACCAGCCAAAGTGGCTAGTGGGAGTGTCTGTCACCACTGAAATCTACCCGCATTTGGCGGGTTGGCGGATGTTAATGTAAAGCCCTGGTTATTATGCCAGAAAGAGAGAATAATTCCTAGCAATACTGGCCTAGAGAACAGCTACTTTTCATTTCATTTTCCATCTCCACTAGATTCACTCAAAACCTCTGATACATCAAAACATTTATAAAGAAATAAAAAAAAAGAATCCATTCAAATTTTGGTCAATAGAAGCTTAAGCATGTTTGACGAACAGAACCAATGAGGTGAATTCCTGTACATCAAGCAAGCATGTGACAATTTTCACCAAAACTAGAGAGAGTAACTTTTTCAAAGTCTTCTAAAGAAACATGAGATTGTGTGATGAGAAAGAAGGCTTGTATTCACTTATAAACATTTATAAGCAATCATAAACAAAAGCTGAACCATACCTACTTGAGGCACAAAAAACAACAACATTTCATATGAATTTCTCCTTGATCTCTTTAAAAACATTTTGAGATGACTGACTTTTATTTCTAAGACCTGTTCAAAAGTCATTTCAGTTCACTTCATTTATTTCCAGTAGAGGAATAAAAGCCTATATTTGGAACGGCAAGGCCAAGTAAAACTCAGTCATCATTATTAACTCTTTAATGGTTAGTCTATTTCTGTGCCAATTAGTACTGTAACTGTTGACATATTCACGTACACTTGGCAATTAGCAAATTCAAGATATGAAAATGCTTAAGACATCCATATTCATTAGCTGCTATTCTCTTTTGTAAAAACCAGAGATGTTTAGTTGCCATTTATCGTGTTGCATTTTTGTAATTCTGCGCAGTAATTGAATCAGCTCATTAATTCTCATTCATGTCCCTGACAACAGCGCACAAGAGAAACGTCCTTGAGCCGTACTGTGCTTTTGCCTGACTTCTGGTTTATCTATTCACTTCTTTTAATGTTTGTAATTAAATCTGTCTCTTCCTCTCACTCCACAGATGTGTTTCTTGCTAGACCTTTCTGTTTCACATCAGCAAGAGCTGACTAGTACATTATCTCATCTATCTTGGAATCCGAAATGTTCATTTTGGAACCACCATACAAATGTTCCATTAGAGGGAATTATTAGATCCAAATAAGGTGCTACATTACATCACAGGTGTTACAGAGTTATTATTAATACAAGAAGGTTTCTACTAAAAACCATATGTTTTCTTAATTTGCGTATGTCAATTAAGCCAATAAAGTCCGTACTTTATTTCTTGGTGCAAATATTAACTAAAGCTATAATCTTTGCTTATTGCTTAAAAACAGCCATATTTACACTAGTTCAGAGTCTGGAAAAAAAAAGTTTTATATTATTACGGTTTAAAATAACTATTTAATATATGTATTTTAAATACCTGTTATTACTTTATTACATTGACTAAATTTATTCCATATTTATTTAAAACAAAATTCTGTAAACTTTATTTTTTAGAATTTCCTTAGTCTCCTATGTCAAATGATCCTTCTCAAATCATTCTAATATATATATATATATATATCAGGGCTCGACTATAAGGACTGCCCAATTGCCCAGGGTCAGAGTGCGAGACGCTCATGACCGTAGTCAGAATCGTTACTGGCCCGATCGGATCAGTGCTGCCTTGTCACTAAAGTTTAATTTGAATGCGATTGTTTGTCAATCGTGTGCAAATAGGGTGCTTTCACACCTAGACATTTGTTTCAGAACCATTCCTACCGGTAAATGTGTCATGTCGAATACGAAAGTGAAACCATGCTGAAATATTACAGAGTGCTGTTTATCCGTTAGTAAAATTGACAGAAATTACCATCTGATCATTTTTCTATATTTTAATCTTATAATGTTATATAATAGGCCTATTGTTTTATTCATTTCTGCACTGACACCTCGAAAAAAAACATCAACATTGATCTGCTTCATGATCTGACTGCAGTCTAGGTTCATCTGTTATTTCTCATAATGCATAATTCTATCCAACGTATTTTAATACTAATTAATTCAATAGATATTTTTGTCAACGCAGCTCAACATAGAAGTTGTAGTAAATTAAATCTGTGTCAGTCCAGTTTTCAGAGTTGAAGTTCAGTTCAGTTCAGTTCAGTGTAGTTTAATTGTCACTGCTGACAGTTCAAACACTGAAGAGCAAATTCATCAATGCGCAGCTTAACAAGTTTCAAACTAAGCAAGCCAGTGGTGACGAGCAAAACTTCACCAATTGACTAAAGTGAAAGAAAAAAACCTTGAGAGAAAGCAGGCTCGGATGAGCACGACTATTTCTCCCCTGGCCAAACTTCCTTGTATCTTCAACATGTATATATATTTTTTTAAATGTAAATTTAATAAAATACAGTTTTTAATTAAAAAGTTTGATAGTTCCTAGCCTCATCACTTCCATATATTGTAGTTAAATAAAACTTATAAAATGACATTCATATGTGCACCACACAGCAAAGTGAAAACAGCCTGGAAACAAAAGTCATCCATGTGGCTCTATTTCTCTCGTAATCATTTCTGTCACACTGTGAATCATTCCCCGTTTGAAGAGCAGTGCTTCACAACAAAAATTCTGACGTACAACAAACCCACTGCAAATGCAAAAGGTCTGGCACTAACATTCTTGCTTTAGGTTAAATCGTACCCTATTAATAAGCTATTCCTTCGCTCTGTGTTCTGTATGTCTATAATCAGACAGTGAGATTTTAAGAGCGGTTAAAAACAGTAATCACGGTGCACCACTTCCTGTGTCGGGGAGGACATCCCTCAGGCAGAACGTTGGCGAGAGGGATGTTGTTGCTTTTGCGCGGGCACAAACTCAGCTGCCCAGAAGAGAGGCATCTGTAGGTGAGTCAACAGTTAAAATATTCACCAGGTTTTCATGAATCTTTTAAAGCCCTGCACCACCGCAAATATATCCACCAACAGCCAGGATTAATACCCATCCCAGCGGCTTTGAAGCAGCCATCAGACAAGGTTCGCTCAGTCTCGCTCAAAGGCTGGCCTCAGGCATTCAAAAAAAAAAAGAGACAGGAGGGGAGTTACATAAAGATCTGCAGAACGGCCAAAGCAAAATTACAAAACTCAAATTCTGTGCTGAAGGTAAACACGGTCTGAAAGTTGCAACTTGGCATCAGCATCTATTGTTGATGGCACTTTGCAAAGTCCAATTAGAGTGGGCCTTTCGTCAGTTAACTCAGTCCACGCTTCCTGCCACGTGAACAGGAGTATAGTGATATCTGCTGATCACTTCCTGAAAGAGTCTGTCCTCACAGGCCTCGTCTTCCTGTGGTCGGTGTTTTGCCTCCCACCGTTTGTTCGTTAAGCTGTTGTGTAACAGGAAGGCTGTTTTTAGTGTCAGTTTGATGTGGAGGTAAGGACACAAGGTTAGGAGGACTGCTGAACAATTCGGGTCTGTTCATTTTTTAAAAGACTGCGCAACATAAAGTAACGTTTACCTACAGATCATGGGGTTTATTTATAAAATTAGCTGGGAAACCTTCCTAAAAGTGAACGTAAAAAAAGTTGAACTGTTGAGTTTGACCAATTTTTAATCCATTCAGTCAATAGCCCCTTTCACACAGTGTTACCGGTAAATATCTGAAAAATTTACGGAACGACTTTACCGGTAAATTCAAAAAAGCGCTGTTCACGCAGGCAAGGATGTTACAAAATTTTTCCGGAAAAAAAAACAATTTACACATCAATTCCAAATTACCGGTAAATTCTGACATCATTAACCAGAAATGACCTCTAAACGACTGCGCTTGTTTTTGTAAACATTTGGCTACATTACAAACTCTGTGGATTGATAAGTATTGTGAACAACTACGATGAAAACATATAGAGGAACACTTTCGCATGACGAGATGTACATAATATGTGTATGTGCTGGCACTCACGTGCACACGCGTCAAGCAACTGAAGGAAGCAGAGCTTGAAGGTAAAAAAACAACGGCTTAACATAAGCATCTTGTCGATAATATTTTACACAGTTGGTATTAAGAATCAGAATCAGAAAGAGCTTTATTGCCAGGTATGTTCACACATACGAGGAATTTGTTTTCGTGACAGAGCTTCTACAGTGCAACAGAATTACAGACAGAACAGAACAGATAATAAATATATTTTAAAAAGTGAATGCAAATATACAAATTGACAAGTGTATGTACAGCTATATTACTAGAAAGGATCCTAGAAACATTATCTGACTAACATCTAGCAGCTAAATGTGCCTGGAAAAATATTCAAAGGTTTTTTCTTCATAAACAGCGCAGATGTGAATGTGTCTGAATGTTCTGATTGGCTGGAGTACATGTCTCACGTCAGCGTGTTATACGCGTGAATGCGCTCTTTCCGGCAATTTTCCTTCTGCATTCACACAAGCGCAGCATTCTGGCAAATTACAGGTAATGTTACAACTTCTCTTTATGGAACAAATTTACCGGTATTTTCAAAAAGGGCCTGTTCACACATACAGACCTTTCCAGAAAATGCCGGTAATTTTCCGGAAAGGACTGTATGTGTGAAAGGGGCTATTCTCTGCATCTGGAGGGAGCACTATTAGCTTAGCTTATAGCAATCATAAACAAAAGCTCAATCATACTTACTTGAGGCACAAAACAAACAACATTTCATATGAATTTCTCCTTGATCCCTTTAAAAAACATTTGAGTGGACTGACTTTCAATTCAAAAACCTTTTCAAAAGTCTTCATTTATGTTCAGTAAAGGAATGAAAGTCTGTTTGGAATGACAAGGCTAAGTAAAAATCAGTCATAATTTTCTAACTATTTAAGTTAGTTCTATGCCAATTTGTACTGCAACTATTGACATACTCATGTACAGAAGGTAAGGACACAAGGTTAGGAGGACTGCTGAACAATTCGAGCCTGCTCATTTTACAAAAGACTACACAACCTAATGCCGGGTTCAGACTGCATGATTTTCAAAGTAGCCGTGTCACAGATGTTTTCACACTTCTTGACTATCTGGGTTAGCGTTCTTTCGGTGGATCGGCGACAGGAGAGTTCACACTGCATGACTTTAAAATAGGAAGACTTACAGACAACTTTGTCTAATGCCGAGTTCAGACTGCATGATTTTAGCCCTGATTTTGACTCGCCGACAAATGCCTAAAATCACAGGCAAATTGGTGCTTGTGCACGCGAGTCTCAATCACACAGTGTGAACTATCAAGGACACGATATGAGAGAATCGCCGATGAGTCGCAGATGCCTGTGCCAAAAGCCAGGTGAGCAACACAAGTTTCTAAAGCTAAAGCCTTCTTTTTCCATTATGTAGTTAATAATGAAAGATATACTTCGTGACCTCGCATTGTTTTCATGTCACTTCTCGAGTTTGTTTGGTTGTGAGATGTAGTTTGGACAAAGTTGTCTGTGATTCTTCCCATTTTAAAGTCAGGCAGTGTGAACTCTCCTGTCGCCGATCCATCCTACAGTGTCAACACAGCACCGTCAGAACGCTAACCCAGATAGTCATGCAGTGTGAAAACATCTGTGACACGACTACTTTGAAAATCATGCAGTCTGAACTCGGCATAAGCTACGTCTCACAACCAAACAAACGCGAGAAGTGACATGGAAACAACGCGAGGTCACGTAATATATTTTTCGTTATTAACTACATAATGTAAACAGAAGGCTTTAGCTTTAGAAACTTGTGTTGCTCACCTGGCTTTTGAAAAGAATTAACAATCTCTCCTCAACTTTTTTTTTTGCTTTTCGACCTGATTGTGATATTGATCAGATGACACGTCAAACAGACACAGTGCTCCTACCAAATTTACACTATTTTTTCCTCCATTTCTTGGGTCCAAATAAACTGAAAATGAGCGCTTTTAACTTCTCCCCCAGCCTCCTGCTGGCCTGCAGGTACCCATACAAGTGAATACTGCTCTCTCATTGACTGTAGGTGATCGGTGATGTTATTTTCAATCAGAACTCATTTCACACGTCATGATTTGAATCGCCGACAGCTCCAGATATTTAGCATGCCAAATATCTCACAGGTGTTGGCAACTCATCGTCGATGCTCTCATATGGCGTCCTTGATAGTTCATACTGTGTGATTGTCACTCACATCAACGAGCACCGATTTACCTGTGATTTCAGGCATTTGTCTGCGATTTCTCAAAACTTGTCGGTGAGTCAAAATCAGGGCTACAATCATGCAGTCTGAACTCGACAAAAAGTAAAGTTGAACTAACGATGAGGGAGTTTATTTATACAATTTGCAGAGAAAGCTTCCTAAAAGTGAAAATACACCAGAAAAAATATATTTATTTATAAATGAGTAAAGCTCATATGATTTAAAGCGGTCAATATTTAATTAAACAGGTTTACTTTGAGTTTACTTATAGCTGCACACATTCTGCCGTCAAGTTTGATTGTTAGAGTTGAACTTTTGCATGGTAAGTGGTGTAAGCACATTTCCGCCACTGTTTTGTGTGTACACCATATTTATAAATGAGACCCCCAGGACTCTATGTACAACTTCTGTGCAAGAAAATGTCAATTATTCGATAAATTAAACAGTTAAATCCCATGCTGAATGTAACTTAGGTAGATTTACATGAAAGTCATTTACATGTGGTGTGTTTTATACAATATACATTAACGTGTTCCCTTAATTAACATTACTCATTATTATAGACATTTTTATTCTAATAAACTGAATCAACAGGCAGTGCAGGATGAGTAGGTACAACCCACCAGTCTATTAAAAAAAAAGATTTGCTTAAAGGTTAAACCACACGTCTGGGTTTTGGGCATGTCTTACTTATTGTATATAAAGAAAAAAGTACCTATCAGAGAAACCAGAAAAGCTTGATATCTACCCATAACTAGGCCCAAACAGAATTTCCGCTGATTTTTTTTGCCGATCATTGAGTCCATTTATTTACTTGTGTGTAAATGACACCATGGCTGAAGTATTTCGTTTAGACAGGTAATGTTATGTTTTAAAACTATTTTAGTCACACAAAGCTTATAGATTTAGTTGTTTTACGAATGGGTTATATGCACGAAAGTGTTGTTCAGCCATTGAAATCTTCAGGCGAAGGCTAGATGTGACTATTTTCAACTTTATAAGGGACATTTTATAGCATCGAATAAATGTAGATTTTTTATTTCGTTTACTAACAAAACATAAGTAAATATCGATTTTCCGCCTACCCTGCTTTACTGAGGTGAAGTTGGTTTTAAATTCACATCACATTGGTTCATTTTTGAACAATGACAACCCGTGACGCAGTCCCTATACTGTTTATCATGCTACTTTAAATATCCGGTCTAAAATAACATGCAAGTACGGTTTAGCCCTGCACCCCACTGGCCAATCACCATAGTTGCTTTAGGACAAAGTGCGTGAGAGACTGAGACCAGTGATCCTTGCATGCACGAAATATTGCACATTATGACAAGTTTTGCTTGCTACACATTTGAAAACGTGCTAGATACAATACAGTTTTTCATTGACAACTGTAGTATCATAAAGTACTATAACATTTTCTAACTGTCAAATGACATGATCTAGTGGATTGTCTTCTGTCATCTCTATGGTGACCGTTCGTGATTTCAGAATGCGTGGCTTTGGACAGCAGGGTAAAGTCTAGATCGGATACGCGGCCGGCCGGAAGTGCGATATGCACATTAATATAGCGGCGTTTTTTTATGACCTGTATAACAATAATTAATATTTTTACAGTATTGTGATGGTTGGGTTAAGGGTTGGGGTGGGGGTAGGGGTTAAAAAATACAATTTATTGGGTAATTTAATAGATAAGATAAATAATACTCGGTACAACTACTGTTTTTACGCTTCTGTGACGGTTGGGTTTAGGGTTGGGGTGGGGGTAGACGATAATAAAATACAATAAATCGGAAATTTCATAAATAACATAAATAATTCTCGTTAACCTCCAGCTGCAAACGTATCCGATCTAGCAACAACCGGACAGCAGGGAAGGGACTGTGTTTTCAAAGCTATTATGCTAACAGATAGCATTTTGGCAGATCAGCTATTTCAATAGATATAATATATGAGAGACTATGTTGTTTACTAAACAAGTGGTTCTAATTGTATTTGATTTGTAAGTGTTTAATTACTACACTCCCCAAAAGTATTCTGAATAAATCCACATTTGTTTTACAAAATTGTGTGCAGAAATAGCTAAATATGTCCACAGATTCAATCTGACCTTGCCCATAATTATCCACTAGGGATGCTCCAATCAGGATTTTTTCCTTGTCATGGTGATTGGCCAAAACAGAGTACCAATTCTGATGCTTCAAGCTTTATAATGCATAAAGCACATTTAATACTTAAGTGGAGATCTCTCCTTACCTAAGGAAGTTGCATATGATCCCTTAAACATGTCTCTTATAACCATTTAGTGTGGACATGTCATGGTCAGAAGCAGCTTTTAAAGAGAATATTAGATAAAACAGATAATAACATTGAATGAGTAACGAAGCAATTTGGAAACATTGCAAATGATTGAAGAATTCAACATGTCTCAATCAATAAAAGGTTTAGAGTGCAAATTTGATGCATAAGAAGTAAAACTGCACACCTATGAATACAAATTTGTTTATTACAATAAGTGTATTAATAAAAAGGTCTATTATTAAATATTCAAGTTTAAAAAAATATTTTGATGCTGTTTTTTTAATTTTATTGAAATTTTCAGCCAGGTTTTAGTCAACTTGCAATATCGTCAAAAACACCGAACGCATCTTCCTCTGCATGTAAAGCCGTAAACAAACACCTGGGATCAGTTCATGAGATCAGCCAGATTGGCGAGTACCGATTGAATCATAAAATTTAAATATCCGTTGATATCGATCTTCGGTCGATAGATCGGAGCATCCCTATTATGCACTTAAAGCCTTTCCATTTACTTGGGGTCTACAAACTGGGGTCCATCCCAGTGCTAATGGTTCATCAGAAATATTTATTAAAAAAAACATTCAAAAATGTAAAAAAAATACATAAATAAATAAAAACGCATAAATTTATTAATAAAATTAAAAATTAAGAATAAAATTTTATTTTTTTTTATAACAGAACCCTTGCTTTAAGATTCTGCCATAGGATAGGTTGTTGTTTTGATCAAAGGACTATGTAAAGTTTCATTAAGATGTAATTTATCGATTTGATCATAAAGTGGCTATTCTAAATCCAGGTGGATACAAGAAACTCAATTTCAGTTTGTATACTTGAACCAATTAATTGGTACCATTGTTGAAACACATCAGATCCAATTGCTTTCACAATGTAAAAGCTATGATAATGTATTCAAATCTATTCAAACAGCCACAAAAGCCCCCCCTACTCTCCACCTACTAACCAAAACATTGCTGTCTTTCTGTGGAAATGCATGATACTATAGCAAATTATGTGACTTGATCAAACACAAGACAGATGGGTATTGGAGGTTGGTGACAAAGAGATACATCACTCTGCTGATCAAAACTCATGGATTCTAATCCAATTATATAAGAGATGCGATTGAACATTTCTTTAACATTAACATGGCAGTAGTTGGAGTATAGCCTTTGTAAAAACAAAGCAAACCCTAAATATGAGGAGAAAGATGTAAACACCTATTTAGAATGTAAACCAACAGCAATGTCATTTATTGAACTGCTCAAGCAAACGCCTATTAAAAAGTCATTCTACTGCATTAGACTTACGATTCGATCAAGAACACTGAGGAGCTATATTTAACCTCGGACTGAGCAAGCAAGATCAAATATACAACAGTAAGACCTATTCACTAGGAGTTGAGAAAGTGACTCCGTTAACACTGTGAGATGTGAAGTGCAACACTTTTACTGGTGATGGCGATTTTGGAGTTAAAGTCCCATTTGATAGGATTCAAACAGTCTTTGTTTTTTTTTTCTCCAGGATGTTTGCTTGAAGTGTGATACAGCGAACGCATCCACACAGTGGGCGATTGACTGAGCTGTCAGCATTAAAAATTACTGAATCTACCCTTGCTTGGAAGCAAAGCAGATTTTAAATAGACTGCTCCAGCAGAATCACCTCTACTTGACCTGCATTTTGCCATTTTAGCACATTAGCTGGATTGGAAATGGTCATTTGTTTTAACTGGAACAAAGGATCTCATTTGAAAAGCTAATACAGGAATATGAAAAGAAACTAAAAGAAATTTTTGTGATGATAAATATTTTTTTCTCTCATTCAACCTCAAATAAAAAGTGATGAGCAGCCTTCCGAAGATCACATGAAGTGAAAAAGCAAAAATTTTCAACTTAAATAAAACATCTTGATCACTCTGTAAGCATATACTGCAAAAGATCCAAGCTTAGCTAAATGTTAGGCTTGTTTGATGAAGATGTTGTGGCTTACGTTGCACTTTAGATAGTCATCCATAAAGATCAGCCTAAAAATAGTGCACAGATCATGTCGACTGGCTTGGCTTAACACAAATACCAAACCAGATCGCCAACAACTATCCAGCACTGTAGAGCACATGATTTCTGAAAACCATGGACATATTTTAAAAAGATGTTTGCACAAGGCCAGTTGGCATATGTTTGAAAAACCGATATGTCCTGTGGTGAAACTTTGGAAATTTTGCCAATTCATTATGTATTGCTAATTATTATACATTCATCTTTAAAGACTTAATATTAAAGGGATCATTTACTCAAAAATGTACATTTCCTTAATTACTAACCTTAAGGCCATCCAAGATGTAGGTGACTTTTTTTCTTCAGTAGATTTTAATTGAAATGTGTCATTGGCTACTAGCACTTTGAGAATAAAAAAATTGACTGGCAATCAAGCTTCTTGCCACGTAATGGTGAATGAGTGGGTGAGCTTACACTGTTTGATTACAGTAGAGAAGGCAGCAATGTGTGTTGTGTTACTTTTCAGCAAAATTGTACTTGTGCTTACAAGTTGCAGCCAATATAAGAAGATTACAATCTCACACAGACTATTGTGAAAATAGTACTGTTTGACAAGGCTACACTTCAAAAACAAAATGCTTTTCTTACTTAGATTTTTTTTATCTTGTTTCTAGTCCAAATATCTTAAAATTCATAAATCAAGAAGCATTTTCTAGACAAGCAAAACATATTGTCTTGTTTTAAGAAATAATAAGCCAAAATGAAGTGAATTTTTCCTAAAAACAACAAAATAATCTGCCAATGGTGTAAGCAAAATAATCTTATGTCGAAAGGAAAAACAAGATAATTTTGCTTGCCCCATTGGCAAACTTAAAAAGTTTAATTTCAACAGTAGCATTAGTAGCATCATGCTATAGTAAATATGATGCATTTATTTGTATAATTAATCAACTTGTTGGCCTACTAACTTGCAATTACTGCATGAATATATTGCATCAAAGTAAAGAAATTTCATTATAAACCAGGCATTTTAATGTCACCTATTTAAAGATTATTGGGAGAGTTAGAGCAATAAATTATATTTATACGCACTAGTAGTTTGTACTAGTCTTATACTGTTATGGAAATATAATTCCTTTACATTAGTTCACAAAATTTCTCTTTGTATTCTCCCCATATCAGATGAGCCATTAAAAGTCTGATGTATCAAGTAGCCTAAAACATCAAAGAATCAGCGCATATATATGCATCTGTTGCAACATGCATCTGTTAGAAGTCAGTCAAACTTGCTGAATGTGCATTGCGATAATGTCACATGACGCGGGTCACACACCAAGAAGCACCGCACATCTAAAATCAGAACTTATTATCGGCAGGCTCCACAGATATTGTTTCTGATTTCCATCTGGTTGATGTGAGATTTTCTGACAGACTGACACAGAGCCTTTGTCCACTGGTAGACAAATCTGAGCGGAACTTCACTGTGAGAATATACAAAACGTAAAAGTGCAATGTAAACAGAAATTACATGCCATCATGTAAACGAGATAAGTAGCATAAGGCTGTTTTGATGTTTTATAGACAAAACTAAGTATAGATCTGTTCTTTGAGAAACCTTAAATGACTTCTGTTGTGATCTGGTGATAGAAATTAAGATTAAAATACTTGAATATAAAAAAAAGATCTATTAGCTTTAAGCATTAACTTAAACTACTGAAATTGGTTTAATCTTCTTCAGTCTAGATGGAGTTTAAAAATAACCCCCGGAAGTTACATCATGACATGGCATTGCCAAAGCAAGCCACAGAAAGCTGATGCATCTCTGAGTGAAATCACTATATGCAACTGCAAGTTACTGCTTTTAAAGTTACTGAAATTTCGAACGCACTAATTTTTAACAACAATATTGGCTTTATTTGACATTTAACATGCCATAGGCTGAATACTGATAACTGGCATTGCAAAAACAAGGCTAACTTTGTTCAATGGATATTTTTATGTTCACTTTACAAGCCACAGAAAGCCAACACATCTCTGAGCAAAACCACTACTTAGGCAGCATCATGAAGTTTCTGCTTAAGGAATTTTCAAAGCAATCATTTTTAACAACGATGTTGACTATTTGAAAAGCAATTTGTCATTTATTTCCAACCAATGGCATTGCAAAGAACATGGCCAACTTTATTCAATGATCATATTTAGTGCATCTTTTAATTCAGATAATAAATGAAATGTGACTGATTTATATAGGGATGACATGACAGGTTACTTAAATCATGACAAAAAAATTAAAAATGACCTTCATTCTCTTTCCTTGCTACATTTTAACAAAACACAAACCAGTCTGTGGCTACACTATGCGTGCAAGGTGACTATTGCTTATGAGTATGAAACCTAACACAAATCATTAATAATTCTGCCTCCTCATAAACAACACCTGCACAAACAAGCCGTGGCCAAAACAATAGAGCACTGCACCAGACATTGGTTCTATACCATGTATCCACTTAGCAGGTCTTTTAAAACAACAAACTGCTATTTGTCAAGGTGACAGCCTTTGTTGTTGGACCATGCATCTTGTGATGCAGCATCTAATGGGCATCATGACATTGTCAGATAACTAGGTAATCCCCGGTCAACTGGACCAGCAAGCCCAACAATAGGGGAAAGTATTAAAAACATCAACATAGACCACTTCCTGTCATAAAGCATATTTTGCTGCAACCTTTGTTATACAGGTCTGGGTATGAGTATTAAATTTAGTTTGAATGACATCACTCATACATGCCAATAGCATCCTTTCAGCTGCTTCTAAGACAGAAAGAGGGAGATCTTTGTTGTACCAGAAGAGAATGGGCTGCTATTTTAAGAAACGGTGCAGGAGCTTTGTTCAAGAGTTTCATTTATCATTCTGCTGTCAAACTATGATTGTTTAAACCTAAATCATATCTACCCCCCAGTACCTTTGACATGCTTTGTGAAGACAAAGGCAAAGAATTAATAATGAATGACAGTAGTAAACGTTTCAAAACGTTCATCACATCTTTATTTCACAAATATTAATATGTAAGGTAAAAGACACAAAAGGTTTTGAAACGTTAAAAAAATATTTTTCATGTGTATTACAAGTAGGTAGTGCTGTCGCCTCACACCAAGAAAGTCGCTGGTTTGAGCCTCGGCTGGGTCAGTTGGCGTTTCTGTGTAGAGTTTGCATGTTCTCCCTGCGTTCGCCTTGGTTTCCTCCGGGTGCTCCGGTTTCCTCCACAGTCCAAAGACATGAAGTACAGGTGAATTGGGTAGGCTAAATTGTCCATATAGTGTATGTGTGTGAATGGGTGTATGTGGATGTTTCCCAGAGATGGGTTGCGGCTGAAAGGGCATCCGCTGCGTAAAACATGTGCTGGATAAGTTGGCGGTTCATTCCGCTGTGGCAACCCCGGATTAATAAAGGGACTAAGCCGAAAAGAAAATGAATGAATGAATGAATGAATGAATGAATAAATGCGTATTACAAGAACGTGCCCAATTTAATTTAATTTCTTTCTAAGGAAATTTGTTTTAAAAGTTGTTGTAAAGATACCCCCTAAATGTCATTTAGTGTAACAAGCTTATACCAAAAACAATTGTGCCATGTGTATTAACACCCGAAATCATTTGATTACATTAAAATACGTTATTTAAAGATCACAGTGAATCCAAATGGTAATAAATTGTCATTTTAAATCTTTAGACCTCTACATTTACCTATTTGTCAGCATGAAAATCCTTACAGTTTAAATTATACCTGTGAAGTCAAAATTATTAGTGTGAAGTTTTAATTAGTTCAAATAGTTCAAATATTTCTTAAGTGCCCATTGTGTAACTACGCTATTTTAATAATTACAGGTATAAATAAGTGTTTAATTTTTACATATTGGTTACAATGAATGACAATGTGTCAATTTCACCCATATTTTGATCACTTATTTTCAAAGTAGTTATTGGAAAGCAAACACTTGCATTTAATAAGATTTCTATATCATATTAATTTAGTATAATTAATTAGACGCAGAACAAAACTAGAATGTTTCATCACTGGGCCACAATTACTTAAAAATACAAATATCAACGTGTGAAGTAGTTATGGGACGATAACCATTTTTAAGGTATACCGCTGTTTGGAAAAGTCAAGGTTTTGAAACCGCCAAAATGTTCTGCTTTACCAATGCTACGGTATATGTAAGGTTTTTTTTTACATTTTGTTGTAAGTTTTTTTAGCACAACAGTCTCCAGCAGAAAAATCCAAAGATAAAATTGTAATGAAATCTGTGTTTTCGAAAGTAATGAAGATAGCAGAAGTCAATGATTCTTTTGAATTATTTAGCCTGACATGTTTACTGTTACATGTTTACAAGGTTCTCAAAATAAAATATATTGTCTCTAGAGGAATTTTTTTTTTGTTGTTTTTTACCCAGACATTTAAAAAGAACATATTTTAGAGCAGTAATCACAATACTGTAAAACCGTGAAATTTTTATCCAAGGTTATCATACCGTCAGAATCTTATACCGGCCCATGCTAATTTAAAGTATAATCATGGCAAGTAAACCACCAGATAACACAATCTTGTCCATGGTTTATAGAAGGCTTAAATGCATAGCAAACTTACTTTCTGTCCGCTAAAAGTGCAAAACTTTTAATTTAACCAAACTATGTCAGGACCTATGGGATTTAACAGGCATATATTAAAAAAGATTTCAACATGGAAAGGAAATCTAGATTTTCAGCCATATGAAAATAATCTAAAAGATAGAGACCAGTCAAGAACAAATGCCCCTCATATCAGTTTTTATCCAGATGTTCCACATATGCGAAAAGTGATTTTCAAGTTAAGAAACACAAATTTCCCAGATCAATATAAAAATCGGTAACATGTCACTTAACTTGAAGGCACTTTTGTTCCATAATTGTTATTCCACAATAACAAATGTTTACATTTCAATAAAATAACAACAAAAAGCATGCACCCATGATCAATGACATAGTGTTATGCCCATAAATGTCTTAATAATACTCACTTGAACCTTCCTTGGCAGTGCTGACACTGGTCACCAACCCATCCACGGTCACAGACACAGGATCCGTTCACACACCTGCCTGACAGACAGTTCTTTTCGCAGGGTTTAGACGGAGAGCAGTCTGATATCAGCACCAAGGAGAACATCACACACAGCCATAAATATCTCTGCATGCCTTGCAGTCTCTGTCTGACCAGACACAGCTCAGGTCGGAGCATCCTTTTCCCAGCATTCATGGTTCAGGGATGCTGCTGCTGTTGTTGAACCGAGTATCAATATCTCAGGGCCTTTCTACTGGTGCCCAGATTGTTTCAATTATAACAGCAGGGGGATTCGTTTACTTATAAATCATGAAAATTCCTTAAATATCAGTAATCGTTTCCTGAAATCTCGGCGATCGTTTAACGGAAAGCCTCCAGATCCGAGTGCGATATGATAAAATCAGCAAAAACACAGGCATATTAAATCATCTGTCTCGCCTCATTGTGTTTCTGAACAAGGGCAGGAATTTCCTACGTTACCTCCTGCAGTTACAGGGCTGGAAAATAATTCCCCATAACATCGAAAAGAATCTTTCCTCCCAGATCATTACCATAACTCAGGTGATGGGATATTTCCAGTTTTAAAGCATCATATTGTTCAACGGTCTTATTCTGATCCCGTCCGCAGCCATTTTAAAGCGTAAACATTCAGCTGGCTGTCCAGATACTCTGCTGGTGTGCTTTAAAGCCGTTAAACCGTGAGCTTTTCGTGGCTAAACGTTCATATGCCACGGGGAAAAACGCTAAACGGAGGAGGTTTTGGGGTAAAAGGCATCCTTTACAGCCGCAGCAGTCGGTAACATGGATGTTGTTTCTGCTGTTGTCCGTTGCGCTGAGGGATTTGGAAAACCTGAGGAACTATCCGTTATCCGCATATTTTTTTCGTTGTTTTTCAGGCTCAGCGTGGCAAACTCTTTGTCGAAAGTGTCCGCGCTTATCATGGGTGTATATCCTCTTCGTCCCGGTGCGCTTAAAACCCGTCAGTGTGTGAAATTTGGCCCCCTCGACCACCGTTTAAGCTCCCATAGTACGAGCAGCTCGCGTTGGCTGCTCCTCAGGTTGGAGCAAACTCAACACGGAGACGGGCGCGCATGCGCAATGGGAAGGGGACATATTTAAAGAGACAGCGGCCACTGTGTGACTCCCTGGAATATCCATTGCAATACATGAGAATCTGCATTAGACGTGTCATATCTGGAAAAAAATTTTCAAGATTATTTACTATTTCCAATGTTGATCGAGTTGATGTGAACAATGATAGAACATAATGATTAAACATTTTGTACTTGTGAAGACCTTTTAAAAAGTTCACACAAAAATGAACATTTTCACCTTAATAGTCAGGTAGGAGGAGAAATATTTTTAGAATTTGAATGAAGGCGACATATTAAAGAGACAGTGGCCACTGTGTGCCTCTCTGGAATATCCACTGCAATACATGAGAAGCTGTATTAAACTTTTGTGAACGTTTTTAGAGAATATGTACTATGTTGATAAAGTTGATTGTGAACATTGATAGAACTATTTAAAATGTAATTGTCATGACATTTTAAAAAGTTCACCCAAAATGAAAAATTGCACCTTCATAGTCTGTTAGGATATATTAACAGTTACACCCACACACATACACTATATATATATATATATATATATATATATATGGGTCATATATTTTTTTTCTTCTGTATTTTTGATGAAATAAATGCAGCCTTGGTGAGCAGCATAAGCTTATTATAAACCATTTAAAAATCGCACTGACCCCAAACTTTTATATATATATATATATATATATATATATATATATATATATATATATATATATATATATATATATATATATATATATATATATATATATATACACACACACACACACACACACACACACACACACACACAATTATATTAAAAAATTGTAAAATGTTATTGCAGTATAAAATAACTGCTCAAAAGTAGTTTATAATTTAATTTAATCATTTATTCCAGTGATTTTAAAGATGAATTTTCAGTTTCATTACTCCAGTCTTCAGTGTCACATGATCCTTCAGATATCACTCTAATATTAATTATTGTTATTATTATACATTTTTATAAATATTTAACTATTTAATAAATTCTTTACATTTAATAAATGCCACCTTGATGAACAGAATAATTTTCTTAAAAGAAAATAATAATACAAAAACATGAAGAAAAAACTGCCCCCAAATTTTGACCGGTAGTTTGACGTTTGGAACTACATCTGTATGTAAATAAGGAAAATTATGAGAAAAAAAAATAATATTTTAGGTAAACTTTGCCTTTAAGACAAGAAGCATTGCTCTTTCAATGTAATGACACAGAAATGATTAACACGCTGCTAATCTTCATCTTAATTCTTATAATAAATTTACAAGCTGACTATAAATGATTTATGACCCAAAATCTCATCCCATTCTCAAGCCTCTCAAATATGAACTTTGTTCTTCTCCTAAGTGTTTAGAGTCTGAGTAAATGATACACTATTTGCTTTGTGCACTTCATAAGTAACCAAAATACGTTATGATGTAGCTACATCCAATTATGCGCTGCTGGTCTTCAGGTTCTTTTAATGTGACACCTTCATGCACAACAAATACAAGTGTTCCCAATCTAAAAGGCCTTGCAGCATGGGAGGATCAATATCATTTAGGATTTGTGAGATTTAAAAATATACATTCTAATGTTGCTAGAATTTTTTAATCACTTGGTTAAACCATTTTAGCTGTTAGTTTTGCAACATGATCAACATGCTACATGTTAATACTGTTACTGTAAGCTATCTAAAAATAAATAATGACAACATGAATTTTATATTAGCAATCGGTTACATGCTAACAAATGCATATTAGTAGCATTTTGATTCAAGCTAGCAAAATGCTATTTGAGCTAAACATGCTGCCAAAGTGCTAAACACGGTGGTAACTGACGTTATTTCGTGCTAATAACAGACACATTCCAGCAACATGCTTATTCAGTTGAACAATGTCTTAAACAACATGCTTGAAGCTAGCAACATGTTAAACATTAATATCATGTTGACAAAATATAAAACATGTTAGCAAAAGTATAAAACATGTTAACACATGGTAGAAACAAGCTAATTTATGTTAAAATGTGCTAATTATGCTAGCAACAAGGCAATTCAGATTAACAATGTGCTAAATGTTAAAAATATGCATTAGCAAAATGTTAAATCATATTAGACGTGTTAACATGCTAGAAAAAAGGCTAAAATAACGAATTCATTTATTCATTCTTACTTTTTCCTGCTTTCCCCTTAAAGTTTTTGATTACAAAGCGGTTTCAAACATTCCGCCAAGGCTTTCACAAGTCAACAACAAAGCTGTCCCAACAAAACTTACTGTGTAGCTGGCACGTTTTATCATATCATTCTTATATCCAGTTGAAACCAACATC
Source organism: Danio kyathit (assembly GCA_903798195.1). Lineage (NCBI taxonomy): Eukaryota > Metazoa > Chordata > Actinopteri > Cypriniformes > Danionidae > Danio > Danio kyathit. The sequence continues at coordinate 33,736,195 of LR812530.1, forward strand.
ACTGTACAGAGAGAGAAAAGGCTAGGGTGGGTGTTTTTAGACCATAAAAACACAACATATATTCACACCACAGTAAATCTGCCAGTCGTTATACAGAATGTAATAAAACACTCAATTCAGTTGGGAATTTGATATCCCACACGGACAATTACTGGGCTTTGTGATGATTCTCACACCTCTCAGACTTCCCTTTTTAGATCACTCCCATCACAACAGCCCCATTCAGTCAGACACTAAAAAGATGAACATCAGAATGTACCACATTATTGTGCTGACTCCGGGAACAGAGCGGTGTGTGGTTAAAATACAAGAGAATCCATTCTAAAAAGAGCACATTTAAAATAAAAAGAACGACAATTAACACTTCATCATTCATTCAGCTTCACAGATGTAATATAACCAGAGAATCTCACCCTTTACATTTACACACTATTCCAGTATGTTAACATTCCTGTCTCACAGTTCTACTATTTTTTTTCAAGGCTCATTGAGAAACATGACACTTTCTCTTCAGACCATCAGAAATGAAAAATCAAAGCCTCAGGCAATGGAAATTCAGACTCACAGAGAACAACAATAAATGCACGTGCATGTCCAGGCCTGTCAAAAAACACACGAGGCATACCTGTCCAGTGATGCAATACGAGTGACCTGCAGGACAAGCATATATTTTCATGTGCAAAAAAACACACAAGTGATTTATGATTGAATGCAATGCATCTCGGGTATTATATGCCATTAATACTTCAAAAAGCACCATACCCAGATGGTAAGCCTTTAACTATATGGTATATTTAGACAGTTAGTGCTTGCTATACTCCACTGAAAAAATCCAATTAAAGAAAAAGGCTAATTTTATCTGTTGCAATGCATAGATCTGTATTGCATCAACTTTCTAAATTGAATAAAAGTAGTAGAGGGTTTGTATTTCACAGCAATATCCCATCATTTTCTGTGTGTGTTCTTAATGGCATTAAAGTATGAGTGGACAGAGTCTGGGAGAGTGTTAAATGTGATCTTAATCCCTGACTAAGAGGGATTAGTATCCGAATACGCTGATTGTGCATATAAAAGCTGCATGGCTAAAGAAATCCTGATTCTGTTCAGTAAGAGACTACACTACCTGACAAAAGTCTTGTCGCCTATCCTACAGCAAATAATAACTTGACTTCTAGTTGATCATTTGGTATCAGAAGTGGCTTATATGAAAGACAAAGGCCTCTATATTATGCTTATTTTACCAAAAATAAAATATGATCATGCCTTAATTTTTTATTATTTAATCAGGACAGTAAGGTCTGACTTTGCTTAGACTAAAGTCATTTAACAGAAATAATGTACAGTATAGAATATAAAGTCAAGGTGCAGTGGAAAAAGAATTAATATTGTGTTTGACTCCCATGAGCGTGGAAGACTGCATCCATACATCTCTGCAATGACTCAAATAACTTATTAATAAAGTCATCTGGAATGGCAAAGAAAGCATTCTTGCAAGACTCCCAGAGTTCATCAAGATTCTTTGGATTCATCTTCAATGCCTCCTCCATCTTACCCCAGACATACTCAATAATGTTCATGTCTGGTGACTGGGCTGGCCAATCCTGGAGCACCTTGTCCTCCTTTGCTTTCAGGAACTTTGATGTGGAGGCTAAAGTATGAGAAGGAGCGCTATCCTGCTAAAGAATTTGCCCTCTCCTGTGGTTTGTAATGTAATGGCCAGCACAAATGTCTTGATAACTCAGGCTGTTGATGTTGCCATCCACTCTGCAGATGTAACCCCGAACCGTGATTTTTCTCTCATCAAACTTGACTGCTTTCTGTGAGAATCTTGGGTCCATGCGGGTTCTTAGTTCTTCTGCAGTATGTGTGATGATAGGGATGCAGTTCAACACACGATTCATCAGAAAAAAAAATCTACCTTCTGCCACTTTTCCAAATGATCAACTAAAAGTAAAGTTATTATTTGTTGCTCTTATAACTGGGATCGACGACAAGACTTTTGTACAGTGTATACTGTATTGGCTTTAGAAAAATCACACTGTGTAATGTATCACTTATGAACACACAATAAACAAATTGAATAAAAATGCAACCTTATCAGGCATGTGAAATGCTTTAAAAACATTAAATAAAAAAATTAAAAACCTAATCAATTTATTGACATTTTTAATATGTCAGAACTAAATTGTTTTGTGGTTAGGAGCAACAAAATGGCAAAAATTTACAAGACAAGGGGCAAACAAATTAAATGAGACAGATAATAGGGATTTAATAGTAAATCAAAATAACTGTGTGTAAGGACTTTTATTATTGTTATTATTAACCTATAAAGAAAAAAAAAGTGTAACAAAAAATATACAAAAGGACAACCCACTAATTTGCAACACTTTTGGGCTTACATAGTCCAATAATTATAGTGCCAACTGGTGGTTTGTCACCACAATTACAGTGAACACACAATCTTTAAACATCAAAATAAGGATTGTTTATTACTCTTGGTACAATAAGATGGTTATCATCTACAAGTGGTCATTTAATCAAAACAACAACAATGACTTTGATATCTTAATGTCTTTGAACTATAGTAAAATCTGTCAACTTTAAAAAAAAATATGCCTGTTTAATCCTCATTTCAAGTACCATATATGGCCATGAAGATGTATGCACATAGATGGTAACAGAGGCCCAAACAAATCAGAGCAGACCAGGAAATTTCCTACAATTCTCCCAACGAAAGCATGACATATGTATCAAATGGGGCCTTTTCATCACCTTTAATCGCTGTTTTGATCTCCATCTCCACCCTTAGATTCAGATGTGGTAGGATTATGTTTTGATTTAGCTTTTTTGGCTTTCTTCTCTGACTCTGATGGTACTGGGCATGGCTGGAGAGCCTGTGAAATGTCAGTCAATGTCCAGCGATCTTCCTTCAATGCGTGCTCTTCTAATGTGAACTGACCCTGCTTGGTCCGGGTCAGTTCCTTGATATGAGCACAGGATGACAGAGCTGCAAAGGATAAAATCTGATTATATATGTAGAGTAAAGCAGTACAATTAAAGATAGCAATCCAAAATGTGCATTCAAATTAGTATTTTCAACCACACAGTATTGTTATTTCTGTTACATTTTCAGTAACTTCAAGCAATTCAAGTAACAGTTCAAACTACCTTTTCCAAGATCATCAATCAGGCTTCTGACATAAAACCCACCTCCACACTCAACATCTGTAAATAGAAATAGTCATTTAAAATTGAACTGCATAGTACCATGCAAAGTCTGTTCAGCCTGACAATTTTTTAAACAAAATATATTATTAGAATTTATAAAAAATATATAATACAAATGAAGAATTGTTTTTCATTAGTTAAATTATAATTTAATCAAATACATATATAAGCATTAATTATAATACAAATATTAATTACATAAATTATATTGAAATATATTATTATGTAATATATTACAATATATAAAAATATATATAAGGCATAAATAAAAGCAAAATAAAAGCTTGGTTTAGTAATACCAATAATACTAATAAATAATCTATTATTACAATTGTTTAAGCTTAGTAAGACAATATTTTATTTTGTTAAATTCTACTTTTTTATTTTACTCCAGAAAATTTGTAAAGATGTTTGTGCAAATCCATTCTATTTTTGGTATTATATGAAAATAACAATTTGTCAAAAAGTGAATTGGACTGCATCGCCTTTACTTCTCTTTTGGCAACACACCTTATTTTAATCAATTGGAAACAATAATTTCCCACTTCTTTTAAACAGTGGGCCAATGATGTGTTGCATTTCATTAGTTTGGAAAAAATAAAACTTCATTTATATGGTTCCAGGTTCAAGTTCACGCCATGTGGTGTCCTTTCATAAATGACTTCCAAAGCCAAATGTAATTGTAAGTGAACAAAATGCTGCTGATGCTGTCAGGTTTTGCTTGTATTATACTGATGTTGTTTTTATTTTGTTGTCTTTGTTAATATGTACACTATGTTAAAGCACTATGTTTGTATGCATGTTGTGTTGTTAGTTATGTTGCTTAGTGAATGTCTGTTTTTTGACCATTTAAATAAATAAAAAAAGTAAAAAAGAAAAAAAGAAAAAAAGAAATATATATATATATATATATATATGAAAAAAACAATATATTTTTTAAATTGTCCTTACAATGTTAATTAACTGTAAAATTGTATAAATCAGGGTTTCTGCACATTTCACCAAGTCAAATGTAAGACTTTTTAAGACCTTTTTAAGACCATTATGAATGAAATTTCAGACTTAGAGGGCCAAACATGAAGGCTTTTTATTTGCCCCATTAAAACTAAATCTAATTACTTGAATAATACTTAAATAATGTGTCAAAACAAGTAAGCCATACATACTTTTGTTTGACAAGCTTTAAAAACTATAATAAACTAAATGTACAACAGTCTTTCCAGGTCAGTGTCCTCCCCACATACAGTATGGTCTATGAATACATAGAGAACTTACAAATGTTATTGTGAGGAACCATATTGTTAAATAGAGTTGTAAATAGTTTTGTTAAAAGTTTTATTGAGATGTATTGTTAGTGACTGTATACAGGTGTTGGCAGGATTGGGTAGCTTTACATGGGCATTGGAAAATTAAGACCCATTTAAAATAATTTAAGACCTACAACACAATATTTCAGCAAATTTAAGACTTTTTAAAGCCTAAAATTTTGTTTTTGAAATTTAAGACATTTTAAGACCCCGCAGATACTCTGATAAATGTAACTGTATACGTTTCATAATTTCAATTCTATTTCTTATAAAGCTATAATCTATATTTCTTTTTTAGGGTCTAATACTGTCTTCGAGAACATATACAGTGATCACTTGAAAATTCTCAGTTCCTCTTGATTTACTAGTCTAATTAGGTAATAGGGTTTGAGTGAGTCTCTGTTGGCAAAAAGGCATATTTTAATAGCATGCAATAATGCACTAAATGACAACATACAAATTAAAAATTTTAAAGAAATTTTATAGCATCAATAGTTTATAGAACAGAAATGTAGCTTTAGCGCTAGTTCTACCAGGAAGACGTAATGTCACGTCACTCATTGCAATCAGTTCCAACCAATAGCCATGAGACTCAAAGATTATATAAGCCGTCCATTCATTTGGTTGCAGATACTGATATGGACGTTCACCCACCATCTTCCCCACCACCACCAGGTTGGCCCTGTCCAGGGGAGTGAGCTCCGCCCCTGCCTTCGTCCTCGGCAGCCATAGCTGGATCTACAAACTTTCAATTCAAGCTTCGGAGGCCAAAGAAATCCTATTTTTTGTTAAATAATACTTTTTGTCAAACCATACTAATCAAATAAATGTAATTCAATATCATATTCATCTCCCTGGTCTTTCTGGTAGAACTTAATTTATTTTACAAAACTGTTCCTGTAATACAACTACATCTCGTAAATCTAGAGAAAATGAGAATTTACTTAGATTTGTTTCAGTTGAGATCTTTCATAGCTGTACAGTGAACAAACATAACCATCTATCATGTTATTTTCGAAGTAATCATTTACAGAAAATGTCTAACCTATGGTGAAAAGTGGTGGGTTGAAATCTTTTAAAGACAGACTGTACACTTTGACTGGACGAGCAGGTTTAGCCTCGACCTCTTGGCCTTGCTTGAGCAGTACAGACATGCGCTTGCCATCTTTCTTCAGTGCTGAATATCTTGAAATACAAATAATAGAATGTCTGTGACATTAAAAAGCAGAACTCTTTCAAACAGCTTTGAAGAGTGTTATTTATGAAGCAGAATGAATTGACGTACAGGGGTGGAACCTGCATAATTTCGCCTGTAAACTGCTTCATCTTCTCCTCAAAAGCCTCTTTTGTGATGTGGTCTGGAAGGGGGGTAAAAGGACTAATGTTAATACATTGACATCCTAGAGACATTCATTCCTTCATCACAAGAGCAGCCACAAGATTACAATTCTCACCGTAACTCTTCTCTTTAACAACATTTCCTGTGACGTCAAGAGTGTCAGTTGCTTTGCCAAGCTCTCCAAAAGCTGTGTATTTCTACAAAAATGACCATAAATCATGGAAATGACAACTGTAGAATAACATAAACCTAATGTGACCCTGAAAATACTTACCTTTGAACCTGCAAGCATTGTCGTGAGCATCTTTGTTCCTTCACCGATTCCAACCACTGCAAAACATTATGTTTTTATGAGATTATAATTAATTGATAAATGTTTGAATTATATCTGTTTAAGACATGACAGTCTAAAACACTGCTCATTGCTCAGTTTGGCAATTTTGAGCTATTCTACTTTTCATAACATGAAACTTTTGTGTGTCTTCCTTCTGAAAACACACAAAATAAACATTTAAATGGCATATTTATTACACTCTTCTACAGTGGAGATCAAAATAAGAGAATTTACAATTGCCTAAATTCATTAGTCATATCGCTTTGTCCTATTTAGGATTATCCTAACAGGATTTTTAAAAAAGAAAAAAAAAGTTTTTAAAGCATATTTCATTAGTTTCATGAGGTATTTGAAAAAGAACACTTATTAAATTATAAGGCTTGTGTAATTTCCTTAGATATTGACGTTAATCTGACAAACCCTATGCAACTGGCAGCTTAACTTTCCAGTTTTCACTAACTTTGTAAGATGGCAAGCCGTTTTAAAGGTAATGAAACTCATACACAGGTTATCCAGGTAAAGGTCAAAGTAATGAGCAAAAGAAGTTAATTGTTACAAAATATGTGATTTCTAGAATATTGCACCTCTACAGTGTCACTAACTCATTCAAGTCAAATGTACAAGAGAACAGGATAATACAGAGAGTCTCAATAGAATAAAAACCAGTTCAACGATGCAACAGGAATCTCTGTGTTTAAAGGGTTGGTTCACCCAAAAAATGATGCACTAAGGCCTTTTTTTGTATTTGGAACACATATTAAGGTATTTAATAACCCATAACCCAATCAAGTCTAGAAGGGAAACTCATTCATTCATGCCCTCTGCGTCGCCCAGAAGGGAAACATTGCAGATGTATTTATGACATTATTCAACAATAATTACTATTCTAACATCACTGTGAGGAGCAGGTTAAGAGTTGTGGTAGGAATAGACATCAAAAAGCACAAGGTAATAAACAATTTAATAAATAATATAAATAATTATCATTAACTTCTGGCAGGAGCTGTATCTCATCTAACAACAACTAAGTCCAGAAAGGCACTGATAAAACATCCTCTATGTGTTTTCAGTTGTTTAAATAGAACACTATAAAAAAATGCTGGTTTCACACAATTCCTTCATGCTGTCTAAACACAAATTAAGTTAACTTAATTATTTTTACAAATTTAAGTGGATTGAACATAAAACAATTAGGTTGTCTCAAAAAATGTGTTGTTTCAACTCATTTCAACTCATCCGGGATATAAATCAGTGCACAGTGCTTGTGAATATGCACCCTATACTGACAATGAGGAAAAGAAACAGGTGAATAAAGTAGAGCTGCACAAAAAGTAAAAAAATTATCATTATGTTGTACAAGTTCAATAAATTTACTAAATTTGTATGCTACATACACAGGCTGTTTATCCAAATCTGACCAGTCAGATCGGGCCTTAACTATCTTTTAAAAATTACAACAGCTAAAAAGGATTTCAGTCATTCATGGATTTTTTAAGTCTAAATGAAGGGCTCAGATGCAAAAACCTCTAAATGTCATCTGAAATGTTCCCCTAAAATGAGCATTTTTCTCAGCCTCCTATATTTATGTTCAGTTATTTCACTGTAACGGCAATGAAAATAACTTATTTGTCACTATAAAAGTAAAATTACTGAGCCTTCACACAGGAGTCGGAGAAAAATTTTAATTTTAGAAGAAAATATCAAATGTCTTTTAGAGGTTTTTGCATCTAAACTCTACAAATGTTTTTTATTAGCTCAAAAAATATTTATTACCCGTTTAGTAGGATCTTACCATTTTTTTGTTAAATTGCTGATAAAATATAACTAAATAGTTAGTGATATCATAGGAAATATTATCGCATATTTTCCCAGTATTGTGCAGTTCTAGAATAAAGTGATTATTTTACCACTGAACCATGGTCTGTTTTGAGGATGCTTTGGGCACCTTTCTGGGCTTTGAATGAATTGCACCATTGCTGTCTATGGATGATCAGATTTCATCTAAAATATCGTAATTTCAATTTGTGTTCCAAAATTAACTTTTTAAATAATTTTTATGTCAGCCAAAAAATTTTTTTATGGACAATAAAGAGCTTAGTCACACAGTAAGAGTAGTTACTCAAGTAGCTGAAAGCACTGAAATAATGAAATGGCAGTCCAGAGTCCTGATCTAAACCTGACTGAAAATCTCTGAGAAAACCTTGACGACAAAGTAATGGAAAAGAAAGCCATTACAGTCGGTGACTGTGGAACAGACTAGATGAAGTAGCCAGATAACAGCCAAGCAGTGTGAAAGACTTGAGAAGTCCTGTGGTCAATAACTCAAAGCAAGAGCCTGGACATTCCTACTCATTTTTGATTGAACCTTCATAAATGTGAGCTGTAACTTTTCTTTGTGCTGCAATCAAAACTGTTCTTGAATATTGCTCACTTTGATTTCTACAAAATAAAGGGTTTTTGTTGAAGTGCATTGGTTATTTTGTGACACTGCTCTGGAAGCATGGTATAGCCACCACTAAAATTATGGTATAGCCACCACAAAAACAATTCTCCACTGTGCTTCTAGATTGTAATAAGACATATTTAAAGGCTGAAGCACATGACAACATGTATTCTGAATAGGGATGTAACGATTCATCGTGAGCCAGTTGATAATCGATTCAAATATGTGACAATTCAAATCGTTAGAAATGTTAAATGAATCACAATATATTTTTTGAACAGAGGGGGCACTGTGTTTACAGGCGCAAACTCGCTTTACCGGGCAACGCAGTGGCGCAGTAGGTAGTGCTGTTGCCTCACAGCAAGAACGTCGCTGGGTCGCAGGTTCGAACCTCGGCTGGGCTGGGTCAGTTGGCGTTTCTGTGTGGAGTTTGCATGTTCTCCCTGCGTTCGCGTGGGTTTCCTCCGGGTGCTCCGGTTTCCCCCACAGTCCAAAGACATGCAGTGCAGGTGAATTGGGTAAGCTAAATCGTCCGTAGTGTTTGAGTGTGAATGTGTGTGTGTGTGGAAATTCCCAGAGATGGGTTGCGGCTGGAAGGGCATCCGCTGCGTAAAATCGTGCTGGATAAGTTGGTGGTTCATTCCACTGTGGCGACCCCGCAAGGGACAAAGCCGACAAGAAAATGAATGAATGAATGAACTCGCTATACCTGCACATCAGCGGTGAGCAAGAGGGGGCAGCAGAGTAAAATGACAGACAAAACATGAACTGTGCAAATACTTCGAAAAGACATTTAAATATTTTAATAATTTGCTTATTACTATTGAATATTTAAAAACGTTCAAGATCACCTCTTCTTAGGTGTATCACACTGCTACTTATACTAATTAACTATACAAGTAATATTAATTATTCACCTTCATAATCATGTTCAACTCCTGTCTCTATCCTACTATACAATTAGTCGTTTTTTAATCAGTTTGTTTATGCCAGTGGCCAGTCCCCTGGATCAGAGGGCCTATACTGAAGACCACCTCTGTACACCCCGCTGTCTGGTTTAGGAAAGGCTTTCCTCTCCACACCAGCCATCTCAGTCGCCAGTGAAAGAGTATTTTTCAGCAGGGGACATTGTAAATATGCAAAGACCTCAGCTTATGCCAGAAAACGTAGATATGCTGATATTTCTTTTTTAAAATGTAAAATCCCAGCACAGTCACAGTTTTAGTTTGTTTATATTAATGAGCATTTAGCTTGTATTATTCTTTTTTTTTTTTAAACAGCAATTTAGTTATGGCAGAAAGTGTATTATTTTGCAAAATATGTGCAGCATTTAAGACAGACAAAAATGAAAGGGCTCTTCACCTTAAACGTTTTCAAATAATTAAAAAAAAATCATGACTAAATCGTGAATCGTGATATTAGTATCATGAATCTTGAGTCAGGTAAATCGTTACATGCCCAATTCAGAAGACAGTATGCAAATAGAAATTGTCATTATTTTGAGTATTGACACTTTTGATTAGACATTTTAATGACAATATTATTTTGTTCATCTGAAAAAGGTGAACAAAAATATTTATGACACAATTATTATAGCCTCATGACAATCATGTTTATGACAAGTTATGTTGTCTTGGCAATGTCAAGTTGTCATGACAATGACAGGTTGTGAGGTCCACAATGTCAAATTTTCATAATAAAGACATCTCAAACAATCTCATCTTTGCTTTTAAAATAACACAACTGGGCTGTTGACAGTTGTCATACACATGTATAAATTCTCCTTCATATTCATGTCATGTCATTATTATAAAGATGTTGTGACAGTCTTAGGAACGTTAGGTAAAATGTTAAGTTTTTGAGCACAATACACAATTTTCATCTTAAATTGAGTTTGTCTGTTTGTTTCCTGACGCCATGTTATTTTCATGAGATATGTCACGGCTAATGTGGTAAAACTGCATCATGTTTTCATTCTCTAAGCTAGTTAGTTAGTCTAGACTGAGTAAATTAAGAAAAAAGCTTTCAGTAAAAGACATTTCTGAAAAAGTTGTTTTGACTGTGCTAAACGTCACATTTTAGTTGGTATATTGTTACACAATGGTAGAGGATTGTTTATATTTACCAAGCACACCAGAAGCATTGCTGTCCAGGGTTCCGCCATGGCCAATTTTTAACGGTTGTTTCCTTTTCCGAGGGTTGAAGTTTGTAACACCGGCCTCTGTGTAAGGATAAACTCGTTACTTATGATAACGTTTACTTATAGTTATTTTACGACTATCTAATCGCACAGCAAAGATGACTCGCATGAACTGCAGCAGATGCATCACAAAAAAGCCTAAAGAGCAATAACATACGTCATACCTACCTTTTAAAAGTGTCTTCTTGAGTGTGTTCAATACATCTGCCGATGTAGGACCTTTTTTCTTATGAATGGCAAATATGCCATGCAGAGACTGCAGTTTGGATAATGAGCCGTTTTGTACAGTTGACGCACCAGCCATGCTTGTAGCACAATTGAGTCGCGGAATGATGACGTCACGTGCATGCATTTGTAGTTTTTTAAAGAGTAACATTTACTGTAGTGTTTTAAGTCGACCTTTCCAATGTTATTAAAAATATATATATTTTCTAAACCTTTCTATATCCTCAAGAATTATAATTTTTGGTTACTCTTTTAACCTAGATCCATCTCACTGTGCATTTATTAGTAATTTATTGCTTATACTTGCAAAATATTACATCCATAAAGGTAAAAAAAAACCTTGCTTTTTTAGTTTCAGAAAAGATTTAGATATGTACTTGAACTCTATAAAAGACTAGTAATTATATTGTGTTTAAAACTGTTTCTTGGTGTCTTTTAAACTTTAAGCTATATTTTTTTTCGATAGTCTACAGAACAAACCATTATTATACAATAACTTGCCTAATTATCCTAACCTGCCTAATTAACCTAATTAACCTAGTTAAGCCTTTAAATGTCTCTTTAAGCTGTATAGAAGTGTCCTGTAAAATATCTAGTAAAATAAATATAAATAAAATAAATCAATAATTAGAGATAAATTATTAAAACTATTATGTTTAGAAATGTGTTGAAAAAATCTTCTCTCCGGTAAACAGAAATCAGTGAAAAAAAATAAACAGGGGTGCTAATAATTCAAGGGGCTCACAATTCAAATACAATTCAAATAAAATTATTTATTTTGTATTAATGTATATATTTTTATTCATTATAATATTTTGTATTTGTTTATTGTTATCTAATTTCTCTATTTAATCAAATAGTAAATAACTTATTTATTTGATTAATATTTAATCATTATTTTTAATAGATCATTGTAAACTAACATTTTTATTTAATGTAATTTCTGATTATTTAATTAGAACTTTTTTATTGTATTAATTAAAATGTTTTATTAGTTAGGCTAACTTTAATTGTAAAAAGCTGACTAGACAATTTACATCTCAGAGAAAGCTGTCATTCTCTATAAATTAAATGCAATGCAGTCTATAGGCCTACTCTTTTTGAAAAAGATTTTCTTATTTGACTCACATCTAGTATTTTATTAAACAACCAACCAGGCTATTACATCCACAATTTATTCGTTTATAAAAACCAGTAAGTCAGTATAATAAACCTATTCAAACTTAATCAGATATGTATATTGAATTGCCACATGATGGCGATATATACCTATTATTACTTAAGCTATGTAGGTCTACTTAAAGCTGTTTAGGATATAGGATAATGATAATAAAAAGTTGAATATTTTCAAATAGGCTCTCTGAGAAATCATTTAGCATCATACAATTAAAGTGTAGTCTATATTGTTATTATTTTAAATGTTGTTATTATTGTTTTAAATTAATTATTTATTTGTTAATTTTTCATACATGAGATGCTCTAATTTGTAGGCTTTATCCAATTATTTTGTTATGTAATATAGTTTTTGCACTGAGCAGATCACACTGACTTTTCAACGTCGAAAATAAATTGTTTCTGAGAAGTAGCTAATTTATAAAAAATAAAAAAAACATAACAAAAAAAAGATCACAATTTACAACAGTCAAGAAAACAGTAGTTCTCCCTAACAGGAGTGGCTCGTCCAAATGCTTGAGCTGTAACTGTAGCCACATACCGTGCAGTGATCGGTCCGTCAAGCAGGACACGCCCATTGTGTGAGCCTCTGCTTCCCGTTATTCGGTCGGGCTTTGGAGTGAATGATCGCTGATGCCGAGAGTCAGAGCATACAGAGCTCGCGCACTCTCCGTTTATCTGAAAACACAGGGGAACTGGATTTTGGATTGAAAGTCACACTGCCGACCGTCACCATCATTAATAATTCTTCAGGGGAATCCGCAGCTTTTCATTCTGCATCATGTCAACAAGAGGTAACCAGATTTTAGCTAGTTTTAAAGTGACTAATTCGCGATGACGATTGTTTTATTCATATTTACTCAGTGGTTTATTTAACATGTGTTTGCTTTTTTTTTTTACTGTGGATTAAGTTATTGTGGACTTGAGAGACGACGAGAATGTGTCTCTACACCTGTCTTGAAACAGTTGTTTATGGATGCATTGACTATTAACCAATCTGGCAGCAGACACAGATGCAGGTGAAGAGTTCAGAAGCAAAAAACTGAATGCCACCTGAAAATTTCCTCTAAAATTAGTTTTTTTCTCAGGCTTCTATGTCTTAATTCAGTAATTTCACTTTTGTGGCAAAGAATATTCTATTTTCATTGATTTTAACATGAAATAACTGAACATAAACATAAGAGGCAGAGAAAAATGCTCATTGTAGAAGAAAATTCTAGATGGCACTTTGCGTCTGAACTCTTCAGTTGTAGTTGGTTATTTAAAATATAAATAAAAGCATTTAACTAAACTGAATAAAGATAATGAAAAACTTTATTGTTGCATTTGTCATCAAACTTACATTTTTTTACAGTATGTCATATCGGGACAAAGGCAGAATACAGAATACTGTATTCAGACAGAATGCAGAAATACTAAACGTCTCGTTTAACCAGTGTTGCCAAATGTAGCTGACTGATTCCAGCCCAAAAACTATCCAAAACCCGCCAAAATGCAAAACAACCGCCCAACAACCGGGATAACTTAATTTTGGAAGTTATGCAAACTTTAAGTCCGTTTAACATAATGTACAGTAAGTTCAATGGACTCATAAGGTTAATTTCATTCAGCTAAAAATTTAAGGCAACCGCGATTTTTTTTTACAGTGTATTGTTACACTTGGGCTGCACGGTGGCGCAATGGGTTGCACGATCGCCTCACAGCAAGAAGGTCACCGGTTCGAGCCTCGGCTGGGTCAGTTGGCATTTCTGTGCAGAGTTTGCATGTTCTCCCTGTGTTCCTCCGGGTTCTCCGGTTTCCCCCACAAGTCTAAAAACATGTGGTATAGGTGAATTGGGTAAGCTAAATTATCCGTAGTGTATGTGTGTGAATCAGTATGTTTGGATGTTTCCCAGTGATGGGTTGCAGTTGGAAGGGCATCCGCTGAGTAAAACATATGCTGGATAATTGGTGGTTCATTCCGCTGTGGCAACCCTGGATTAATAACGGGACTAAGCCTAAAAGAATGAATGAATGGGTGTTTTCCAGTGATGGGTTGCAGCTGGAAGGGCATCCGCTGCGTAAAACATATGCTGGATAAGTTAGCGGCTTATTCTACTGTGGCAACTCCAGATTAATAAAACCGAAAATAAAATAAATGAATGTATTGTTACACTGAATGAAATGTTAGTGTTTTACTTCCATAAATCATGGTAAAAATGTGTGATATTTTATTACTTAGAAAAATAATGTATATGGCATCTTTTAGTGTAAAAATAATAATAAAGCTGTATTACATTTACATTACATTTATTCTTTCCATGCTTTAAAACCCATTTCATTTTTGATCCATGTTAATCATTTAATGATCTGTTCATAATTCAGCTGATAATGTTAGGTAAATATTTTTCCTGGTTTTATGATGGTGTTTTATTTAGTTGTGTAGCTTAAAATCTTTAATTAAATCTGTGCGGAAATACTTTTTACACCCCTTGTCTGGTTCATTACCTTGTTGACATTTCATTATGCCTCACATAATTTGTTTATGTACACTATCGGTCAAAAGTTTGGGGTCAGTTTTTTTTTATGTATTCATTTTTATTATTCTGTTAATATTCATCAAAGCGGCAAATGTAAAAAAAAAAAATGTTAAATTATGAAATATTTATAAACATTTTAAATAACTGCTTTCTTTTTGTATGTAGTTTCAAATGAAATGATATTACCATTTTATAATTACCATTAATAATAATAAAAATAATAATAAAAAAGTATTATTATTATTATTAATATTAGAGTGATTTCTGAAGGATTATGTGACTCTAAAGACTCATCATGAAAATTCATCATTAAAATCCATTGAATAAATTATTAAATTGAATGATAAATTACTTTTGAACAGTCATTTTAAAGTGCAATAACATTTCACAATTTTACAATGTGTATTGTATTTTTGATGACATAAATGAAGCTTTGGTGAGCAGGATAAGTTTATTTTAAAGCATTTAAAAATCCTACTGACCCCAAACCTTTAACCGGTAGTGTATGTCTGACAAAGTCTGGTTCCACTATTTAAAAATGATCAAATTAAGTGTTTTTTTTTTTTTATGCATATTTTTTACAGACCTAAAAAAAAGACCTGAAGCCAACAGAACGGTTAAAGAAAACATTCTTTTCTGAGTTCATGAAAGGACACAGAGGAGAAACAAAGCAAGAATCCTGTTAGACTAGTGAATTATCTGCATTTTGTCCTCTCACTGTTGGAAACTCTTCCTCTCATATTAGCGTCACACGAGATGTTGACGCCCACTGAATGTTTCATCTTATTATTCTTGCTCTGACAGTTCAAATGGTTTCTGGACTTCAATTACAGACTCACCGCAACCGCTGCAGATGATTTGGAGCTGAGACTATTTAAAGAATCGGCTACTCTGCTAGCATGAGCCACAGTCATAAGCCTCTAGTATCCTATAATTACAGCGTGTGCTTAAAAACTCACATGTCCAGGAAATTGTTCTTAAAAAGCATTGCAGCATTATTTATTTAGCTTGTGTAACTTCATTTTGAATTCGACTTGCTTTTCAATCTGTGTTTAAAAGTGGATTAAAGCCTTTCTAGTTGTTTCAAGAGTAGTGCTTTTTCTTCAAATACTAATAGATAATCCTCTTTGTGAATTAAATCTAAATGAAAAAGATGGCTGCTTTATAACGAGGACGCAGAAGGTCTTTTGTGTGTTTGGTTTGTGGTAAATTCCTGCTATAGACTTCTTGGCTGGAGGTTGTGTTTAACTTTAGTCTTGGCTTTGCTTTTTGATTGTTACAAATTGATGAATCTGTATTCGTAATGCTTTTTAAAGTGCTATAGTCCTTGTTTTTTTACCCCTAGTAGCCAGGAGTAGTAGAGTTCATTTGAACCTTTGGAGTTGAGATCAGCAAACCTTTACACAGGTGTCCAGTCTTTTCAGTTCAGTCTGTGAGGTCACTGGAGTGCATTTATGGTACCAGATGTCTGTAAAACTATGGATGTAGTTTGACGATTACATCAATAACAGGGAATCTGGGACTAGTTGTGATCCCAAGAAGAGTTTCAGTATATGAAAGCTTTTGTGTTACACTAATTAGTAAATTTCGCTGTTGCGTTTCATAGTTGTTTTTGAATTTAGCTGGGAAGCCATAATATATTCCAGTTTCTGTTGTTAACTGTAAAAAGATACAAAAGATTAATGTGTGTTACGTGATCTGAAATATACAGCGATGAATGAAGTACACAAAACAAATAGGTTACTCTAAAATAAATACTCCAGTAGAGCAATAAAGTCCTCCTTTTCAATATTACTTGAGTCAAAATACAAAAGTAATTAATTTTTTAACTTACTTAAGCAATAAAAGTAAAAGTTACTGACGAATGTTTAATGTTTGACAATAGTTATGTTTCCATCCAAAAATGCGAATTAACTTTATGTGCAAAACTGGAATATCGCATAGAAGACGTGCAAATAAAGCAGCCTTTCCATATAACGACTCCGAGAGCACAAAATCGTCACTTCCTGATTACCTGGCGCCAAATATCAACAGTAAAATCAGAATTTGGTGTGGTAGGAGAAGCTGCGTGAATCTTTTCTTCATTTAATAAAAGACTTGCACCACAGAAGACGATGCTGACACGCAATCAAAGCGTGGAGGCAATTGAAGGGATCAGACGTGGAGCACAGACGCTCTTTACAGTTCTGGAGGTCATTAATAATATAATAACACTAATACTGAAAGGCGTTTTTGAATGACTAAAACAACATTTCGGATGTTTTACAATGTGGTCAGCCTACTGGTTTGTCTATTCACACACATTTTTATTATCACATGAATCATGATCTCTTACAACAAAACCACATTACTTTTTTAATGCGCATACTGGAATTTGTCTGGTAAAATTGTTTCCATCGTAGTTTATGTGCATATTTTCTTATCGAAAAAGACATTTTTTATGCACATTTTCAAAATCTATGCGCATCTTGGCGTTTCCATCAACCAATTTTTGTATGCGCATATCTAAAATGTGCATAAAAATAGGTGAATGGAAATGTAGCGAATGTCTTGCAAGAAAATTGAATGACCAAAACTTTTAAGTAAACATATCGTGAAACCACTGAACACCTTTCAGATCAGTTTATAAAATCAGTCAGTGAATCATTTACTGGTGACTCACTCTGAACAAATCATATAAATCAGTGAATCGTTTACTGGAGATTCAAGCTGCGTGCCAAGTGGTACACTATGCAAATATGCACTGTACTTATGCACTTACACACTCAATAGCATAGTAGTGTCATCCCAAATGGAACACTAACTTTTTTGACTAAGCGGAAATTCAAACGTTTCCCTGATGACGTCTGATGGTTGTCAAATTAGCAAAATAAATGACCAAACTACCAAATACCTGCCATAAGTATAACTGCATTCATCATCGGGAGGTGGTATAATCACTCTCAAAGGAGAATTCTGCTTTCACAATCCAAAATAAATAAAGTA
This sequence comes from Danio kyathit, assembly GCA_903798195.1. NCBI lineage: Eukaryota > Metazoa > Chordata > Actinopteri > Cypriniformes > Danionidae > Danio > Danio kyathit. Next base: position 33,753,948 of record LR812530.1, read on the forward strand.
ATCCAACATCAGTGCCCGAAAGCTCCGCCCCTTCTGCTACGTGACCAAAGCAGCGACCGTTGAGTATGTCAAGTGTCCAACATAACCATACCTGTCAACCCTCCCGTTTTTCCCGCGATTCTCCCGTATTTTACAGTTCTATCCCGCTGTCATCCCGTAAAGGTATTTTCCCGTATTTCTCCCGTATTTTTTCTCTTTCTGAGAAGAGCCGATCCTCCCTATATGCAACCCATACCGCCGAACCACCAGGGGCCGCCCTTGCTCCTAAATATGAATCGGTTCTGTGCTTTCATTTTATTTAGGCATAGTAACACTTTGGAATAAACATAAAAACGGCGCGATTCATTTCCTTTTCATTACAGGCGCCATTACCCCTATGCAATCCTCAAAATAGTCAGTTCATATAAAGATGCATGACTGTCAGCTGATGCTCTCCATAGTGATAATAGACGCTGTTTCCCAAGCGGATTCTGTACGTACGGGATTTGATGCTGAACTCAAGTGGACACTGGGTTTTGGGTGCGTGTTTGAACAGACATATACACATCATCATCATAATAATAATAATAATAATAATAATAATAATAATAATAATAATAATAATAATGGCGGTTCATTCTGCTGTGGCGACCCAAGATTAATAAAGGGACTAAGCTGAAAAGAAAATGAATGAATGAATAATAATTCATTCATTCATTCATTTTCTTGTCGGCTTTGTCCCTTGCGGGTTCGCCACAGTGGAATAAACCACCAACTTATCCAGCACGATTTTACGCAGCGGATGCCCTTCCAGCCGCAACCCATCTCTGGGAATTCCACACACACACACATTCACACTACGGACAATTTAGCTTACCCAATTCACCTGTACTGCATGTCTTTGGACTGTGGGGAAACCGGAGCACCCAGAGGAAACCCACGCGAACGCAGGGAGAACATGAAGGGGGGGTTGTTATCCCTTATTTTCACATCCAAATGTTGACAGGTATGAACATAACACACTTAATTTTAATGGTTGAATAAGTGCATCATCCGGGTATTTAAAGTGCACTTCTTCTTTATAGAATTTCAGTGTGAATGCACCACTTAGACTATTTATACTACAAAATGACGTAGAATAGTGCATAAGTATGTGATTTGGGACGCACCTTCACTCTGAATGGGTCATTTAAATAAGTGAATCATTTACTGGAGACTCACTGTGAATGGATCATTTGAATCAGTGAATTGTTCACTGGAGACTCACTCTAACAGATCATTTAAATCAGTGAGTTGTTGAATCATGAAACTGATAAATGCACAAATGAATCATAAGATCTTGTCTCTGAGCAGGTGACAATTTCTCCACTTCAAAATAACTTTTTACTCTGCTGCATTTAGGAAATGTAATGGAGTAAAAAGTGCAGTATTTGATTTGGAAAGTATAGAAGTAAAAGTTAATGTTTCCTCAAATTAAAATACTCTGATAAAGTACAGATGCATGAAATATGTACTTAAGCACAGTAGTAAAGTAAAAAAACACATTCCTCTCAACCACCAACATTTAGATGTCTCCTTTGTCTGTTACACCCATTACAGGGCTTTTAGCGTACTATGTAGTATGGAAGTATGCGATTTCGAACGCAGCCAAAGTCTTTCAGTCTCTGCTAATGAGCTGATGATCTGAATCAGGTGTGGAAAATGTGCAGAGCTGGGGGTCTTCTAGGAACGTGGTTGAGAAACACTGAAATATATTGCTGGCAGCTAGCTCTCTGCAACTCTCACATGGTCGCCCATTGAAGCTAAGCAGGGCTGCGCCAATGACTGTATAAAATATGGACGACATGACAGCGCCTTTTCCTTTTGAATGCGTTGAAGGCAAAACGCCTCATGACGGGCACCAACTGTCACAAAAGTGAAATTGGAGCCTGGGCATGCGCAGAAGGACTGTCTAATGGAGCCAGAGGAGGAGCTGCGGAATCAAGCTTCCAACCAAACGCTTGTACATCAAATCAACCATGCCCCCCAAACTTCTCACTTGACCTACTGTATCTGCACTATAACAAAGGCTCGCTAATGTAAATATAAGCACTTACATTTAAAAACACGTAATTATATATGATTTAAAATCTGTGTGATGTATAAGCTGTTATAATTTAAAGAAAAAGCAATATATGTTGGATTGCAGAAATAAACCATTTTTCACATCCTCTAGCCTGAGTTAGACTAAGCTGCGAGCACAAAAAATATTTCTCTTATAACAGGGTTGTTGGTATTTGTTATCTTCATGGGGGTAAAAATAACACTTGTAAAATATGAACAATAACATATAAACAACACATACAGTTTTAGAAAGGTTTTTATTTTTAATTAGCAATCAACCGGACCCAAAATATACACACCATAGATATTGATTTACCATGCGGGAAAACTTGTGTGTTTAAAAGATAAATACAGCAAGATTTCTAAATATCGACAGGATATTTACACATCCCATCCCTGCACTATATAATATAATTCTCGTCAATTTGTACAATAAACTTCACAGTATTAATACATCAACTGATGTCCATCATCTGCTGCAACATATTGTTTATCATTTTTGTCCTCGGTTTTCATTTGGTTTATTTGATGCCTTCATTATATCTGGCAAAGAGGAATTTACATTCATTTTAATGTTTATTAGGAGTTTTCAAATAAAAAGCCAAAGGTAAATGATGTATATAAATAATATAACACATTTACAGCTCTATTTGTTATTTAAGACTCGGTTTCTAGAACATTAATATTTTATAACAGCAAATTCAGTAGATAACATGCCGAAACTCAAAATGTCGCAGACGTCCTTTAAATCAAGTTCAAATAACCTTACAGGAGATCAATGTGGAGATCGGCTAAGATTAGTTTTGCCTTCCTAATGATTATTTCAGACCCATAAAGAGAATTACTGCTAGATAGCAATCACCTGTATTTTCCCTGTCATGGCTAGGTTAGGCGTGTATCAGCAAACTAATGAAGCCCGATAAAGCCCTGACCTTACCGAATAAACAGTGTTCTACCAGATCCTGTATGTCAGAAAGTGTAGTTTACTGCTGAGCAACTAATTTTATCATGGTAAAATAACACAAAATTGAATAATAACACTTCAATCGCCTCCCGAAGCTTCGACGTCTGCTTTGAGAAACTGTCAATCAGAACTGTCCATCACAATGACACGGCCAGCAATAAATTACTGGCTAAAAACTTACTCTTTACAAAAATGAAGATCTGCACCTATATCAGCATGATAACCAGTGCCTTAATTGACCAGAACCATCTTTCGGGACATTTTATTGCAAGTATAATAAATTCTTTTATTTGGGCTCAAGTCTCGTTCATTAACACGAAGGAGGTGGGCTTTATGACTTGTACTGCAGCCAGCCCCCAGGGGCAATCTAACAGCTGAGACTTTCACTCAAAAGCAGGCGTGTGGCACACTTGGGCTGCGCCCAGTCAGTTCCTAAATGAGAGACCACATGGGAAAGCTAGGTTGCTGCTGGAAATGGTTTTAGTGAGACCAGCAGGGGGCACTTAACCTGTGGTCTGTGTGGGTCTTAAATGACCTAGTATATTGACGGGGACTCTATACTGCTCAGTGAGCGTCGTCTTTCAGATAAGTCGTTCAGATCAGTGGTGGTTAAAAATCCCAGGATGTCCTTCGAAAAAGAGAAGGGGTTCTGGCCAAATTTGCCCACTGGCCTCTGTCTATCATGGCCTCCTAACCATCCTCATATCGTAATTGGCTTCATCACTCTGTCTCCTCTCCACCAATCAGCTGGTGTGTGGTGTGCGGTCTGGTGCAATATGGCTGTTGCCGTGTCATCCAAGTGGATGCTGCACACTGGTGGCTAATGAGGAGATACCCCAAAAAATCTGTAAAGTGCTTTGAGTGTCCAGAAAAGCACTATATAAATGTAAGGAATTATTATTATTATTAATATATGAACTATATTTAATTTATTTTAAATATTTATGTTCTTCAAGAATAAATCAGCATTGGCAAGTATACACAACAGATTTACTCCTCAGTAGTCTACGATAAATGCCTGACAATACAATTGCGTAGTCTTATTATTATTAAATCGCAAACACTGTTGCAATGATCATAAAACATGAAGAAATATGTAATCTGATGCACAGTGCTGTGTCTATTTGCACATGTGCAGCTCATGATGTCATTCTTTTCAGTGTCTTGATGTGGTTCGGTTCCCAGTAATTGCTGCTACACATAAACTGCAAATGCTGTGAGAATACATCACTTATGTCTCATAATATAGACATTATTCTCAACATCCACTCCCTTGCTCACTCATATATCTATAGTGCATTGCCTTTTTCTCTCTATCTCCATTTCTTGGACCCAAGATCAGTGACGGCCCCTAGGGAAGCCCAGTTAAAACTGTCAGCTGAAATCAGTGTGAGAATCTGAAAAGTAAACCGTCTCTAACAACATCCAGCGAGCAGGAACTTCTCAAGACTTGCTTTTCTTTTGGGCTTTAATCAGAGCAGTGATACCTCTGTTTTCTTTCCCAACAGCTCATATAAATTCCCCAGGAAAGACGACAGCTCTATCGCTTTCACCCTCAGAAATTGGCAGCTTTTGGGAAGGAAAAACAACCATGATGATTTTCAGTGTGTTTCTTAAAGGGATACCCTCTTTAAAATAAAGGCGATTATGATGGAGTTTTCGCAGTGATGCCAAGATGCCATTAATTCTGTGGAATTAAAAGGCTAGTTATTAAAATGTATTAATGGAACCATCAAGGTCAATAAATAACCTTTATTTTTAAAAGTGTACATATTAAGGGTGATAAGAGTGTACATCACCCCAACATGCAAATTATTTCATCATTGACACACCCTCATTATTCATAAAACATGATAAAAAAACCACAAAAAGAATGCTAAGTTATGATATTAGGACATATAAATAATTTCAAGACTAAGGATAGTAAACAAGTCCAAATTCAGGTCATCCAAGCCCCTGTAAGTTATGTCTCTTATCATTGCTTTAAGTGGCTGTCAAACTCTGACACTTGTCTCTTGATGGGGTGAGCAGGATGGAGGCCAGAGCACTTGGAGTTTTGCTGCAATAGAATCTACTCTGTTTGACACGGCTTTGCCTCTGAGACACGGAAACACAATAACTTAACTTCAGCAGAATGACACATCATAATTCCTGCTGTCCAGCTCACTGCTATGCTTTTTTTTCTGTCCTGCTCGATCAGTCTGGTTTAGTCAGAGTTGCATTTGCTAGATAAATAGTATGAATCATTCAACCCAGGCTCATTTTTCTCATTTTCTCAGAGGAGGACAAGCTAACAAAACATTGCTGTAACTCTGATGAAAGTTTTATTTATGGAGAAAATTACAAAGCACTTCAGTGTGTGTCTGTCTGAGATAATTAGTGTTACCGAATGTGTATATTTCACACAAGCTGAAGATGATCAGTAAATTCTTGTCACGTGAACTCACGGTGCACTCGCGGGATTCATTCAACTGTGTGCGTCTGGAAGGCGCGAGCACGTTGGAAACCTCCATTAGAAACAATGAACTTTTGCGAACTGTAAAAAATACACGATATGCAAATGGACCCTAAAAGGCAGACGTCATTTGCGTTCTCCAGCAGTTGATCTTCTTGCACAGCCATACTGGATTCACCTGATTTGTTGACAAATGGCTTGCAGATCTATTTCTTGGAAGTTCACTGGCCCTTTTTCTCTTAGCAAAGAAACTTTCCAAAGACGTATGTTTCTTACTCATTTTGCTGCTTGTGGGTTAAATAAAACGAAAATAATTAATAATTTCTTGTGAGGCCCGGTACCAATTGATCCACGGATTTGTATCGGTCCACGACCCGGTGGTTGAAGACCACTGATTTAAGCGAAATAAACATCCTAGGATATACTGTGTTTGAGAAATAAGAAAATGACAGTCTCCTGTAAACTTTGCGTGAAACTATTATAGGAACATGCAATTAATATTAAGTAATTTGTAGAGACACAGTAGCCTTGTTTCTACCTGGTATTAAGGTATTAACATCCATTCAAATGCACCTTTTGTGACCACCATGGTTTGGATTTTGTCAAGACTCTACTCTCTTATTTCATATTTTGCTCTACATCACTTATTTTTTGGCAGTTCAATTGATTGATCGAATCCATGTTACACAATTTGAATCATAAAGTATGAATACCTAGTTTTAGTGCACTTTCTCATAACACATTCCACAAAGATGTTGTGTTTGGTCAGTATGTGGAGAGTAGATTCTTACTCAAAAGCAATCTGTTTGAATGTGTTTTCAATGACCTCTGGAAGCCGTCCAAAGTGGACAAGCTGAAAACATTTTAGACCATGTTAACACCTTTATAAATCCACTTATATATTGTCCACTTGTAATCAGATCAACAAGCACACATCGTTGTACCAGGGATTAACAAAGCTATTGAGTATTGCTGTTTGTTTTTTCTCTGCCAATGAAAAGTTGAAAACAGTCCAAACTACATAAATCAGTATTTAGAAACTAAACACTTGAGTGAATGAGTAATCTCAACTCAACAAATGAGATAGATGTCTGTTGCAGTTACGATTCATAAACCACCCCATTAAAGCAACACCTTAAATTCAGTTCTTAGACACAAGAACATTGTCTAAAGTAAATATTGTGGCAGCTTGTATCTCTGTGATTTATCGAAACTGTGTTGTGCTGGTATGTGAATTTAGCTACAAAGCCAGTCATTTGTGTTGTTCTTGAAACAATCAGGGCTGTATAAATAAATAAATGGCTTGTATGAATCATTCAATGGCTCATTCACTACTCATTTTGGCTGTGTTCCATTTTGAAGGTCTCATGCCTATCCATTAATGCCCTGAATTTACTCTACAGAGAGATATGTAGGATGTAGTAGGCAGGGGCGGACTGGCCATAGGGAGCACCGGGACATTTCCCGGTGGCCTGACGGTTAATATGGCCTGCCGCGCCCCCTCCCTGCTTTTCACTTTCTAGATCGCATCAGATATGGCCTGACTGACAGTTACTTATGCCCGGTTGAAAATGCTTTCCCAGTCCACCCCTGGTAGTAGGTGACCAAAACCAAAAACACACAGTCCATCAGAGTTTTGATCCAACCTTGATAAAAACTCACCTTCCTGTAGCTTTCCACCTACTTTCCTTTGGCTTATTCCCTGCTTTATCAGAGGTCCGCACAGCATAATGAACCGCAAATTACTATGGCATATGTTTTACACAGTGGATGCCCTTATTGCCACAACACTAAGAGCACAATCAATTTAGCTTATCCAGTTCAGCTACTGTATTTAGCATGTCTTGGACCGGGGGGAGGAAACCAGAGCACCTGGTGGAAACCCATGCAGACAAGTGGAGAACTTGCAAATGCCACACAGAATGGCCTCCTGGTCCAGCCAGAACTCAAACCAGCGAACTTTTTGCTCTGAGGCAACCACTGAATCACTGTGACACCCCTAAATAGCTTTATAGTAACCCTAATTATTTTGACGTCCAATAACAATGTCAATTTATTTTGGATTTTAGGTTGTGTTGGAAAGTGACCAAAACCCAACGCCTGATAGATGTCATAGTGGTAACTTCCACACAACGTCAAGGTATAACATGATTAGACGTTGATATTCGGTTGATTTTAGGTTGATTTTACGTCCCCACAAAGTTGGGGTACAATGTCAATATGACATCATGTTGTCGTCCTGTGCCTGCAGGGAAGGCTTAGGGTGCCATTTGTGTTGGTCTTTCAAAGACTCATTTTATTCAAGACACTTGTCACCACCCATTGGAAAAACAAAGCAACACAGAAAGAGTCTAAAGAGATAGGATGTGCAAAAACAGACCAAATGAAGAAGTCTAAAATCCAGTTATTAAAGAAATTAGTCAGTTTTAGTCTTTGAACTGTGCAAGATGTTGACCTTTAGCTGTCGGGTCTGCTTCTTGTGTAGATTTGGTGGTGCTTTGCTACAGTTAGGATGACCAAGGGAAGTGGAGCATGCTTGCTGATTGCTGGGGTTTCAGCCTCATGAAAGCCACAGGGCTTTAGTTGTTGTTCCAGGCTTAATTAAGCTTGATCCCACCAGGAAGCTGCCCCTCTCCCTCTCTGTGTTTCCAAGCTGCCCTCAGCCGGCCAAAGCCTGGACCAACTACATTCCTATAACTAGGATGTCACCTCTCTTTGGATGAGCTGGTCAAGTGGAGAGGGGGAAGGGGTGATAGTGGACCCAGTGGCAGGACTTGAACTTGCAGTCTTGGGTTATTTCACCATCTCAAACTCTTTGAACCCATGTATGACTCATACTTTGGCACTATTCTTATTTCAATGACCAACATTTTACTTGGTGAGGTGCATATTATTCAGAGGTTTCATGGAGATCCTGTATGAAATCACATCAGTGGATCACTGACCCTAAAACAATGGCAGGAGCTGGACAGAAGCCAGAGGAATGAGCGCTAGGAACATTTCCATGTGTTCTGTTTAGTGGGTTTTGTTTTAGAGATGTACTACACCACCCAGTTTTTCTGAGATAACCTCAGTTTGAATTAGTATAGGGTTGATTTAACAGTGGAGACAGACATTTTTATGCACTCGATCTAAAAACACCAGCAGTTTTATGAATAAATCTCTGAGGACAGACATTGAACTTTTGATAGACACTCAAGAGGTCAGACAGGGTAACTGTTGCATATTCCCCATTCCGTTTGTTTTGTTTCAGAAAGGCTGTCCATTTGTCTGTCTGCCTATCTGGATGTCAATTATATTCAGTGGATCCAACCAGAAGTCTGAGACTGATGAAACGCATCCGCATATTTTAATGTCAAAAAATATTACAAGTTATTGTGCAAAATCAGCCTGATTTTAGAATAATCAACTTGTTATTACGTGTTACACTAAAACAAAAAGATAAACATTACAAAAATAATTTTCTCAACAGACACATACACATTGTAAAGTTTCATGAGTGACAGACGCATTTAAATAAGGGAGTAAATGCAACTAAATTACTGTTTTATATATGAACTATAGAGTGTAAAACTCACTTGAAACTATTGGTGGGCATAGATTAAATTTTTTTTAATCTAGATTAATCTAGATTAAAATGGATTATTTGAATTCTGCCGAAGGCATTAAGAATATGTGTGCTACCCAAATAATAAATCTTTGAGAATGGGTTTCTCAAGCCAGGTGGCGCATTAGACCAGGGGCTCAACTGCAGTTTCCAAAATGCATCACAAACTGCTTGAGAAACTGTTCTACTATGATAATTGGTGATGAAAATAAGTTATGTTCAATAAGATGTACTTGTGTTTACTAACTGTTTATTCAGTTAAACATTAATTTTGAACTGTAGGCCAACATAAGTTTGAAACAGCGATTTTTGATTACCTTAATACGACTAAAAGTCATAACTGAACTAAACAGAAATGGAATTAAGACATATGGAGTATGCATATATTAGTGGCATTATTGAAGTAAACACTGCGGTCTTTAGGACCATTCGCCATAGGGGAGAGCGGGGCACAAAGTAACACTTTTTGGTTTTGGTCAAATAATGAACAAAGTAATAGGGTTAGACAAACCATATTTTTTTTACCAACAACTGCTACAAATGAGCACTAGAATTATGACCGCCGGACCTGTGGTTTCTGTGCAGTATTGCCAAAAGTGCCAGGAGTATAAATGTTACTATTTACCCCACCTGCAGGGCAAGTTGTAACAGACAGGGGGTTAGTTGTAACACATGCTTATAAAGGCAGATTTCACACAATTAATTTAAATTCAGTTTACTTTAAATAGTAGCTATATTTCCTCAGTAATTGGCTCATTTCTTTTTTATTCTACATAGCACGGCATGTTTATTTATTTTTTTGTTTATTGGATAAACACATTTGAATCTATTTGCATTATTATCCATTTATTCATTATTATACAATGCATTTATTTGCATTATTAGCAATAAATATATATATTTTTTCTATAAAATAAATATTTTCTATTAAAAAACATTTTTATTTAAAAAGTTCTCAACATTACACTCAAAATGTCGGCGCCAATAGCCTAGTGGTTAAGTGTACCGACATATAGTACCATGGTGCTCACGGCGACCCGAGTTCGATTCCCAGCTCGAGGTCCTATGCCGACCCTTCCCCTCTCTCTGCTCCCAATACTTTCCTGTCTGTCCTCTACTATTCTATCTCAATAAAAGGTGAAAAAACCCTAAAAAATATTAAAAAAAAAAAACATTACACTCAAAATTCAAATAAATCTTTTGTTAGTTTAGTTGGTGTTCAACAGTGTCTGGCTTAATTGTAACACCCTGTTACAACTAGCCCCGCTGTGTCATGTTTTACTCAAAGCTGGCTAGCAGTCTCTGTGTGTTTTATACATCTTTCAAAATGGTTTAATCTTTTAGCCTAGAAGAGGGTGATCATGACAATATAAGATTTTACGTTCATACTTTCACAGATTTTTTTCAAAATAAAAAAATATTGACAATAATAAAAAATTATTTTATGCTGCAAAAATGGTTTCTCCTGTGTATCTCATCCAAATTTCGCCGAAAATTTTCAATAATTGGCAAGAAGACGTCTGCCGACACTGTGGTGAAAATCTCGGAAGCATGCCATGATTAACCCTCAGCAAATACCTTAAAACTCTGTGTTACATTTAACCCCGCGTTACTTTGTGCCCCACGCTCCCCTATTTTCAGACAAGATCCACACGTGGCTGTTAGTAAAGGACCACACACACACACACACACACACATCACAAAGTTTTTTCTTTCCATTTGGCGTGCGTTATTAAATTCAACACTCTCACCAGTCCTTACTCTTTATTTGGCGATATTTTTTTTATCGCGCGTTAAGAGTCTGGCGTTAACGCAGCACATTAACGCAGATAACGGCCCACCACTACTTTGAACATTGTGATGATTGACACCATGCACAGAGATAGCCATGGCGCAGTTTTTGTGTATATTGTATCAGCTATTTTCGACAAAAGTAACATTGTATTACATTGTGTTCTGTTAATGTTTAAGAGGCTGCTTCGTAAAGGGTAGTCTTGAAGTGTTACCTTGTCCTCTTATTATAAATCTATACATTCAATAGTCAACATTTGAAGTTGATACATCAAAACTGTTCTAGGACAAGAATGTCTGTTGCTGTTCAATAGTTTTAAGATAACTTTGATGAAAGGTTTGGATCCTCTTCAATTGTTGACTACTCAATATACTGTATATATTTTAGGGATGTCCCGATCAGGTTTTTTTGCCCTCAAGTCCGAGTCATTTGATTTTGATAGAGTATCCGCCGATACCGAAAGACACATGAAAAAAAAAATCGAAATCGAGGTTCTTGTGCTCCATAAGCAGGTCCTGTCCCCTGTCACGGAGCATTTTTTCTCTCCCCTTCAAACTCTCCTGCAGCGTGAACTGACTCATCTTCGGTTGGGTTGTCTGGGTAAACTCGCTGTATTGTGTCGGGTGTTTGTTTTCGAGGTCCCTTATCAGATTTGTTGTGTTCAATGTAGCTATGGCAATGTTGTCATCATTAACATTATAATACTGCTTCCATGTTCTACTTTGCCAGCATTTAACCAATACCATCTCTGCAACAAAGTGATGTCATGCCGCACGTGTTGCTGTTTCTGTGTGAAGTCAAGAAAGAGGTATAACTCTGTGCCACCGCATAACTATAGATGTGTAAAAAAATAATGAGAATATATGTAAATACATATATGTTTGAGTCCTGATCGGGAGGTAACATATAATATATATATACACACACACCTTGCAGGTGTAAGCACCAGATGGAGGCCATCGCTCTAATTTCAGCTGACCACACACTCCTGAGCTCTATATTCCCTATGGGCTGCTGATTCTGTGCATCTGCGCTAAAAAAATGCCGTCCCAACGAATGCTTCATCTGCACTCGAGAGCTTACAGAATAAATGCTCAGCTTCAACTGGGAATTTATCTTACAATGCATTTGCTTAAACTTATCAGGCCACGTTCTCCTGTGGCCTGGTTCATTTCAAAGTCAGTTCGCTTTCCTTAGTTTATCTCTCCTTGTGAACAGAAGTCCAGTTACAAGTTTTTGTCCCAATTATTTCCTGTGTTATTGTAAAAGATGTGGCTAAAAGTAAACCAAGAGATCCTTCTCTAAACAAAGGATCATTATGCTGTATGCTGTTGTAAAAAAAAGTCATCATAAAATCCAGAGTGTATTTGATCCCTTTTTGTCTCTTTGCCTCTTATAAGTGACCTTGTAAAATTGACCTTTTTTGTGTGCCTCTGTTTGCCTACATTTTCCACACAAAAGCAGTAACACATGAAATAACCTACACTGTGGGATAATTCAACTCAATAAGGAAACCACTACAGAAATACACACAATAATGTGACAAATATAAAATGCTTCTGTGAGATTTAAGGGCGAAATATGTGGCAAGAGACATGGATGGGTGAGAGAAGGTGTAGTTAAGTTGGCATTAAAACAAAAGTAGTCAATGGAAAGTCATAATGTGTGTGTGCAAATCTGTCCCTTTGGCCATGGTTTAAAATTGCACAATCATCCAGTTTATAGCATTTTCAGACCATCTGTTTTTGCAGATTTTTATTACACAAGAAAGCTGTCGTTTTCCTCCATTTGTTTCCTCCATTTCATATCTATACATTTTAAATTTAGAAAATACATTGGATTGTGGCGACACAGTGGCGCAGTGGATAGCACGTTTACCTCACAGCAAGAAGGTCGCTGGTTTGAGCCTCGGCTGGGTCAGTTGGCATTTCTGTGTGGAGTTCTCCCCGTGTTTGCTTGGGTTTCCTCCAGGTGCTCCGGTTTCCCCCACAAGTCCAAAGACATGTAGTACAGGTGAAATGGGTATGCTAAAATTGACCGTAGTGTATGAGTGTTTGTATATGTTTCCCAGTGATGGGTTGCGGCGGGAAGGGCATCCACTGTGTAAAACATTTGCTGGATAAGTTGGCGGTTCATTCCGCTGTGACGACCCCAGATTAATAAAGGGACTAAGCCGAAAAGAAAATGAATGAAATAAATATTGGATTGTTCCTGAGATTTGTTTAATTAAATCCCAGAAAAACCTGGTGTTTCAGTCCACATTTGACCACAAGAGTGTTTACATTTACACTACAAAAGCAATTTGATCTAATGAATTTTCAAAATATCAAAAAGAAAAATGGAATTTGCTCTGGTAGGAGAAGTCACTGTGGGCCTTTTTTCTTATATAATGAATTTCTTGCTCCTACTTTTGGATTTTGGAGGAGTGAGACTGCTCTTTGATAGCACACCTGCTCAAGATAGATCTGAAAGCTAATAAAACCGAAGCACTTTGATGACGGACTTTGGCTAAGAGATTTTAAAATGACCAAAACAACATTTCAGATGTTTTACAATGTCGTCAGTCCACTGGTTTGTCCAGTAATGCTGTGCCATCTTGCCACTTTTGTTATCACATGATTAATTAAACAAAATGCTAATTTTTTTATATATATCAATATATATATCAAATAATATATATAGGAATATAATCAGTAAATGTGTTTCTCTAGTAGTTTGTGTGCATTTGTTCTATCTGATAAAAATTTTATCCATCTCAGTTGTGTGCATAAGTTTTTTGAGCATTTTATAAAATGTATGCACATTTCCATATAGCATTTTTTGTGCGATATTCCAAAAGGTGTATGGATACATAGCTAGTGTGCTTCTTCTTAAGTGATCATTGCCATAGACATATACTATAACAGTACTGCTTTCCATTAAATAGACTGCATTGGTTCATAGAAAAGTACAGGATAAATTCTCTGCTTGTCAGGGATCTCAGAAAGGATGAGGGAGCGAGGACTCAAGTGCAGCAGAAACAAATGAAACAAATAAAACAAAATGTCAACAAAAGCCAACACGAGAGGGGAAAAACATAACTAGAACACAAATAGGGAATCAAACTAGGCAGGGCTGGCAGGGAACAGGACTGGACAAGGCAGGGCACGACAGGGCAAGACTGGACGAGTAACACGATCAAGGACGTCTGAAGACATGTGTATAACAACTGACGAACCGGCACAGAACAGCAGACATGAGGAGACTATAAGGAGAAATAATTAACAAACAAACTGGTGAACTTAATAAACTAATAATGGGTTAACAAGGAGGCTGGGACTAGACAATAGACAGGAGAGCACATGGCACAAAAAATCAACTCTGCATGTTCACATGGAACGTCCTGGTTACGTCCGTAAACCACATTCCCCGACTAAGGGAACGGAGACGTGTGTCTGTAATAACAGACTTTTAGGAGTGCGTCAGATGACCAATCTTGAGTGGAGCCTGTTTTTTCACGATTATTGGCTGATCCCGATCAATCGGGGGAAAACTAAGCTCGGTGTCACAAACGCTTGCTGCGCCAGGCTCCCTAACATGGAGATGCGTGCGCCTTTTTTTCCTTCTGCTAGTAAGTTTCCCTTATCAGTTGAACCCTAGAGATTTCCTCCAAGGCCCCCAGCACCTGACTCAGCGGAGGAGTCGAGTGCATGGCTCAGTGTGTTGTCTGGTATGCCCATCTGGTCTACCCACATACTGAGGTTCGGTGCCAGCTATGCGCATTCCCCTGTCTTGGTGATGTCATACGCATTATTTACCATGGTGTGTTCCCCCTTTTCAGGCGGACCCGTGTCTTTCCTAACCGCTGACCAGCTTATCATATGCAGCACTCCCCCTCAATAGGGTTAGTCCATATGCTGTATTACCATCAAGTCTCCCCCTCTGGGTAGCAGGTGGTCTCCGCAGCGTCCTCCCCCTTCGAGGACTGGCACGCTTTCCCAACGTACTGTCGTATTTCTAAAATCCCTAGTCTATATTAGCTAGGTAAAAGCACTTTATGACCCCTAATCTTATCGTATTATTCCCATGTAATGGCAATATTTGGGCCTAAGGGACGATGGAAGGTTGCGCTTTTGGTGATGTCAGTGCGCTCACGCATTGCTTGGCAAACTGCACATCAAGAGCGTGACGGGCTTAGCTGCTGTGGCGTTTTCCAGAACGATCTCCCAAAAGTCTGTTATTACAGACACACGTTGGAGTTCCTTATGAAGGGGAACGTCCTGGTTACGTCCGTAACCCACGTTCCCCAAATAAGGGAACGGAGACGTGTGTCTCCACTGCCACAGCACCTGAGTCTCCAGCTGGGAGCTGAGTGATCGGCTCTTCAGCAGGCAAATACTGAGGAGCTGACTCCAGCAGCTGACTTATATAGCCTTGATGAGCTCATCAGTTTCAGCTGTGGAGCTCAGCTCCGCCAATTCAATTGGCATTTCATTGGCCCGTTTTCTTATCTTCAGAAGCGATTGGTCGTCTGACGCACTCCCAAAAGTCTGTTATTACAGACACACATTGGAGTTCCCTATGAAGGGGAACACGACACTAAAGCATGCAGCCACAACATAAACACCAGGCCACATGCTTAAACAACACAACACAATCAGAAGATGGCGCTCATACAAAGATGAAGACAGACAGGAAATATGAGCGCTCGACCTGAGAAAACTCGAGCCGAGCACCACATACTAGACAAGACAGGACTAGTGTTGGGACTCTGCCACCAAAACAAGAATTAACAAGACCGGAGTGGCAGAATCCTGAATCCCATTGGTTCTATTCTGTGATAACAACCACCTGGATGTACTTTATCTTGCTTATTACACAACTGCTTGTCACAATACATAAAAATTAGACACAAAACATTGTTCTGAGCGATAATAGATTATTAATTCTTTAAATAAATGCAAAGCTGACATAAACAAAACTGGCTTAATGGAGCATACACTAACCTCTGTGTTATTCAGTCACAAGATGGTGGCAAGCAGTCAAAAACAGACAGACAAGCATATAAATATTGACATGAAAGTATTCACTGACAGTCACGATGTTTTGAAGTACCCAGATGAGCCTGGGTTATTAGTTATCTGGGACTTAATGTTGTTTCAGTCCATCACTGTAATAATCGTTATTGATCCACTTATGAATATTGATTCAACAATGTCCACTTACCATTAACTGATGACAGAATCCCATTAAGCTGCCAACATTTTGTAATCTTGTCAGCAACATTCTGAGCACAACATTCACAGTTTTCCCAGCAAAGTGGGTTTGTAGGTCATCAACAAGGTCAAGCGCTGTGAAAGCTTAATTGCAGCATCCAGGAAGACCACCTGCAGTAAGAGCACAAGCAGTCGCATTAATTACATCTTAGCAGGGCACAGTAGCATTAATAACAGCTCTGCAGACTGTGGCTGGACAGCAGCGCATGCACTCCTCTAACAGGATCAGACATTACTGAAACAGTAGCATCCGTTTTGTTCTGTGTCGAGCTCTCATGTTCACCCCACGTTCTGTCAAGCCAGGGGATATACTGTAGAAACTGACCTTTTGATACCACAAATGATGCTCTGGGGATTATCCCGAAGCCACATTTTCAATGTATGAAGCATTTGTCGAGGCATTTTCGCTTGCTTGCAGTGTCTGAATGTGTTATTTTAAAGGCTCCCTCCAGCTCAGAGTATGATGCACACTGACATGACACTGTCAGGGCTTTTTTTAAAGGGGTCATAATTTATTTATTATTTGTTTTATAATTTAATTCTTCTCCTTGAGATCCACAGTTAATAATGTTTTGTAATCATGTTTTAGTCACAATTATTAATTAATTTTCTGATCATGGTTATCTAATTTGTATTATTTGAAATGAGTGTCTATACAGTGTAAATATCAAAAAAGGAAATTATATTATATTATTCATTCATTCATTTTCTTGTTGGCTTAGTCCCTTTATTAATCTGGGGTCACCACAGCGGAATGAACCACCAACTTATCCAGCTAATTTTTACACAGCGGATGCCCTTTCAGCCGCAACCCATCTCTGGGAAACATCCACACACTCATTCATACACACTCATACACTACAGACAATTTAGCCTACCCAATTCACCTGTACTGCATGTCTTTGGGGGAAACCAGAGCACCCGGAGGAAACCCACACAAACGCAGGGAGAACATGCAAACTCCACACAGAAATGCCAACTGACCCAGCCGAGGTTCGAACCCAGCAACCTTCTTGCTGTGAGGCGACTGCGTCGCCTATATTATATTATATTATATTATATTATATTATATTATATTATATTATATTATATTATATTATATTATATTATATTAT
Source organism: Danio kyathit (assembly GCA_903798195.1). Classification (NCBI taxonomy): domain Eukaryota; kingdom Metazoa; phylum Chordata; class Actinopteri; order Cypriniformes; family Danionidae; genus Danio; species Danio kyathit. Next base: position 33,771,218 of record LR812530.1, read on the forward strand.
ATTATATTATATTATATTATATTATGGGCAACCCAGTGGCGCAGTAGGTAGTGCTGTTGCCTCACAGCAAGAACGTCGCTGGGTCGCAGGTTCGAATCTCGGCTGGGCTGGGTCAGTTGGCGTTTCTGTGTGGAGTTTGCATGTTCTCCCTGGGTTCGCGTGGGTTTCCTCCGGGTGCTCCGGTTTCCCCCACAGTCCAAAGACATGCAGTACAGGTGAATTGGGTAAGCTAAATTGTCCATAGTGTATAAGTGTGAATGTGTGTGTGGAAGTTCCCAGAGATGGGTTGCGGCTGGAAGGGCATCCGCTGCGTAAAATCGTGCTGGATAAGTTGGCGGTTCATTCCGCTGTGGCGACCCCGCAAGGGACAAAGCCGACAAGAAAATGAATGAATGATTATATTATATTATATTATATTATTCATTCATTGTCTTTTCGGCTTAGTCCCTTTATTAATCTGGAGTCGCCACAGCAAAATGAACCACCAACTTATCCAGCACATGTTTTACGCAGCGGATGCCCTTCCAGCTGCAACCCATCTCTGGGAAACATCCACACACACTCATTCACACTCATACACTACAGACAATTTAGTCTACCCAGTTTACCTGTACCACATGTCTGGACTGTGGGGGAAACCGGAGCACCTGAAGGAAACCCACGCGAACATGGGGAGAACATGCAAACTCTACACAGAATCGCCAACTGACCCAGCCGAGGCTCGAACCAGCGACCTTCTTGCTGTGAGGCGACAGCACTACCGCGCCACTGCGTCGCCTATATTATATTATATCATATTATATTATATTATATTACATGGGTATGTATATATTACAGTGTAAATAAATAAAAACATTATTATAGTTTACACATAATTAAAGGAAATACAGTCATATTTAATTGTATTTAAGTAAAATATTAAAAGGAGATACTTTAAAAATAGTAAATAACAATAATTAAACAAGACAATAGTTTTCAATGTAGTTTCAAGACAATATTTCATTGCTGATTAATAATGATCCCAAAATTGAGTATTTTTATAAAAAAAATTTCACCTTCATCCTCAACTAAACATACCAGACATACCAGAGAGTTTAAATAAATAAAAACTAAAAATGATAGTTTACACTTAATTAAACAAATTATCATGTGGCATTAGTAATGATAGTTCACACCTCCTCACATATGAGCAATAGAGCTTTTCTGTGTCTTAGAAAATTGAAATCAATATATTGTTTTCTTTAAGCAAGTAAACAAGAGGATTTTTACATCATGTTGAAGCAAAAGCTATAGGCTTGTCGTGTCTTGTGAACAAACATTCAGTGTGTTATTCATGGACTTATTTCAGTGACTTTAAAATTGTAGTTTTTCTACTAACCACACATTAACATTTCTTTCTCAAAAACACAATCTTGTGCATAAATATTGCTAACATATTATTGTACCCCAGTTTGTGCTGTTTACAGTGGTATTAGACTTTAGCCACTTATGTTTATAAGCATCTGACAAAAGGAAAATGTCAAAGCATATCAGAACTTCTCCAGTGCCCCAAAACACCCGCAGAGGGTTTATTATGTATTTAAGTAAAATTTTTGAAAAAGGAATTACTTAAAGGGCACCTATTTTACCCTTTTGTGTCTCCAGAATGTGTCTGTAAGTTTCAGCTCAAAACACCCATCAGATTATTTTTTATAGCTTCCAGAATATTGAAGTTTTTTCTGCTCTAAATACAATGTAGCTGTTTTTGTTGCCTGCGCCTTTAATGCTAGTTCTCCCTGCCCACCCTTCCTACGTGCCTGTCAGAGTGTGCCTCAATCTCCGGCTGCATCAGATAAACAGCACAGTGACAGACATGAAGGAAGCAGATCTCACGTAATGTTTGTGAGAAATATTACAGTAAGAACTTTACCAAGGATTATTTGATGTATTTGTTGTAGAGTTAATTCAAGCCTTTCTGCAATGATGAGTCACAGACACAATGAAGTTACAAAGTTCACGCACATACGCACACACACACACACACACACACACACACACACACACACACACACCACACACACACACACACACACACACACACACACACACACACACACACACACACACACACACACACACACACACACATACACACACACACATGATTTATGATCACAGAGAGCTGAACAGATCTTTTAATCCCAGTTGCTTTGCGTACGTCCTGTCTTGTTAATATGATTATATGTGTTACTACTAAGACATGTTAGTACATGGCTATCAATCAATTTGGTGGGAGGGGAAACTGCACTCCTACGTCACGTTGTGGTGGGCCTCAAAATGGGAGGGATTTACATCCTATTTAAAAAAAGAGACTTATTGTGTTTCTATCACTCCAATATGACTGTGGACACACTATACCTCCAAATGGCTTCCAAAAGATGACTCTCATCATAGGTGCCCTTTAAAGCATAGTGAATTACCATTATTAAACAAGACAACAATAGTAAAAGAAATAATTTGTGTCATTTTACATTATTAATTATCAGCACTAAATTGAGTATATGTATAACTTTTTTTACCTTTATCCTCAACAAAACATACCAGACAAGTTCAGAAAAATCCCACTCAAATGTACATAATAGACTGTAAAAGATATGGACGTAGTATCCGTGACATCACCCATAGGTTTATGAAGAACCCAAAAGAAGCTACCAGTAGGCATGGCCAACCATCGCCATTTTGTTTGCGCGTCATCGCACAAACCGCGGGATACCAAACAAGGGCAAAGAGGTGGAGCTACAAACGTCTGCTGGCATTTTGCTTAGACTGGCTTTTCTATGGGAGAAACGCTTAATACTTCATTACCTGCGACTTGTTTGTGTTCTGACCACGTGTGCTTGGTTGTGTACTATATCAATAAAGTGTTTAGACTTTTAAAAACACTGTTGTAATACATTGAGCCACTAAGCATTGTTCTTATGATGTTTTTTTTAACAGGAGGAAAACGCAAATTACTTCCAAACACTTCAGATATAGTCTGTGTTAGTAAATGCAAGAATATTGATGAAATCCAGGCATAACACTGTATGACAACGTTTCAGATAACTGTTTTATAGCCTACAGCTAATCAATCTGTCAGATTCTGGAGTACATTACAGGTCTAAAGAACATTATAAATGATAAATGATCTTAAATCTAATCACCTGGATTCATCTGAGGTGAAGTGACGGCGACCAGCGAGGCCTAGCTGTCACTCAAGTGGCCACGCCCTTAATTATGCAAACTTAATATAACCTAATATAAAGGAAATGGATGAGTTAGAAAAAAAATTCACCCCCCTCACAGTTGTCATGAAGGGTAATATTGGTAACACTTTATAATAACAGTACATGAATTATGATGTATTAATATGTAAACTAAACATTACTTTATTATGAATTAATGATTTGTTAATGTATGCACTAATCATGAACTAACTTTAACTACAACATGAGTCACATGAGTTCATGTGTGAATTACGGCTACCATAATTACTTGTTAGTACATGATTGTTTGTTAATTAATGTATTAATTACCACATTAGTTTATGCTTAATTTAACCATCATGAACTCATTATATGGTAATATATATTTATGTTGTGACTTTACTTGAAGGGGCACATCATCATTAACCCATTATTAACTACTCATGAACTCCTTATGCGCATCCAACTAGTCATTTTACACTGAATAACAATAGAAAAGTATTCTGTCAACATCAGCATGAACAGGAGTTCATGAGTAGTTAAGGATGAGTTAATGATGATGTGCCCCTCCAAGTAGTCATGACAAAATCATACATTAACAGCTCATGAGTTCATGTTGGTTACATTTAGCTTAAACTTAAATGTTAACTAATACATTAATTAACAACATGTACTAACAAGTAATTTAGGTAGCCGTTATTCACACATGAACTCATGTGACTCATGTTGTAGTTCAAGTTAGTTCATGATTAGTGCATACCTTAACTCATCATTAATTCATAATAAAGTAATGTTTAGTTTGCACATTAATACATCATTATTCATGTACTGTTATTGTAAAGTGTTACCATAATATTAGCTATATGAACCAAAATCGTTCTTAGTGCCAGGCTGTAAACACCTTTTTTCTGCTGTAAAGTTGGTCATTCTAGCAGTGGGGTCAATAGAAATTTGCTCCATATGGAGCCAGGACTAGCGGAATGTCTATGAATTGCAGTTTTAGTTACTTCCGTATTGGCTTTCCGAGGGAGAGCGGGAGGTTGCCGCTTGAATAAAAGTAGTGAGAGTGCATTGCCTAAAACGAAGAAAATCTAAAAGATTATGTTACTAAAAAAAGTTATTCCATGTAATTTGTAATCTGTAATGCACTACAGTTTGAAATACTGTACTCAGCACTGTCTATGCATGTACTCGTCTATGTACTTGTCATCTGCTTGTAACAAAATGTTATGCTTTCATTAGTGAAAGAGGAGCATGTCGGTGGATGAATAGTGCTGTGCATGCGACAAGGCCATCGCCAATGGCTATGACTTCATTTTAGAGCTGCAGTGAACATGCAATCTCTTTGTGTGATTAAACCCTGAGAGAGCTTTCTTATGTCTCACACATCCTGCATATTCTGACATTATGCATGATATTTTGCGGTCACTTATTTAATAAACAGCTTTTTGCTGAAGAGATACTAAATGCTGCATCAGGAAATAGATTTTTGAGTTATGAACCCATTAAAAGCATTTAATGCTTCAGTGCAAAGATGCATTAGACACAATTATATGCTTTTAAAAAACAGAAGCGAAGCTAAAAAAGTGGCAGGCGATAAAAGCTATACGTTCCATAACTTTTTGTACTAAACATTTGCAGCTATGACACACTGTATGGGGGACTTTAAAGTGCCACTTAAGAATAAAATGAAAGAATCATTTATCATCAATGTATTAAAGTCTGTTTAAACCCGAAGTTGGACTGTAAAAAAAAATGCTGCACACAATTGATTTATGTTAAGACAACTTGAAGGAATTAAATGAAATTTCTACCATGACACTCTATGCGTGCGCAGGCTGACAGGTTACCAAATCTGCTCCTGCGTCATTAATTACATGGTGCAGGAGATTGATTGCTATCTCCTCGGCAGCCAATGAGCTTGCACTTCATCAGTTTAAATGCTCCGCGTCATTTACACTGTCAACCTGAAGCACGTTTTTAAAGACCCTCCTCCACCCCAGCTCCACCTGTGTTTAGGAATAGTTCCCCCTAGAATGTAAATTTTGTCATAATTTGTTCAATTCGATTCAATTCATCTTTATTTCTGTAGCTCTTTTACAATGTAGATCGTGTTAAAGCAGCTTAACATAGAAGTTCTAGTAAATTGAAACTGTGTCAGTCCAGTTTTCAGAGTTGAAGTTCAGTTTAGTTCAGTTCAGTGTGGTTGAATTTTCACTGCTGAAAGTCCAAACACTAAAGAGCAAATCCACTGATGCGCAGCTCCACAAGTCCCAAACTAAGCCAGTGGCGACAGTGGTGAGGAGCAAACTTCACCAATCAATTTGTTCTCCTTCAACAGTTGCTACATCACAGTATGAAAAACTTTCTTCAGAACAAACTCTTCAGAATATCTTCTTTTATATTCCACAAAGCAAATACATTTATACATGTTTGCAACAACTTCAGGATGAATAAATGATCATTTATTTATTCATTAATTTTCCTTCGCCACAGTGGAATGAGCCTCCAACTATTCCGGCATATGTTTTGCGCAGCGGATGCCCTTCCAGCTGCAACCCAGCACTGGGTAACACCCATACACTCTCGCATTCACACACACACATACACTATGACCAATTTTGTTTACCTAATTCATCTATACCCGCATGTCTTTGGACTTTGGGGGAAACCGGAGCACCCAGAGAAAAACCCATACGAACACGGGGACAACATGCAAACTCCACACAGAAATGCCAACTGGTTCAGCTGGGACTTGAACCAGCGACCTTCTTGCTGTGAGGCGACAGTGCTAACCACTGAGTCACCATGCCGCCTGAATAAATTATCAAAAAATAATGAACTTTTGGGTGAATTCTCCATTGTCCTATGTTGTGTATGAGAGCCTGCCTACAGTCATTTTTTTTGCACATCATGATATTGCCAAGTAAACTGCTATCCTGGATTAACATCTACGTTGATCCTAGAACATAATTTTTGTTTGAAATTGTAATTCATACCTATTCCCTACCCCTTAATACAACCTATAAATTATTCCTTAAATCAGAGGGCAATAATAGTTGGATAGCAATCATGTAGAACTGCATAAACCTAACCATAAGCCTAAACTGAACATAAACGGTAAACGTATCCCTTAATTCTGACGGGCTGATTTGAATGTTGTTCCAGGATCAACATAGATGTTAATCCAAGAACATGTCCTACTTGGTGAAATCAAGTTGGTGCATTTTTTCCCTTTTAATACACAGTAACTGTTCATTAAACTGTATGTACATATGTTGACTGTTTCTTGTGGTGTCACACCTGATTAGAACACAAATTGTCAGAATTATTTTTGTCTTGTTTGCTTGCAACTTGTTCCCCCTCCAGAGACTTTGGGTCTGTAATGGGACTCTCTTCAAGGTCGAGAGGGCTCTTAAGACTAGATTCTGATGTTGGCTGAAGGTCTGAAGGTCGTCCAAACAAATAAACACCCACACGATGTTTCTGTGCAGCTTCTGATATTGTAGGCCGATCTCAGTTTGCACAGTAGACCATAATAGAGAGGAATATAACTGGAACCAGGCTCGCGTAAAATACTGAGGGGGAAAAATAAAAAAACCTCCTCTTAACTGGAAACGATTACAACATCATGAAAGAATTTCCCCAACATTTCCTCTTCAAGTCCAATGAGCACTGACAGAGTTGTCGAGGACTAAAAACAGGAGGTTTTGTTGCTACCAAATTTTCTCAAGTGCAACCGTTTAGTGCAAGGTAGATAAGACCCTATTTTTTTCTCTGTGTGTTCGTGAGAGAGTGTATGGGTGTGTGTTTTTTGTACCCCTGAGCAGATGTGGCACATGTATATGTTGTTGTTTTGCAGGGAAATTCACAATAAGCCATTTGAGCCTTTTTTAGCATCCAATGGGTGGAGTTGAATATAACGCATCACCTTTTTTGCTCCTGGAGAGCATGCATCTGTTTGTGTGTGAGAAACAAAGCAGGGATGTGGTCATTTAATCCTCACAGTGTGAAGAAACACATCCTGCTTCTTTTTTTAATGTCAGACACACCTTTTGTTCTAGATTTCCGAAGGAAGATGAATATGTCTGTCTCTTACATGTCATGCACTCATGCAGCACAATTATTTGAGAGTGAAATTCCTTCAGGGATGTTGCATTCGGGTCAGACAGCCAGAAAAACAAACAAACAAACAAACAGATGTTGTACCATTTAGAATTTATGACTTGATTCATAATGTTTGAGAGGGATGCTTTTTTACTGTGTTTTTGGTATATATTTTAATAATAGTAATAATATTTTATTTTATATTATTTTATAGATATTATTTTTTAGTAATTATATTTTATAGATATTATTGCCATCTTAATAATAAAAAAAGATATTCACCAAAATGAAAAATAGCTTTTTATTTAGACTCCCTTAGGCTATACAAGCCATGGGCATTCATTTTGTTTGCCTGTGTAGCTTTTATTGATGACAATGATTAACTCGCAATCAATTAATTGCTGATGAAAACTACTCTGCTTGCAGAAACAGATTGTGCCATCAGATTTCCATCCAGGGTTGTTGTGTTTTGTTGTGTTGCCACCATTGCGGATAGCATTATTACAACCCAGGCTCATTCTGAAAATGTACCTCTATATACATTTCTGGAGAGCAGCAAATACGACCCAGGAGGTACATTTTTTGTTTTCATGAATCCACCAGAGGCCGCTGTGTACGTTTTTTGAGATCTCAAATTTTCTTGCGAGTGCTCCGGTTTCCCCCACAGTCCAAAGACATGAGCTATAGGTGAATTCATTCATTCATTCATTAATTCATTCATTCATTCATTTTCTTTTTGTCTTAATCCCTGTATCCTCTTAAGACCCAAGGTGTTTTTTACATGCATTTTTTTATTTCTCCTTGCTATTTGGGTTTATTGGAACCTAATTAGAATAAATATATATGATATGATGTACTTTCAGAGAAAATTGATGCCCATATATGTGGACTAGTGGTCCAAATTTACATAAAACACTTTTTCCCGAATTTTCTTTTATGCATATTTAACATAGATTTTTTTTTTAACTTGCTTTGACTATCAGAGAGTAAAAACTAATTTTTTTTTCCCATTTTGGACAGTTAAAAATAGTGTTTGGGACATTTCATATGCTGCAAAACAATTGCAGGATGACACTGTATGTCTGTAACAAAATATAAAACATTCAAAGTATTTTAAATAGCCACTTAAGAGCTAAACATGTGCTGTCCACATATGTGGACACTCAGGCCCTAGAAGGTTATTAATCTGGGGTCGCCACAGCGGACTGAACCGCCAACTTATCCAGCATATGTCAATTTTTAGCATACTCAATTCACCTATACCACTTGTCTTTGGACTAGTGAGAGAAACCCACGAGAACACGGGGAGAGCATGCAAACTCCACACAGAAACGCCAACTGACCCAGCCCAGGCTCGAACCAGCGATCTTCTTGCTGTGAGGCGAACGTGCTACCCACTGTAGCATAGGTGAATTGGGTAAGCTAAATTGGCCATAGTGTATGTGTGTGATTGAGAGTGTATGGGTGTTTCCCGGTGATGGGTTGCAGTTGGAAAGGCATCCACTGCGCAAAACATATGCTGGATAAGTTGGTGGTTCATTCCGCTGTGGCAACCCCTGATTAAATAAGGGACTAAGCAAAAAAGAATGAATGAATGAACAATATATATATAAATCATTGAACTGCAGTGAAGAAAGAAACTTTAAAGTGACATATTCTAAGGAACAGTAACATTAAAAAAACTCATGAGGAGTATTTAAAAATTACATAAATTAAATGATTAATCTGCTACAGCCAATTTTTTTACGTTGTGGTTTTGCTTGTTTTGTTGTTTCTGGAGTGTATATGTTGTTTCTGCTCTTTTCTGAATATAGCAGCTGCTCATTTGCATTTAAAGAGACACACAAAATAAATGTGCTTTTTTTCTCAAGCAAATGTTTATTTTTGGTTGAACTATCCCTCTCAAAAGGGTGGTGCAGTGGCGCAGTGGGTAGTTTCCCAGGGATGGGTTGCAGCTGGATGGGCATCTGCTGCGTAAAACATATGCTGGATAAGTTAGTGGTTCATTCCCCTGTGGTGACACCTGATTAATAAAGGGACTAAGCCGAAAGGAAAATGAATGAATGAGTGTATCCCTTTAAGAAATCACAGTTCTGATATTGGGTTTTACTAATGAAAACTGCACAGTTAGCATGTGTGTGTCATTTTTATGGTGTTCATACTTCACACTGCGAAGTGGTTCTTCGGCTGGTAATTGCCATAGTGTGCAGTGGACTGTGTTTGATTGGATTAGATTTGCTGTATTTTTGGCCCAGGGTTTCATGTGTAACAAGTTATTTTTCCTTGCACTTTTCAAAAGCACAGCTAGGTGGAGCAACACATAACAAAATTCCACAGACAATTTTACATACATTTTCTGTTATATTCAGCCATTTTTACACCAATCACCCCTTGTTTGATACAGAAATGAAGCGTTTGTAAAACTGTAGGTAGGATTTCAGTCCTGGCTATTAATAAATTACCATATTAATGCGTTTACACACTATTATGATGTTTACTCTGCACGGCCATACTTAACTCTGAGTCTCAAAACAAAGAGAGACTGAAATCTCGATGCATTGTGAATGACAGGGACGTTATATAATGCCTACGATGTCATTATGCACTTTACATTGCCTGCATTCATTTATGAAGTGATTCACTCTTGCTATGAGAAATTCTATATGCCACATGGAGAAATGTTATGCAATGAGATGTGGGCCTGAGCTGTGATGAAAAGAATGATTGTTTGATGTTTCGGAGGCAGGTTATTAAACCATGCATGGTCGGTTTAATAACCTTCCTCCAAAGAGAGCCAGTGCTGTGTTCCATCGTGAGCTGGAGAACACATGCATGTCCTTTCTGTAACAAGTCAAGTGCAAGAATATCAGGATGGATGGTTTGGTGGTATTATTAAGGAGATCCAGCTTCCTAGTGTGTGTGTGGACAAGCCCCTGAGCACTTCTGTGTGCAGATTAGCTGCTTGATTGTGTTGACCTTGCCTGGATCAGAACATGTGTGTATTAGGCCATAGGGTGACACAGTTAAACATTTATATTACATGAGAATAGCTGAAAAGACAGTCAAACCAAAAATTATTCAGACACCAGATTTTATTTTATTTTTTACTAGTGGGTGCAGAACACAATAGTTCATTTATGTGACAGCAAAATAATGTAAATTGTGACATACACTGACCGGCCACTTTACTAGGTACATGTGTCCAACTGCTCGTTTACGCAAATTTCTTATTAGCCAATCACATGGCAGCAACTCAATGCATTTAGGCATGTAGACATGGTCAAGATGATCTGCTGCAGTTCAAACTGAGCATCAGAATGGGGAAGAAAGGTGATTTAAGTGACTTTGATCGTGGCATGGTTGTTAGTGCCAGACAGGCTGGTTGGAGTATTTCAGAAACTGCTGATCTACTGGGATTTTCACACACAACCATCTCTAGGGTTTACAGAGAATTGTCCGAAAAAGAGAAATATCTAGTGAGCACCAGTACTGTGGGCCAGACTGGTTCGAGGTGATAGAAAGGCAACAGTAACTCAAATAACCACTCGTTACAACCGAGGTATGCAGAAGAGCATCTCTGAACGCACAACACGTCCAACCTTGAGTCGGATGGGCTACAGCAGCAGAAGACCACACCGGGTGCCACTCCTGTCAGCTAAGAACAGGAAACTGAGGCTACAATTCGCACAGGCTCATCAAAATTGGGCAATAGAAGATTGGAAAAACGTTGCCTGGCCTGATGAGTCTCGATTTCTGCTGTGACATTCGGATGGTATGGTCAGGATTTGGCATCAACAACATGAAAGCATGGATCCATCCTGCCTTGTATCAACGGTTCAGGCTGGTGGTGGGTGGTGTAATGGTGTGGGTGATATTCTCTTGGGACACTTTGGGTCCATTAGTACCAATTGAGCAACATGTCAAGGCCACAGCCTACCGAGTATTGTTGCTGACCATGTTCATCCCTTTATGACCACGGTGTACCCATCTTCTGATGGCTACTTCAAGCAGGATAACGCACCATGTCATAAAGCGTGAATAATCTCAGACTGGTTTCTTGAACATGACAATGAGTTCACTGTACTCAAATGGCCTCCACAGTCACCAGAACTCAATCCAATAGAGCACCTTTGGGATTTGGTGGAACAGGAGATTCTTGTGCAACCGACAAACCTGCAGCAACTGCGTGATGCTATTATGTCAATATGGACCAAAATCTCTGAGGAATATTTCCAGTACCTTGTTGAATCTATGCCACAAAGTATTAAGGCAGTTATAAAGGCAAGTGGGTCTAACCCAGTAAGGTGTACCTAATAAAGTGGCCGCTGAGTGTATATTATACTAAAGGTGGCTCAACAAATTATTTATAGTTCTGTATATACCGTATATTATATTGTCATACTAACAGTTGTCTGAATTATTTTGGCTCACTGTAATAAAGTATATGCTGTACTTTTCTATCAAAGTTATCTGATATTATAAACATTCATTTGTTCTGACACAGTTTACCTTTGAAGAAGTGAGTTAAACATATTTTGGTACAATTTTCTAAACTATAGCAAGTAAACTGTGATTAAGTGAGATGCTGGAGGTCATTTCTGGTTTGACTGTACATGTGTGCAGATCAGCGGAGTGGCTTTAGAACTGTTGTCAGTATGCTTGATGTTGTCTTTAAAATTGTGTTTCTCAGGATTTGGGTGTTTTGTACAGTAGATGGCACTGTTTGGCAGTCACTCTGTTATCAATTACCTTTGCATTTAAAATGTAAGAACTGATCATAGATGTAGTGCAGTGGGTGGTGCTGGTGTTGCACGATGAGAGCTACTGTGTACCAATGCAGATCTTTTTCTATTTCTTACTTCGTCAACCTATATGCTCTCTACTGACCCCTGGGCCTCCAAAATGGAAAAGCATTTAAAAATAAATGTATATCCTAATAATTTATCCCTTAAGTGTAGATATACAGTGTTGTATTCTTTCTTTCTTTTTTTTCTTCTTTTTGTTGTTATATGGGCTCTACAATGTTTTTAAGCGATTTTCTTTTTATTTAATAACAATATTGTTCAACCTTTTTCACTAGTCTGTATATATATATATATATATATATGTATTATATAGTATATAATTTTGTATTTTCTGTGTTGAATTAAATTACAAAACGTTTAAGATTTTATGCTACTTAATATTTTTGTAAAGGCATAAAAATATTACATGCTGCTATAATATTTCTATAAATTACATAGTTCAATAGGCTAAAAATAAACTTTTAAAGGTATAGTTCATGCAAAACTAAAAATTCTGTCATCATTTCTAACACAACACAACACAAATGAAGATATTTTGAAGAAAGCAGGAAACCTGTAACCATTGACTTGCATGGTGTAATATTTGTTTTTCTACTATGGAAGTCAATGATTACAGGTTTTCAGCTTTCTTCAAAATATCTTCTTTTGTGTTCAACAGAAGAAAGAACTTGAGGGTGAGTAAACAGTGAGTAAATTTTCATTTTTAGGGGAACTGTCTCTTAAAGAATGAAGGAAAAAGTAAAGTACAGTAAGTACACTAAAAAAATGCAGGGTTCCACATAATTCATTCATGTTGTCCCAACACAAATCGATTAATTTAACTTAACACTTTTAACAAATTTATGTGGATTGAACATAAAAAAATTAAGTTGTCCCAATGAAATCTCAAGAATTGTGTTGTTTCAGCTCATTTTAAATAGGTAGTTTGAACAAGTAAAAGTGTATGAGATCTCAGTTCAGCGTTCATTTCTTCACCTCTGGCCCAGATTTGTCTCATGGCTGTGTATTGGTTTAACCTTCATGTGTGACAGAGGTAATGGATACTCTGTGGTGTTGTTCAGCACAGCCAGAGACTGAATGACCACACTGTGAAATGTCAGCAGGACTTAATCTGCCTCTCTGCTCTGTCATGTCAAGCATTTCAAGCATCCGAGTGCTTATAACAAATCCTCAAATAATGGAAACTCCATTTAACTTGTATATATGGCACACAGCTAATATTTTAGCTTTCCTTAATGAACTTCTTAATGGATTCTCATTGCTTCAAATAGTTTTGTCTATGCAATTCAATCCATCACTCGAGTCATGACAGTTTCCTTATCCTAAAATAGACCACTTGGAGCTTAAAAGTGTCTTGTAGTATTAAAGGAATGTGTGTGTGCCAGGCCGAGACGAAGTTTGTGCATGTGTGGATGGGTGTAGACATTTGCTCCAGAACTTTCCATGAGATAATCATTGCAGCTAGACTTGCTAAAATTACACACTCCATCTATAGTGCCCTGAAATACACTTCTCAGTTCGTTTCTGCACTCAGAAGTGTATAAGTGTGCTCCGGTACAGCTGACAAACGCATTCTGGCCCACAGTACTGTAGGTAGACTAAAGTGGTGATTATGCGAACCAGCTTCTCCATAAGCCTCATGGGATGGAGGCATAGGTGGCTTGGGCCCTTCCTGTGTCGGAATCTGTCATTAACAGTCATTACATTGTCTCCTTGCTCACATAACCTCCACCTGGATCATGCAAGGCAGTGGGGAGCTGTGTGCATCTGTAATGTCATAGTCATTATCTTAATGCACAAGAACACACAGAGGCGAGGAGATTCAGATGAAAAGCTCTAAGTGAAAAATGAGCTGTCATAGAAGGATTGAATAACATTAGAAAGTATGATAATCAGAATGTCTGTGGTTCTTCTGTGCTTTTCAATTGTTTGTTTGAGTAATGTTACTTATAACTCAGACACCTCCAGTTTTACTAGCCCAGCTCCAGGGTTTAAACTGGTGGGTGTACTTATAATGTTTTTTTTTTTTTTTTTTTTAGCATCGGAGGAACTTTTTCATAGTTCCTAGAACTATTTGTGGTTGTACCCACTTTTTAGTAGGCCTATGTTTGCACCACAGGAACTGGGAGCAATTTCAGTTACCAATGTGCAAAATCCATGTTTAGAAGCTGTTTCAGAACTGTGTGTCCACTTCCATATTAAGGTGAAATAAACACAACAAGTCTCTTTTTTAATATTCTGACGTTAAAATAGGATCCAAATCCCTGTGATTTTGAGGCCCACCTCAACGTAACGTAGCAGTGTGGATTTCCCCGCCCACCAAATTAATTGACAGGCACATATTAGGCCCTTTTACACATACAGACCGTTCCGGAAAATTACCGGCAATTTTCCAGAAAGGTCTGTATGTGTGAACAGGCCCTTTTTGAAAATACTGGTTAATACTGTTAAATTCGGAAAGAGAAGTTGTAACATTACTGGTAATTTGCCGGAATGCTGCGCTTGTGTGAACGCAGAAGGAAAATTGCCGGAAAGAGCGCGTTCACGTCTAGAACACGCTGACGTGAGAAGTCTACTTTAGCCAATCAGAACACTCAGAAGCATTCACATCTGCTCTGCTTCCTTCAGTTGCCTGACGCGTCGCGCTTGCATGTGAAGCAGCCGGTGCGTGCCAGCACACACACATATTTTGTACATTTCGACATGCAAAGGTGTTTCTCTATATGTTTTAATTGAAGTTGTTCACGATACTTATGCTATCCACAGAGTTTGTAATGTAGTCAAGTGTTTACAAATACAAGCGCAGCCGTTTAGAGCTCATTTCTTGTTAACGATGCCAGAATTTACCGGTATTTTGGAATGGATGTGTGAATGGTCTTTTCCTGAAAAATTCCGTAACGTTCGTGCTTGTGTGAACAGCGCTTTTTTAATTTACCGGCAAAGTTGTTCCAGAAATTTTCTGGATATTTACGGGTATCACTGTGTTAAAGGGTCTGTAAACATGTCTCTATAGTAACATGTATAAGCATGTCCACAGAACAGGATTTGCAAAGAAACTGGGATTAAAAGATCTGTAATCCTTTAACTCTATATCTGAACTCTCTGTATTCAACTGCACCGCAAGAATGAGTTTTACAAGTTTAATATGTTTTTAAAGCAGTGCATGTTTGTAATAAAGAAAAGACAATAAATTTGATATGTAATTCATAACCACTGGAATCACCATATCCGCATGAGAGCCAATACAGTGCAAATTTAAACATGTGGCTGGGAGGGGCTAAATAAATATAAATAATGGACTAAGCCGAAGGAAAGTCTTGATAGACCGACCCGGTGTCTAGTTCCTATAACCGAGTTCCTATAATTACGTAGTGCAAAAGCCCTTAAGGACACTAAAGCTGTCTATAGAGTGTTTCTTGAGGTTTAATTGCACAGCTCATTCTAGAATGGCTTTGATACAGTCACTCATTTAAAGGGATAGTTCATCCAAAAATGCGAATTTTGTCATCATTTACAGTACTCATTCTCCATTTGTTCCAAGCATGTTTGAGTTTCTTTCTTTCGCTGAACACAGAGGAAGATATACTTTATATGGTAGGAGAGAAAAAAGCCAATTGACTTCCATAGACCTCCCAACAGTCTTCAGGATATCTTGTTTGTGTTCAACAGAAGAAATGCATTAGTTTAGAACCACAGGAGTATGAGTAAATGGTGAGGAAATTAGAATTTTTGGGTGAACTATCACTTTAAACCTCACTCTAATCGTGGTCCTGGCACCAGTGCAACATCTCTGGTTCTACTCACACTGTTGCAAGAGAGAACTGAACTGGGAACTCCAGCATATAGGTGGTCTGCATGCTAACAAGTGTGCCTTTTAAGGACAGAGAAGATTATATTGTTATTTTCCTACCTAAACATCTCTCTAAATATGTATTTCTGTTAAGAAATTCATACAAGTGTGGAACAATGTGTGTGCGAGCAAATAATTTTCAGAATATTAATTCTTCCATTAACTATCCCTCATCCGTTTTCTTTTCTGTGTTTGAAACCTATTTAAAAGATGAACTTCAGGTGGAACACATCGTGTTGTTATAAAACCTTTTCATAAGTATGTTTTAAATAGTAATTCTGTGATTATTCATATTGACATAAACATCATGTACTTGAGCAGACGGTTTGAGTAGCTGTTTCAGTGAATATGAATGGCTCTCAATATGAATGAGTCAGTCAGCGGGTGTGTGATGATGTTTTGTTGATATGATGAAATCAGTGTGCGTGCATGAATGCTACTTTTTATCATTTAGCGTTTCAGTATAAAGCTTATATTTTAGAGCATTACATTACACAAAATTCTGTTTAATGCTCCAAATTCTCCAAATTTTGGAGAATGCTTGCATAAAAATCCTCATATGCTACCATTGACATCCCGTCAAGTGCCATGAACTGATATGAAACCCTATAAAAATACTGGGTGGTTTTGTCACAATTAATAAATATATGTAAAAAAAATGTAGGGCTCTATTTTAACGATCTAGGCATAAAGTCTAATGCGCATTCCGCAAAAGCATTAAGGGTGTGTCCGGATCCACTTTTGCTTTTTGCTTTTTTACAGATGGAAAAATACGGTTTGTTCCATGCCGTGTGGTCTAACAGGTTTTTGTTTATTCTCCTAATGAGTTATGGGTGTATTTTGAGCATAACGTGCATTAAACTAATCAGAGTCTCACATGTCACACCATGGCGCATTTGCTATTTACATGGCGGACTTTGTAAGTGGACAAACTGAACGCTTCACTAGCGAGGAAACAGTTAAACAGACCATCTGCAGCGCGAGAATAAAGAATGAGACTCCTCAATTCAGCCTCTTTACTTCCTCTTTATTTTACTTTAACTCTTTACTACTTTCGTGGAGTAAGGAAGCAGTGTTGTACGCACTCTACTGAAGACATCCAATAACATACATATAACTTAGTTGATAAGCGCAAATATTTGGTTTAAAACTATTTCTAAATTCAGTTCTAATTTCCAGCAAACTAATAAATGAACAATAATAACGAAGTGTGGTCAAAAAGCTGAGTTATATCCAAACACACGTCCTATTCTTTTGCCCCATGTAGTGACACATTCGTCTCCGTAACCCGACAGATGGACAAATCTAAACTTGTTTTTATTAAAACAAATATAAATCTGCATATAATAAATAATACTGCTAATAATAATAACATTATACAAATGCAAATTGTCATGTATGATCTGAAAAAAGGTGAAGAAGGCATGCAGGCAGTGGTTTTTATATTTATGTAGAAAATAATAATTTTTGTAACATCCTGTGTGTAATAAGCAATGTGCAAGCTTTGGAAATGCATAGAATGCACTCTGCGCTGGACTTTAGATCAGCTTTTAGGTGGTCAATGGCGTGGTCTATTTTAGTTTCTCAAAATAGCAACGCGCCAACAATGCGCCTTAACAAACCTCTTTTACAGACCGGCACACCCATGAGTCCACAAAGTGGCGCAAACAGATTTGCTATTTAAACAACCTGGCACAAAACATGTGTGCTGGACTGAAAATAGCAACAAATCACGCCGTACACGTCTTGTGCCTCATAGCACCGGGTGTATGATAGGGCCCTTAGTGGTGTTTTAAAGTGTAACTGTGCAAGCAAGCTTTCTGCAACTCTCACATGGTCACCCACTGAAGCTCAGCAGGGCTGTGCCCGGTCAATACCTGGATGGGAGACCACGTGGGAAAGCTAGGTTGCTGCCGGAACTGGTGTTAGTGAGACCAGCAGGCGGTGCTCAACCTGCAGTCTGTGTGGGTCCTAATGCCCCAGTATATTGATGGGGACTCAGTGAGTGTCGTCTTTCGGATGAGACATTAAACCAACGTCCTGACTCTCTGTGGTCATTAAAAATCATAGGATGTCCTTCGAAAAAAAGAGTATGAGTTAACACCGGCGTGCTGGCCAAATTTGCCCACTAGCCTCGGACCATCATAGCCTTCTAACCATCCCCATATCATAATTGGCTTCATCACTGTCTCCTCTCCACCAATCAGTTGGTGTGTGGTGTGCAGTCTGGCGCAATATGGCTGCCATCGTGTCATCCAGGTGGATGCTGCACACTGGTGGTGGATGAGGAGATTCCTCCCCAAAATAATGTGTAAAGTGCTTTGAGTGTGCAGAAAAACACTATATAAATGTAAGGAATTATTATTATTATTATTATTATTATTATTATTATTATTTTAACAAACATTGTTATCTTGGTTAAACCTTATACTTTATTATATTAGCATTAACTATTAGTCAGTTTTCTAAGATTTGTTTTATTTTATTATTTCATCATTACATTTAGTACAAATCCCTAGCACATATTTGAGATTAGTACAAATAGTAAAAACAAAAAACATCCGTTGAAATAGTCACAGTACTATAGCATTCCATAAAAATAAATGCATAAAAAAAGCAATGACACAAATGTTTCACTGTGGCTGATCTGTCTCCTTAAAGTGTGCCCCAAGTGTTTCTTTGCAGTGTGTGAGAGAGTTAGGAATCATAAAGTTTAACCTCAGCATATTGAATAAACAAACACTGCATTCATTCTGCTGATGTGAACATTTAAGTAAATGGCCACTGTTACAACCACAATGAAAATTGTCATTTTGATATAACATCTATCCTCTTTGTGACAATACATGTGCAGATACCCCTTTATGCATTGCAATAGCCAAGCAATAGACACACCCACCCACACACACACACACACTTACCAGAAGGGTTTATGATTCTAAAAGTACCACATACAATGTCTACTTTAGCAGCTTTGGTGACGTGCCAGTTTAAATGTGGATGCTGTGGGTTTACAAGTTCACACTGGTCAGAGAGAATCAAGATTTTCACCTGAATAGTCAAGCCCATGCTTTTCCATGTATATTCAGTCTACACACATTTCCAATCCTGGTGTTCGATTTACTTAAATACAATTTAACCTGCAATACCAGTCAACATAATCTTCAAGCATCAAATTGCAGAGGATTAGACTGGGTTTTTGATACTGCAAACTTTTATCAAAAGCATTTCTGATTATAAAGTCATGACTCAAACTGCAGGTGCTCTTTTTTTCTTTTCCAGTTAAGATAATCACTAAAAATACATGGGTTGTAATCTGCTTAAGTAGACCAGGAAAGAGCTCACAGCAGGGGCTCAGCGCTGCTTCACCAACAACACAAATAAACCCTTTCGATCTGCTCGTTTAATCTCGTATCTGGGGTTCAGATGTAACACAGCTCACTACCGAGTGAACGGGCGATTTTTGCATGTCTTTATTATTTTATTGACCGCTGCAGTGGACTGAGTGTTTTTTATTTTTTTGTGCCATGCCTAATTTACCTAATCTTAACAGTTTTGGTAAACTGTGCGGCTCTGGCCGTAGCGATGACTCTCTGGTTCTGGATCGGGTGAAGCGCAAGAATTCAGTGCGGAGAATGTCTATTATTGAGGATGGGAATGTGGCCGAGGTGCTTTACCTCATTCCCAAACAGTCCATGATGGAGCAACTGCCTTTCCTTAACCCTACAGAGTATCTCATCCTGGAGAAAATGGCACCCCCTCAAATGGGACCCGGTAAGAGTAGGAGAGATGCTGTAGAAAAAAATGAGATGTGCATTTATTTGCTTTCCCAGATCAGATTTCAGTTGTGTGACAGAGTGTTTTGATTTTATTGTGCAGTTGTGTAAAAGAAATTCAACAAGAAAATGTTAAAATCAACATAGGCTCATTTCTGGAGATCGCAAATTATGTAGCCAGAAATACACTGTAAATATTTTTTAGCCAGTACAACAAAAAACATATTCCTTAATTCCTTTTGCTTTTTCTTGTTCACTCAACTTTTGAAAACATCAGAAAAAATTTGTAGATAATTCAAAAAACATTTAGTTGGGCTAACATAAGATTATAAGTTTTCTGGAGAGGTGAACTACTCTGTAACAACATTTTTAAAGTTGTGCCAACTGAACATTTTTTTGTCTGCAGAACTGGAATGCCTGAAGTTGAGTGAACAAAAAATCCATAATCCTTATTTCCTTTTGTTTTGTTTTTTGTGCTCTTAACTTTTGAAAACATCAGTTGCACTGACCTAAAGTGATTGAAGTTGACCAAAAAACAGTTATTTGAATAAAAATAATACATTATCAGAACAAACAAACATACAGTAGTTCCATTGAAAAAAAAACTAAAACAGAAACAAATGTTAACAAAACATTTATTAGAGACAGAATTAGAAACAAGACAGGAGGCAAAACAACAACAAAGGTAAGCAAGACAAGGATCAAAACATGGCAGGAAAAATGCTTTGTAATGCTTCACGGGGAAAGCAAAGAGTCTGTGTGAATGAGGTGCCTTTATAGTCCTAGTAATCAGTCCATCATGAGCTTCCAGCTGTGTGCGTGTAATTACAGAAACTGGTTCCTCTATTTGATTATAGTTGCTCATGAAAATTAAATATCAAATTTGTTTGATTTCACATTTGAGAATACATTTTGATTTATTATTTGATTGTTTTAGTGTTTGATTTATGATTTGGGTAGTTGTTTTGAAAGTTCGATTAATTATTTGATGTTTTTAGGCATTTGAATTGTCATTTGAATTTTGTTAGGAAAAACCTTCCATATATATACATAACAGTTAAATAAAAGTTAACAGTCCACATCATACCTGCCAACACTCCCGTTTTTCCCGGGAGTCTCCCATATTTCAGACCCATCTACCATATTGTTTTGTCTCCCGGAAAACTCCCGGAATTACACCCCCCCCCTGCTCCTCAGCTTTTAGGTACAGTCCGGCCTGAAACCTGGTACATGTGCGCGTTCTATTCACCCCTCCCTGCTCTACAGTTCACGCGCACCTCTCCACCCCGCCTCCCCTCCTCTCTTCAGTTCGTGTGCACCCATCCCCGCTCTACAGATCGCGGGCACCTCTGCACCCCCCGCCCGCTTTTCAGTTCGCGCACCACCATCGCACCCCTTCACGTCCACCGTTTCCACGTGCCTTAATCTCCTCCCTTGGCTGCGTCACACAACAGACAGACACGAAGGAATAAGATCTACAGTAAAAAAATACTACAGTTAGAACTTTACCAATGAGTATTTGATGCATTTGTTGTGGAGTTGCAACGATGAGTCACACACAATGTTGTTACAAAGTTCACGCACACACAGATACACACACACACACACACACACACAGCGCGGACACACACACACTCAGACACCGCGCGTTTAGCTTTGCACTCTTTTGCATGATTGAAGCGTCTTTTATAATTGTACTGACATGCGGCTGTGTTGATGAAGTAAAGCTGAAGTAAATCTCTGTAATTCATTAACATTCACTGTTTTAAAACATTTTAAACTTGTAAAACTCACTCTTGATCACATTTGATGATGATTGATGATCCTAGCGAACTGAACAGACCTTTTTATTCCTGGTTGCTTTGTGCATGTCCTGCCTTGTTGGTATGATTATTCGCGTTACTACGGAGACATGTTAATACGCAGCTGTCAATCAATTCGGTGGGCAGGGGGACCGCACTCCTACGTCAAGTTGCGGTCGGTCTGAAAACCGCTCCAATTGGTCCACTGTTTTTATATTGTTAAATTGAAAAAAAAAGCACTGGGTGTGTTTATATCACCCCAATATGACGGTATATACACTATACCTACACATATGTCTGTCCAAACAGCTTGAAAAGTAGATTTTTCACCATAGGTGCCCTTTAATATTATCATTGATGTTACTATTATTTTTGTTATTCTATTTATTTTGTTGTTAGGGTTGTAACTTTTATTTTTTCAAGTGAGGAGGTCTGAGATTAACTTTATTTTTAATACCAAGTTGGCAGAAGCTTTTTTGGGTGAACTTGCAAAGTTTTGCTTACAAAACTAATCTTTTTAACTTAATGAAGAGTGAATGAAAAATTTTCGGGTCTATCGGTGCTTTTGAAAACTCTATTAGCTGGGTTTAGGGAAGGAGGAGGGTGGGTCAGTTGATTGGTCAGTCAGTCAGTCATTCAGTCAGTCAGTCAGTCAGTCGACAATGGCCTCTAGTGGATTTACGTGAGAACAGCAGGCGTGAATGGCACTCGCGAGAGAAATTTAAGATCTGAAAAAGCATACACATCGGCCTCTGCTGGATTTGCGGAAACAAAAACTGCAAAAAAACTTACCTCCTGGGACGTATTTGACGCTCTCCAGAAAGGTATATAACGGTACGTTTTCAGAATGAGCCTGGGTTGGTTAAAACCTACAATTAAATTAACAACAATTAAATAAACATTATTATACAACCTACATAACATAATAGATTCCCTGCAATTTTTTAACCAAACACTATTTTTAAGAGTTAGTTACTATTTTTAATTTACTGTTGCAATCAGAATTATTAAACCGCCTGAATTATTAGCCCCCCTGTTTATTTTTCAGATTTTTTCAACACATTTCTAAACATAATAGTTTTAATAACTCATTTCTAATAACTGATTTATTTTATCTTTGTCATGATGACAGTAAATGATATTTTACTAGATATTTATCAAGACACTTCTATACAGCTTAAAGTGACATTTAAAGGCTTAACTAGGTTAATTAGGTTAACTAGGCAATTAATTAATTAGGTTAACTTAGGCAAGTTATTGTATAATGGTGTTTTTCTTCTGTAGACTATCGAAAAAAAAAAAAATAGCTTTAAGGGGCTAATAATTTTGACCTTAAAATGTTTTTTTAAAAATTTAAAAATAAATTGTTTATTCTACCGAAAATAAAACAAATAAGACTTTCTCCAGAAGAAAAAATATTATCAGACATACTGTGAAAATTTCCTTGCTCTATTAATAATCATTTGGGAAATATGTAAAAAGATAAAAAAAATTCAAAGGAGGGCTAATAATTCTGACTTCAACTGTAGTTGTACTTTGTATTTAGAACAATACATTTTAGCATTTAATTAATTTTATTTGCATTGCAATTTTTTTGTTTTTAAAAAATTGTTAGATATAGGAATAATTATATCGGTTGAACATTATGACTTTTTTTAACATAAACTACTGATTTTGTTAGATTTCTTTTATATATTTAGAAATATAATCTAAATTTGGTCTTGTATAAACTTTAGTGTGGCACGGTGGCTTTTTAACAGTGGCTTAGGGGTTAGCACTGTCGCCTCAGAGCAAGAAGGTCACTGATTCGAGTTCTGCTGAGTCAGTTGGCATGTCTGTGTGGAGTTAGCATGTTCTCCTCGTATTGGCGTGGGCTTCCTCCAGGTGAATTAAATAAACTAAATTGGCCATAGTGTATGTGTAAATGAGTGTGTGTGGGTGTTTCCCAGTACTGGGATGCAGTTGCATAAAACATATGCTGGATAAATTGATGGTTCATTCTTCTGTGGCGACCCCTGATGAATAAGGGACTAAGCCGAAGAAAAATGTATGAATGAATGAATAAACCTTGGTTTTAGAAATAATTAAGAATAGGAATATTAGGAATAATTCTAATAATAAAAATAATTCTGTTTTAAATATTTCTATATATATATATGTATATATATATATATATATATATATATATATATATATATATATATATTTTTTTTTTTTTTTTTTTCAGTACTTTTTAAATACATTTTAATAGCTTTTTCTTTAATTTTTAAATTAAAAATTGCTCTTTTTTAACTCTATTGCTACAACAGTCTGAAATAAACATTTGTATTCAGTCCTCATTCAGTCAAAATTTTGAAGCAGTGCAGAAGTTCCAAGATATAGAGACCTGTAAGATCTGCAGATGACAATAGCATAGCCGAAATATGTAGCGTACTGTAAGAGATATGCCGGTATTTGTGTTTTTAAGGCAGTGGGATGTGAGGCTAATCTAAAGTCTGAGCTGGATCACAGCACTGTCCCGCTGGCAGGATTATGGCTGAACCGGGGGACACATTCCTGACAAATCTCCCCATTAGTCTGCGCCTGTCTCTTTTTTAACAATCATTCACAGTTGACCTTTGTTAAATGGTCTCTATTGGTATTATAAATGCTTCATAATGTGCTTTTCAGTAGGTTTGCCATTGTATCCTTGAAGTACCCAACAGAACAACTTATTTATACTTTCAATGGACATAACTGGAGGGTCAGCACCCATATTATGTTTTCATCTGGAGTAATTTCAGCTACAAACTTTACTGATGTTTTTGCAACACTTATCTTCTAGTATAAATTTATTAACGTCAGGAGGATTTTTATTGAGTGTATCGTAGTCTTATATGCTTTACATATACATACTGTGTATGCTTGATATTTGAAAGGTCTATAAAGAGATTTGAATGCTGAAGATCATACGTGAGTTATTATTTTGTCTAGCATTATATTAGGGGTTTGGCTAGGTGCTCAAAAATGCAAGACTTATTCTGAAAATTAGCCCTATATACATTTCTGGAGATTGCAAATTATGTAGCCAGAAGTACGTATGGCTGTATTTCGTTTTTAAAACGAATGCTACAGGGCGGTATGATGTTCCTTTTCGAGTTTACCAGCTGACCACTTACCTCAGTGTGGACAGCTTTCTGAATGTTACCAGTTTGTCCAGTTAGCTTGCCATGTACATTGGCGGACTTGAGACACATAGAGGAGCTGACTATGACGACGGGATTCGAGTGCGGTGAAGAATGGTTCCAGAAAGCGGGTAAGGCAAAAACTAAAATAAACAAGTAAATAACAGGGTGAAAATGTGGTAAAACCTGAAAACATGGTAAAAATCCAGGGAGGGCTTTTCTATTTCTGTATTGCATTTTAAAACTGTCGGTTGGGTTTAGGGAAGTGGGTGGACAGGTCAATCTGTGCTTTTGAAAACATTATTGGTTGGGTTTAGGGAAGGAGGAAGGTGGGTCAGTCGACAGCAGCCTCTGATGGATTTACGCAAGAACAGCAGCTGCGAATGGCACTCGCGAGAAAAATTTGAGATCTGAAAAAGCGTACACAGCGGCCTCTGGTGGATTCGCGAAAACAAAAATGGCAAAAAAACGTAGCTGCTGGGACGTATTTGGTGCTCTCCAGAAATGTATATAGCGGTACATTTTCAGAATGAGCCTGGGTTGCAAAAATTTCAAATGGGTCAAATATAAATAGGGTTTTATATACCAAAATCTATTTAGAAAAAGATTACCAATAAATTGTCATTTTAGTTTGCCACTATCATTTCAAATATTATAGGTATTACCAATTTGTCACCGAAGAGTTTTAAAATATAATATGCTCATTTTAATATATTTTAATAAGTACAGGTACAAACAAACAAACATGTAGTTTGATTTGACATAAATATATCTGTTACACTGGATAATGATGACATTATTTTACACATATTTTAAAGTTTCATTTAAACATGCCTATTTCTATTTATTTGACATTTGTATGTATTGGGTCTATACAGTAAATGCACTTTTAACAGTTTAATTTATCGCAGACAACAAAAACGGTACTTTTAATCTCAGACTCTCATATTTGCACTACACTGTAAAACCCAAAAAGTTAAGGTAACTCAAACCATTTGAGGAAACCGATTGCAACAAACCATTTAAGTTCAAAAACTAATCCTAAAGAGTACTGTGAACTTAATCCATTTAAGTAAATGAAGTACTGTAATTTGAGCACAGTAAAAACCAATAAATGAAGAGAACTCAAACCAACTGAGTACTGTAAAACCTAATAAGTTAAGGTAACTCAAACCGTTTGAGGAAATCAATTGCAACAAACATTTGAGTTAAAAAAACTAATCAATATGAGTATTGTGAACTTAATCCATTTAAGTTAGGTAATTAGGTATTTAATTAACTCATTACCTTCAACACTGAGTTCAAAACTCTTTTCAAATGCATAGAATTAACTTTCAGTCAATTTTGAGTTAACTGCACTCATTTCATTTGATAAAGTTGATTGTTGGGTTTTACAGTGTACATTTCCTTGCCCTCTGTGTCAGTGCATTGATATAATACCCTATATGCAAAGAAAACATGCACACAATGTACTAAAAATGGATGTAAAAGGCTCTTGTGATGAGAACTGAGAATGTGTTGAGAATAGATCTGAGGGGATCTGAGCGATTGGAAAGGGATTCCTCCTCCGCTGAAATAAACATGGAAGCGTAAGCCTGACTGTTAATCTTTGATGCTTGTGTTCAGAGAATAGCGGCTCATGGAAGGAAACCAGTGCGTACAGTAATTACAGCTCCACTCCACCAATCAATCATTTATAGCCACAGCAAGGCTGGATCCCTCCTGTGTAGCCCTGCAGGAAGGGGAAGTCAAAGCTAACCTGATGCCACAGGTATCATACTGAGATTGCACCAGCATTTGCTCATTTCTATGCTGGAGCTTTTTTACCTTACGATTTCTAAAGACTTATATGTACAATTTTCACCATATATGAGTAGCGTGAAAATCAGCTGTGACATTTTATGGCCTGTAAGCAACCAACAAAACAACCAAAACTAAAACTAAAACCCCTCAGGACACCAAAGCAATTTACTGTCGTTTAAATTGTTTTATACTGAACACTCAAACCAACACAACCAACGTTGTGAAATGCAGACTGATACATGAGCTATTCACACAAACATAAAAAAAAACATTCATCTATGAAATGATGGTGCGTACATACAAACTCTTAGCTCACATCTATAAAGCACTCTCTTTATGAAACACTTATGCATACACAGACCTTTCATTTACCTATAAGAGCTCACGATGAACAACAAACTAAAGAAAATGTACCAGTACAAACGCCCTACTCATGTCCCTCTTGAGATTGAGGTTCAGGTAGATCAGCTAGTTCAGACATGAAATAGAAAAATCAATGCAGTACTTGCTATCTGTAGTGTTCACATTCACAAACTGCACTCTACAACAATATCTGTTAATCAACAGTTTCCGAATTTTGTGATTTGACATGTGTTTTCCATTGATTTACGGAGGCGAATTGCATTATGGGATATGGATGTCTGCTCTGTCGACTTTTGATGTTGAAAGATCAACTCTACAGTTTAACAAAGTGACTTTTATTGACATTTTACTAGTTTGAAATAATATAACATATAAGATATAGAGAAATAATATATAGAGAACATAATAATATGGAATAGAGAATACTGTATAATAATATAATACATAAAGAAATACTGTAAGTGTCATGGTCAGGTAGGAAGGAGACGAGGACTCAATCGCAGTAACTCAAAATGGGTTTATTAATAATAGAAATAAATTTAAAAGGCAACAAAAACAACCCCAGGGGTAAAACATTAACAACAAACAAGTAAAAACAAACAAACAAACTTGACTGGGCAGGGCTGGCAAGGATCAGGGCTGGACAAAACAGGACACGACTTGATAGGATACGACATACCGTATTACGAATTGGCACAGAACAGCAGACAAGAGGAGACTATAAAGAGACTATAGTTAAATAATAAACTAATTATGGGTTAACAAGGAGGGTGGAACTAGACAATAGACAGGAGAGCACATGACACAAACAAACAACACAAGCCATGTGAATCCTGACAATAAGTCTGTTAAATAACAGAAGTTGTACTGGCAGTTGGGGATCCTCTGCCCTTCCTCCTTGCAAATCCTCTCCAGTTCTGTTGGATAGTAAACGTTGGTGGACAGACATTTTAGGTCTCTCCAGAGATGCTCAATTGGGTTTAAATCAGGGCTCTGGCTGGGCCATTCAAGAATAGTTGAGTTGTTGTGAAGCCACTCCTTCGTTATTTTAGCTTTGTGCTTAAGGTCTTACTTTCCGTACCCACTATAAACCAGTGTCGTAAAGTACTTGAGTAAATGGACTTCGTTACTTTACTTAAGTATTTTTTGGCTTCTTTGTACTTGTACTGAGTATCAAAAATATAAGCAACTTTTACTCTTAATTTGACTACATTTTTGATTGAATATATGTACTTTTTACTCCACTACATTTGAACGGATGTTTACCGTTACTCATTACATTGTGATTGTGCACGACAAGTCAGCATCTTTATCTACCACAGCTAATTTGTTGGGTGGATGAGGCGGTATCGCCATCTGCAGGGTGCTGAAGGTACTGTAAGCTATTTATGAGCTAAATCATGTGAACATAATTTAGCAGCTTGCCTAATACCAGGTGTTTAATTAGCAACATGGCTGCAGCCAGTGATGAAGCCGAAGCTTGAATTTATGTGTAGTTTACTAAGTTGAAAAATACTGCTCCACTTTGTTTCATTTTAATACAGAGAAAACATAATTAATCAATTGAAAAACTACTCAAAATAAAAATATTGCCCCCCTCTGATACTGAGAGATGAATCACATCAAAGTCAGTTCTGATTTTTTTCACTACGTTTTACTACTTTTTTTTTTTTGATAAATTTTTGTGCCTTTTTTGAACAATTGAGTTTGACTGTGACTTTTTGTTCTATTTTTTAAATATATTTTGTTCTGCCACATTAAGGTGTTAAATTTAATTTATATATTAGGAAAATTAAACCTTTCTTGGTGTTCTTTGAGCCTACATTCAGTATGAGTAAAATACTTAAGTTCTTTTAAAATCGGATACTTTAATACTTTTACTCAAGTCTTATTGGAATTGGTGACTTGTAACTTGTAATGGAAAATTTTTTACAGTAAGGTATCAGTACTTTTACTCAAGTATGGTTTTCAGGTACTCTTTACACCTCTGCTGTAAACAGATATAGTAAGCAGTAGGCCAATCACAACAGACCGGGCTATCTGAACAATCAGAGCAGAGCAGGGGTTTTAGAAAGAATGAATCTTCAAATTAATCAAACAGATCATTTGAGAATGTTCGAGAAACTATTTCCTGATAAGTTTATACTGTGAGAAAATGAAATAATTTTTGACCATAGATGCATGTAAACCGTATTGTGGGAGCCCTCCAAAACTAAATAAGAAACATTTACATTATCTTAGTACAGTGGGGACACTTTAAAGACTGTTCATTACTTTTGTATGCTTTTTTAAATTGTTTAACAATGTTAGATATAAACTAAGAAATAATCTGAAACAAGCGTCAAAATATTCTTAAAGATAGACGATAACAACAATGCCAAAATCATGCACTGTTTTCTGGTTTTAAAGATTTAAATACCAAGATTTAAATTCCCAAACAAAATGGGATAACATTTTAGTCAAGTGTGTTTTATAATCAACTTGATTTAAATGTGTTAGTGAACGCTAGTTAATCTTGTTGTATTGTATTAGTTTAGCAAAATCATCTGCTAAAGTCTATTGTGGATAGAGATATTTATATATGTGAAAAATTATACTGTTGCTTGCAGACATACAGGCAATTTGCACAGGCAATTTGCTCTTGAATGTCTATGGACCAGCTTTGACTATTCCAATATGGCGGATGTATCATAGAAACAGATTCTGTGTCTACCCATAGATGTATATATGCTGTTTGGCTCAGTTCCTTTACTTTTCTGTCACTTGTTGACAAAAGATTCAGCTGTTTATTCTTTCTAATGATATAGACTTTAAGAACCTCTATTTATCCAACACCTGCCGTCTGTGGCCTCCCTGTGTGGACACCCTCTGTCTCTCTCACACACATCCTCCCCTTATTTAAAATTCTGCTAATCTCTTTTAACCATATCAACACTATGCAGGGGTTACTTCAGCTGTGGGCACTTTTGGATATATGTGAAACTGGTTGGTGCTTTTAATTACATTGTTCAGATTATTGCATTCTAATCTGACCCCTCAGTTTTGGCACAACACAGTGCACATATTGTGCTTCATAATGATGTCATAGAAGATCCATTCTTCTTTGGTAATCTAAAAAGTTATTCTATAGTGCTCTAATGCTATTATAGAGAGTAATATTAGAGGCAAATATGTTGGTTTGATGAAAATGCTGCCAGAACTAAGAGATAGTCACATAGCTTTTTTTACAGCTTGTTTAGATTATCATAGTTTAAATATTTTAATTCTTTTGCAAGAAAGTTTGGAATGTCTGAGTTGGGCCAGGAAGAAAAAATCTAAAGTGTTTGAAATGGAGGTTTTAAAAGAATAAATGATAAAGGCATGTAAAATAATGCTGTAGTGTTTTATTGTGACCACATTATATTACTTTTTTCATTAGTAAATGAGCACTTAGAGCATTTATCTGTTCATTGAATTATTAAAACTAGATTAAATGAATTCACAGAATATTAGTTTAATAATGTTATTCGTTATTTTTAGGGGATGTTACAGTGCTACAGTATATTTATGCTGTAGTTATAGTGCATTCATTACCTGTTAACCCCAACATTAGCCTAAATTGAGTATTTTTCTAAAATTAGCCAAATTTCAGTATTGTTTTTTACCCTAAAATTGCAAAAATTATGTAATAATAATAATAATAATAATAATATAAATT
The DNA here is from genome assembly GCA_903798195.1 of Danio kyathit. Classification (NCBI taxonomy): domain Eukaryota; kingdom Metazoa; phylum Chordata; class Actinopteri; order Cypriniformes; family Danionidae; genus Danio; species Danio kyathit. The sequence goes on from LR812530.1 coordinate 33,801,809, forward strand.
AAAATGTTTAAACAAGTTTTGTTCCAAATTCTCAAAAAGTGTCAACTTATTCCCGATTCAGATGGGGCTTCAGCGTCAACACGTGACGGATGGCGTGTCTGAAGTTGACCAATGAAATTAGTCCCACTGTCTGAGCCTGGGTATTTGCATGAAGCGATCTGATTGGCTGATGCTTCCATTGGTGCTTGAAAAGTTTAGAAATTGCCAATTTCTGCAGCAAGCAATGGGTCCATAAGTTCGTTAATGCTTGACGTCACCCATTCAAAGTAAATGGGAAGCGATGACGCTGACGCCTTGGTGTAATATGACTAAGTGACTATTTTTTCAGGACATTTTAATCATGTTTATGACTTTTTACATTTATTTTCGTGATAGAATTGTACAAAAAAAAAAAGAAAAAATGTGCAAAACATTCAAAATAAGCGTATAAGGAAATTTAAGTAATTAAATAAGTAATTTTCAACTTTGCTGCTAATGATGATTGTTTTTTCTTTAACATCAAATCATCATTTTACAATTATTTCTGAAGGATTACATGATATTTAAGAGTGTATGACCTTTAAAAATACATATAACCAAACCACATAATCCATATAGTAGACTTTACTAAAAAAATTGGGGGAACTAAACAGTACTGATTGTATTAGCATAGAACATAAGGTGATATATAGTTCTATGCACATTTGACAAATGCTGTTTAGTTTCACCTTGTGAAAAAAAAACTTTAAAGCAACTAGTTTACACAATTTTTTATTAGAATAAACTATTTAGGTTAAGAGTGCAGGCAGAGAAAAAGGATTTTAAAATATATAAAAATTTCTTTTTATTGGTCAAATAATTGCAGATTTAAAGCAGACTTCTTTCAAAAAAAAAAAAAAAAAACAAATTGGCAGTGTATTTCTCTGTCTCATACAAAATAGGAAGCTAAATAAGTGTATACTGTACATCCTCTGCCTCATTTCTGGACAATTCGTCAGAGCAGCCCCATTCTCTCAGTACACGTTTCCTCTGGTGACGCCACTGCACCAGTGTGAATATTAATAATCCCCTCAATAAACTCACCAATTCAATTGCTGCCTAAGTAATCCTATAATCTACATGCGTGATGCGTGGATAGTCTGGAGAGAGACCAGCTGATCCCTCAAAGGCCAGAATTCACAAACCTCGTCACCCCCCAAAATCAAACATTACATTATCTCATAGGTATGTGGGTTAACAATATAATCTTCATTCAATTTGAGGGCTAAAAGCAGCAGTCAGCAATACAACACTGTAAACACAGGCAATCAGAGTGTGTGCTGAACAATGAGACTAGAGATATGGAAAAATCTTTTTTTTGGGGGGGTGGGAAGGGGTTGGTGTGGGGGGGTAAACCTTTGTTGAAGATTTGCACACAATCTGGACTATAACAATTTTATTCTACACATTATGTAAACAAATAGTTAACAGTGGCCAAAGACTCAAAATGATGACCACAGATATGAACTAAAGCCATGAACTAAAGCCAGAGGTTCCACAGATCTTTGGCCTTTGTTCATTTCATACTTACGCAACTCTGATACTTTTAGCATTAGATAAAAAAGACTTTATTGAAAATGAAGGTGTGCGCATTTTGTCAGTAAAGCTGGTTGTGTAATCAGTTGTAAGTCTACAGCATTTGTTTTTTAGATAGAGAAAGCGTTTACTACACAAAGTAGTAGTTTCACTGACGAGCTACACAAAACGAGTTCATAATCATAAACTATGACTCTGTGTTGCTGCTATATCTAAAAGCCAACTCACCTCATTCTGAAAACGTAGTCCCCTGGAAGTTTCTGGAGACAGTGAAATACGTCCCGGGAGGTACGTATTTTTGGAGTTTTTGTTTTCGCGAATCCGCGAGAGGCCGATGTGTGTGCCTTTTTGTATCTCAAACTTCTCTCGCGAGTGCCGTTCGCACCCACGCTGTTCTCGCGTAAACCCACCAGAGGCCGCTGTCGACCTATCGTCTGTCTGTCTGACTGAATGATTGACTGGGCGACCTGCCAATCGACTGACCCACCCTCCTCCTTCCCTAAACCCAACCAATTTTACCGATTGACCCACTCACCCACATACTTCCCTAAACCCAACCAACGGTTTACGAAAGCCGTCCAGAAAAAGAAAAGCCCTCGTCTGATTTTTACCATGTTTTCGGATTTTATCATTCTCACCCTGTTGTTCACTCGTTCATTTTATTTTTTTGGATTCTGTTTTTGTCTTACCTGATTTCTGGAACCGCTCTTCCCTGGACTCGAACCCGGTTGTCGTCTTCGTGGTCAACTAATTTGCAGTCTTCAAAAACGTCCACGGGACTACGTTTTCAGAATGAGCCTGGGTTGCTGAAAGCACATGAAAATAATACATTAAATGACATTGTTTTTTTTCTAAACTGACTTCAGTTGCACCGTCTGGCCTTTTGAGGACATTTATCACTAATCACACAAACATGCTTCCCTTACAAGATTTTGTTTAAAAGTTATGAAAAGTACTATATTCATTTTAGTGGTGATTTTAGATGGATCCGGCATAAACATCTACTTAATGTGCTTTGGGGATCGTTTAATATTCTTGTGCATATAGATTTTCTTATGTGTGGATGGTTTTATTTGAAGCACCAGCAGAAACATAAATCAGCACCTGTGACTCACTGTTCCTGATGAGTGAATACGGGAAGAAAATCCTAAATATTGTTGTTGGAGGTTTTTTGAGGGCATCTATGAATGGAAACTTCATTTGTCAGAAATGTTCACATTCTATTTTCGCTTTAGATTGTCTTTCTACAGTATATTGCATATTAAATACCAGCAAAGCTGCATTGTTTTTAGCAATAACCAACGAATTCTATCATTGTTCTTGCTGCTGCGTTATAATCACCACCTACAGGCAGAGAGTGAACTAGCATTTTTATTCAGCCTGTCTACTGTTTTAGATTTCTGCAGGTACAGTATGTTTTATGTATAAGTATAAGTATAATTTCTCAGTTGTTGTTGTTTTACTTCATATTTTGACATTATACAACACTTTGCAGTTTTATTCAGATCTGTATTAAGAATGTTTTTTCAAAGAGAGATATCTTAATACACAATTTGAGAAATGATATACAGTTGAAGTCAGAATTATTAGCCCCCCTTTGAATTTATTTTTCTTTTTTAAATATTTCTCAAATGATGTTTAACAGAGCAAGGAAATTTTCACAGTATGTCTGTATAATATGTGAATGTATAATATTTTTTATTCTGATAAAAGTCTTATTTGTTTTATTTTGGCTAGAATAAAAGCCGTTTTTAATTTTTTAAAAACCATTTTAAGGTCAAAATTATTATTGTGGGGGAAACCGGAGCACCCGGAGGAAACGCCAACTGACCCAGTCGAGGCTTGAACCAGAGACCTTCTTGCTGTGAGGTGACAGCACTGCCTACTGCGCCACCGCGTCGCCCCTTTTTTATTATTATCATCCTTTTACACTTTTTTGTATCCGCCCAGTATAAACAAACATCCGCGATCGATTAAGTAGTGGAAAATCTTCTCTCATTTACCCTTTTCGTTCTGTGTGTGCAATGCAGTCTCACGTGCTTTGCAGACCCACAGAGACCCGCACCTTTTTGGGACTTTAAAAGTTAGTCTGGCCTGGGTTTCTAAATCTCCTAAAATTTCCGGGACTCCTCCGTTGCTTTCACTATCTAAAACTTGTATGTGTTTTTGCATTACTCTTTTATTAAAGACTACTTTCCGCTTGCTTCACAGCTGACAGGGTGCACAGTCGTGAGACTGAGAGAAAAAGTAAACAGTAGATTCTTTAAACGATACAGAAAAAACTTATACTCGGAGAGAACAAAATGACTAATAATTTAACCTAACTGCAAAATATATGTACACCATTAATAGTTAAATAACGCATTTGCCTTATTTAAATTATCTACAAGTTTTAATCGTGTAATTATTATACAGTTTGGTCATGCTGTATTTTGATGGTCTGTTTGTTGAATTTAAGTTACATAGCATCTACATGCCAACTAATTCTCATTAGATTATAAGTAGACTGTTAGGGTGGGGTTGTGGTTAGAGTTAGTGTAAGTTGACGTACTTGCAAAGTTTCTTATAGTCAGTTAAATGTCTGTTAAAGGAGCAGTATCAACAGATATTAAGCAGACAGTCTACTAATACTCAAATGGACCATCAAAATGAAGTGTTACCTATTTTTTAGAGATATTGTCTGTTTTTATTCCTTTTTCTGTCATTTATTTCTTTTTTTGGTGATTATTTTATTAATTTGATGATGTTAATATATTACATAGTAGGGTTGGGCCGACAGACGATGCCATCGTCCATCGCCGATGGCCGATAAACTTCACGATGCTGAGCCGGCATCATGATCCATCGCCCCGCCCCACATTTATATTGATATATAACTTATTATTTGCATGTCATCTTAATAGCAATAACAGTCTTTTCATGAGCTGTGTTATATTTTACTTATAGCTGCCGTTTGCACGGCTGACACCATCGTGAGGATTAAATGAAGGATTATACAGCACCTCTTAAAATGTGTAGATTCAGTGGCAAACCCTGTTACCTGCAAACCCCATCCCACAGACTTTACAGTGATTAGCTTTAGTTATTTTCATAGCAGACTTGAAGCCACTGGAAGTCTTTTATCCACTGTTGGAAAAGTGTAAATGGTGGATTAACATTCAGCACATGATCACTAATAAGATGTGCCATTATTAGTAACTTTAGGTGATTTCTAAAGCAAAATCTGTCCGTGTTATTTTCATTCTCTCATCTTCAGCGCTTCACATTTTCGCGGTTGTAGCTCGCTGTCATGTGAAGGCAGAAGGCATTGACTGAGTGATTGACAGCTGATATTAACCAATCCATTCGCGTTCAGTTCTAGCGCAGTGGGCCAATAAGAAGATCACAAAGGCGGAGCAAGCTTTGCGGGCTTTTTTTTACTTCAGCAAGTTCAAATAACAACTGTTTTAATCTGTTCCTAAGCGCTGCGTTTGGCGTTTTTAGGTGCAAATATGCATTCTGCATAAATGTCTCCTAAATCTGCACACGCCGTAAGGATTTTGCAGTGAAAACAGGTCGCACGGCAACAATTTATGCACTAGCACAAATGCTTCCAAATATATATTTTAGGTCGCATAAAATTTCGGGCGCATACGTCGAAACGGTCGAGCCCTAGCATCTTTACTTGTTATTATTTCCTCATAATAATAATAATAAAATAAGGAAGTTATCATCAATCACAATACAAATTACAGTGAACTCCAAACGAACTCTCCTCCACCAGCTGTGGGAAAAAGCCATTATAAGGACACAGATCACTCCGCCTATTCATGCCAGAGTCCCGCGGAAAAAAGTGATTGACAGGTGGTAATTTGTGTGTAACTTTATTTATTTATGGTTTGGTTATGGGTAAAGCAAAGACCATGTGGGTCAGGTAGTGAAAACGATAGGCTACAATTAATTATTTCGTTATGAATTAATTGATATTTAACAACAACCACCCCCGCCTACGACGACGATGCCATCGTCCATCGCAATGTTTCACATTAGACATCGTATGATGCCAAATTGGTCAACATCGCCCAACCCTATTACATAGGCTATTTTATATACATATCTAAAATGCTTTGGCGTTCAAGTTTGCTTTGAACTTGAAAGAGAGAGAGCAGCAGATTTGACCTGTCAGTGGGTGCACATGGCTCCTGAATAGCATTAAGTAAGAGAAATAGTGGATTTCTTTTTTTATTTCAACAGTCTTTTTTTTACTTTAACCCATTGAAATAAAACAGTGTATAACTATATGTATTTATGTGATGTGGGTAAATGGTGTGTTTCAATCTGGCTACCACCGCAAGTATTTTCCAAACCTGTGGAAAGCACTGTACAGTATATGCAAATGAATGCATAATTAATTAAACAATGTGTCATTTACATATTTAGGGTAAATATAACATTTTAGAACAATTGTAAGACAAAAAATGTCATCATCTGTGAAAGTTTGATGACAACTATTAGTTTTTCCCCTATTTACTTCCAGTGTCTTGGCTTTTTTTAAGAAACAGGAAAAAAAAATATCAATTTGCTTCTAAAAAATAGCAATCAGTATCACCCCTTAAAAATCTAGATCTCCAAACAAGACGGTATGTTTGTGTGTGAGGGCGAAATGTGCAGCATATACAAACAAGCCTCATGTCCCTCTGTTTGAAGAATTTAAGGTGGTGTCTGGAACTGGGAGGGATTATAGCTGTGGAATCTGCATTTGTCACACGGCAGCTGCAACCTGGTTATTTCAGAAGAGCCGGGGCAGAGTCCACAAAGACACACACGTACACACACAAATACTGTATGTGTGTGTGTGTGCGTGTGTATGAAGAGGAGGCGAAGGGAGGGGGGGTGAATCTGCTTGACAAACGAAGACCAAGCCAGCAGTTGCTGAGCGGCTGCTTTAGTTTGAGAGTGCGAGCTCTTTCTGCTGTCATCTCTCGCTCCCTCTGTCTCTTTCTCTCCCTCTCTTTCTTCCGTCGTCTCCTCACATTTGGATTCAATAAAGCAGGAGGAAGAAGGAAGGAAGGAAGAATCAGCTCCCCCTCTGATCCTCCTCATCAGAGCTTCAGAAGACACTGAGGAGCCAATGGTCATGGTGAAGGAGAAAGGTAGAATGGCTTTTTTCGGGGTGGGGATTCAGGAGAGAGAGAGAAAGAGAGAGAGAGAGAGGTGGAGAAATCCAGGCCAGCATGTGGGAGATTTGTGTGTGTGCTGGATGTGCTGTATAGGAAGGACAGTTTGGTGCTCTGGAAGGATTGCGGTGGATGAAAATGAATGAGAGACTGCAGAAGGGAACATTGTGGTGCTGTGAGACACTGATATGTGTCTGACTGCTTGATTAGTTGGTTGTCAGATGAGTGTTTGGAGATTATCAGTACATGACTGGAATTTATTAGTTGCAGAATAGGAAGTAATATTTGCTTGATAAAAGTTTGGAAATACATTGACGATATTCTCAGTGGATAGTTTGTGTATGTGTAAGTTAAGTTTATATTCATATTCAAGAGTAAAGTAATTTTAAAACAGTGCATATTTGACTTTATATATCATGTAAATTAGTTAAAAACTGAAAGAATAATCCATTTTTTGTTTTTGCTGTCAAATATATATTTAATTTAAAGGGTATCTATGATGAAAATCATCTTTTGTAAGCTGTTTGGATAGAACTGTGTGTAGGTATAGTGTGTCCACAGTCATATTGGGGTGATAGAAAGACAATAAGTCTCTTTTTTTTAATTTCCCGACATTAAAATAGGATCCAAATCCCTCCCATTTTGAGGCCCACCGCAACGTGACATAGGAGTGCGGTTTCCCCGCCCACCGAATTGATTGACAGCATAATCATATCAGCAACACAGGATATGCACAAAGCAACCGGGATTAAAAGATCTGTTCAGCTCTCTGTGATCATCAATCATCATGAAATGTGATCAAGAATAAGTTTAAACAATAAGTTTAAAACGTTTTTAAAACAGTGCATGTTCGTAATGAATTACAGCAATTTTACCGTCTTTACCTCATCACCACAACCGTATGTCAGTACAATTATAAAAGAAGACGCTTCAATCATGGTTTATGGACGTTAAATCAGGTTTATTTTGTACATTAACATAACGGATGTCAATAAAGCAGTGGATAATAACCTGTGTGCTCGCTGTGTGTGTGTGTGTGTGTGTGTGTGTGTGTGTGAACATCGTTGCAGAAAGGCTTGAATTAACTCCACAACAAATACATCAAATAATCATTGGAACAGTTCTTACTGTAGTATTTTTTACAAACATTACGTGAGATCTGCTTCCTTCATGTCTGTCACTGTGCTGTTTATCTGACGCAGCCACGGCGGAGATTGAGGCACACTCTGACAGGCACGTGGGAACGGTGTACGGGGAGGACTAGCATTAAAGGCACAGGCAACAAAAACAGCTACATTTTGTGTTCAAAGCAGAAAATTCCAATATTTTGAAAGCTATGATAAATAATCTGACGGGTGTTTTGAGCTGAAACTTTACAGACACATTCTGGAGACAAAAAAGACCTAAATCTTGAAAAAGGGGTAAAATAGGTGTCCTTTAAGATTACTTAATCTAAACTGACCTCACTGGATAGTGTGCATTGTTGGTTTTAAATATTATGTAGTTAATTCAGGGTATATATTGTGTAAATTAAGTATAAAATAAAAATAAAATGTGCAGTGTTTATTTTATTTTCATTTTAGTTCATTTTGAGTGTATACTGAACAAATTAAGAAGTGTATATATATAGTAAATTCAATATATATTGTTTGAAATACATTGTAAAAATATAGGTGTCACGGTGATCAGCGTAAAATCCCTGTAAGAGCTGAGGGATACGACATGATGCATAAATTTGCATTAAACACATATATTTAGCAGTTTAAGTGTGTTTTTACATATGTCATCTGTTACATTACAAACAATTTCACAATTAACATGTTAAACTAATAAAAAATATATTTAAACTGACTTTATGCCTCTTTGGGCTGGCATTGAAAAAAATCTGCAATCCGTATATCCTGCATTTTGTGTTCAAACTAGCTGTGAACAGTTTTTCTGTTTGGCCGGTCACATGATTTACATGAGAATGAGGAAGCAATGGTGTTTGAGGCTCTCAGTATGTAATTTCCATGTACTGAGCTCTATTTATTATGTATATCTAGACTTTTATCATATGGCACCTTTAGAAGTAGCTTAGAAAACTTTTAATAATAGCTTAGGCGACACGGTGGCGCAGTAAGTAGTGCTGTCGCCTCAGAGAATGAAGGTTGCTGGTTCGAGCCTCGGCTAGGTCAGTTGGCATTTCTGTGTGGGGTTTGGATGTTCTCCCCGTGTTCGCGTGGCTTTCCTCCGGGTGCTCCGGTTTCCCTCACAGTCCAAAGACATGCGGTACAGGTGTATTGAATAAGCTAAATTGGCCTCAGTGTATGTGTGAATGCAAGATGTTTCCCAGTGTTGGGTTGCGGCTGGAATGGCATTCGCTGCGTAAAACATATGCTGAATAAGTTGGCGGTTCATTCCGCTGTGGCGACCCCTAATTAATAAAGGGACTAAGCTGAAAAGAAAATGAATGAATGTAAAAATATAGCATTTTATTATTATTATTATTATTATTATTTATTTATTATTAGGGGTTTTAGTATATTATTCATTGATTTTACATCAAAAAGTTTTTAATTATACCCCTTTATTACACATTTTTTGTCACCATTTGTGTGGTCCGTTTAACATTCTACACTCTCTTGAATAAAAAACATATATACACTGAATACTAATCAAATCTATTTGTTTTCCATCAGTTCATCAGCAAGCATGATGGGTAAATGTGTGGGAATATGCCTGACTTTCTGACTCATTTGTGCAGGACTTAGAGGCAGTAACTTCTGAAGATTACCAGATGAGGGAATCCGCATTATTACCAGAACATCTGCAGAATCAGAAACCCTTCATTATCATGTTAACCCAGTCCTAATTAAAACAATCTGCTAAAACATCCGATATAGGACTGTTACTCAATAAAAGGAGCTTGACATGGCACAGTTTCCAGCAGAGGTGTTGTGTAATACTATGTAGGAATGTAGCAGCTATTGAATTATTTACCGAATGCAGGCAGTGCACAGCGTTCGGCCCTGTTCGGGGTTTCTCAGTAAAGGGTTGTTTCCCTGGTCGCGGCTCAGAGACGCAGATGAAGGATGTTTGGTGTGTTATAAGGAGTAGATGATGCTGTAGTAAAGCTGAACGTGTTCTGTGCAGGAGATTCAACTCAATAATGCATTTAGCCTAGCGCTGTAGCCATGGCAACCGGCCGATGACTGGTCTGTTGCTGAGGCCGAACCCCGAGTGAATCACAGCACAGCACAATACACACAGATACATATACACACACTGCAAAGCCACCTCAGAGACACACCTGGATTCACACAGACACATGCATGTATAAGATGTAATGTGGATTTAGTGAATGCGTAGAGTGTGTTAGACTGTTATTTGGTGCATTGACATATGCTATAACTGCCATAATACACAAATGAATGTATATTCATTCATTCATTCATTTTCTTTTCGGCTTAGTCAACAGAACATGCAAACTTCACACAGAAATGCCAACTGACCCTGCCGAGGCTCGAACCAGCAACTTTCTTGCTGTGAGGCGACAGCGCTACCCACTGCGCCACCGTGTCACCCTTATTTGCATTGTTTAAAATATAATACAAGTATATATTAATTCCATTCAATTCAACTGTATAACCTCAGTCCGTACTGTTTATAGTATTTACAGACTGTCCATCTCCTCAATGCATGCAGCTAAAAAGGGTCTGATTGAGTCTTTCTTCACTTTCACACTCATTCAAACTCAACATGTCTGTACTATTATTGGTTAAATCAACTGCTCAGCGAGACTCACATCAAAATCACATCAAAGCCACATACAGGAAATCTGATAACCTTTCTATAAATGGTTACACAGAGCTTCACGTGATTGTAGAAGAGGTTGTTGGTCTGAAAATGTGTTGTTGTGCTGAGTATATTACATACTTTATTGTTCTCCAGAGGAATGGATATACCATTTTTGTAGCCCTATATTTTAGGACGGGATATTTTAGGATAGAGATAGTTGGCCAAAGTCAGATAAAAAAGACGCCGTCTCTAAGGACTCTTCTTCACTGCACTTATTTGTTTTTCTACTGTATAAAAGGTTTATTGGCTAAGTGTTTACTTTTTGCATAAGCTGAGTATCTATAGTATATCTATAGTATATAGCACAGACTAATGTCAGCAGAAATGTGCTTCAAATTTTTTTATAAACTGATCTATTAACATAAATCTTTAAAGAAGCAATATTTTCCAGTACTGGGTTGGCGGTGCATTCTGCTGTGGCGACCCCTGATAAACAAGGGACTAAGCCGAAGAAAAATGAATGAATGAAGAAGCATTATAAGGGTATTTTTACACAACAGTAATGTATTTAAACACAGAAATTATTTTTATTTACATTTTTCAAAAGTTTTGAAGCAACCAAGTCGCTTTGCAATTGTTTTATTTTATAGTGTTGATTGCTTTATAATATTTTTCTGCATTTTTACTGAAAATGTTAAATATTTTAAATGGTAAATTAAAGTGCACCTATAATGAAAATCATCTTTTGTTAGCTGTTTGGACAGAACTGTGTGTGTATAGTGTGTCCACAGTCATACTGAAGTGATAGAAAGACAATAAGACTCTTTTTAAAATTTTCTGACGTTAAAATAGGATCCAAATCCCTCCCATTTTGAGGCCCACCACAAACGTGATGTAGGAGTGCAGTTTCCCCGCCCACTGAATTGATTGATAGCCGCGTATTAACATGTCTCTGTAGTAACGTGTATAATCATATCAACAAGACAGGACATGCGCAAAGCAAACGGGAGTAAAAGATCTGTTGAGCTCTCTGTGATCATCAATCATCATCAAATATGATCAAGAATGAGCTTTACAGGTTTAAAATGTGTTTTAAACAGTGCATGTTTGTAATGAATTACAGCGATTTTATTATCTTTACTTCATCACCACAACAGAATGTCAGTACAATTATAAAAGAAGACGCTTCAATCCCCGTTTGTGGACGTTAAATCAGGTTTATTGCTTACATTAACATAACGGATACCCATATAGCAGTGGATAATAACGTGTATCCTGTCACATTTGCCATGCAAAGCAGTGCAAAGTTAAACGTGCACGCTGTGTGTGTTTGTATATGTGCGTGAACTTTGTAACGACAATGTGTGTGATTCATCATTGCAGAAAGGCTTGAATCAACTCCACAACAAATACATCCAATAATCATTGGGAAAGTTCTTACTGTAGTATTTCTCACAAACGTTACGTGAGATCTGCTTCCTTCGTGTCTGTCACTGTGCTGTTTATCTGTCGCAGCCGAGGCACACTCTGACAGGCACGTGGGAACGGTGGGCGGGGAGAACTATAGCATTAAAGGCACAGGCAACAAAAACAGCTGCATTGTGTTCAGAGAAGAAAGTTCTAATATCCTGAAAGGTATAATAAATAATCTGATGGGTGTTTTGAGATGAAACTTTACAGACACATTTTGGAGGCAGAAAAGACTTATCTTAAATCTTGAAAAAGGGGTAAAATAGGGACCCTTTAAGATTATTTTGTTTAAATACATTAAATGATACTAAGTGGCTCATTTGCGATATCATTCATTACAATTATTACAATTATTATATAATTTTATTGTTATTATAATTATTACAATTATTAAAGAAAAAAAGCCATAGTGACAGAAAAATCCCTTCGCATCATGCAGCAGAAAACATTATGTGTTAAATTATTACTCCAGGTATTTAATTTTTGCTGTTCTAGTTCTAATTTTACCAACATTATTTGAATACATGATATCTACAGTTGGGCAAAATGTCAGTGATTTTGTTTTCAGAGGCGTCTCAACATTTGCTTCATGACTTATTTGCTTTTTGGGAAATAGCTGGCCTGAAATGCCTTTTAATCGCTTTTAATGTCAGGGAAAGTTCAGAATGACTGAACGCTCTTTGAAAGAGAATCGTGGGATAATGTCGGCAACTTTCAAAGCAAAAATCAAATACAGAGACTAACGCGTGTGTGTGTGTGTGTGTGTGTGTGTGTGTGTGTGTGTGTGTGTGTGTGTGTGTGTGTGTGTGTGTGTGTGTGTGTGTGTGTGTGTGTGTGTGTGTGTGTGTGTGTATGTGTGTGTGTGTGTGTGTGTTCACATGACTGTCATTATACCTGTGGGTTCATTACTTCAGTGACTGATCTCAAGAGCTCCACAGGCTTTGCTACAGATACTCTTATCACATTTGCACAAAGGTATTTGTCCTTTGCTCGACTGGGGATTTAAATTTATTGGTGAGCATGACAGAGAGTATTTATTACCTTAACCAAGAATAATATTTCCCTCAATTTGATATACTGTCTGTCTGTTTTGATTTGTAGTATCCATGTCATTAACATATGAGTATACAGACAGAAAATGGTGATATAATAGCTGTGTGTTTTTACTTTTAACTGAATTTTAAAAACCATAAGCAAGGCTGAATCACACATATACAGTTGAAGTCAGAGTTATTAGCCCTCCTGAATTATTAGCCCCACCCCCCCCCACGCCCCCTTTATTTTTTTTTTTTCATTTATTTTATTTCTGTTTAACAGAGAGAAAATTTTTTCAGCACATTTCTAAACATAATAGTTTTAGTAACTCATCTCTAATAACTGATTTATTTTATCTTTGCCATGATGACAGTAAATAATATTTTACTAGATATTTTTCAAGACACTTTTATGCAGCTTAAAGTGACATTAAAAGGCTTATCTAGGTTAATTAGGTTAACTAGGCAGGTTAGGGTTATTAGGCAAGTTATTCTATAATGATGATTTGTTCTGTAGACTATCGTAAAAAAAGTTTGCTTAAAGGGGCTAATAATTTTGTCCTTAAAATGGTTTTTAAAAAATTAATAACTGCTTTTATTCTAGCCGAAATAAAACAAATAAGACTTTCACCAGAAGAAAAAATATTATCAGACATACTGTGAAAATTTCCTTGCGCTGTTAAACATAATTTGGGAAATATTTAAAAACGAAAAAAAATTCCAAAGGGGGCTAATAATTCTGATTTCCACTGTACATTTCAAGTCTGTAGTAGATTTTATTTTGCCAAATCTTTTTTATTTTTTATTTTTATTTTAAGAATAATTGAATCTAATAATAATAATAGTGATTCCCAAGTCCAACAATTTGACACATTGCAGAATGAAATGATGAGATTATATACTGTAGTATATTAGGATATACATTCTAATCAAATGATGAAGCGTGTTCAAAGGTAGATTTCCTCTGTTGAAATATTATGAATTATGCTGATTATATTGAAACAAATTTTAAATGGCTGTGCAGTATTTTGCCATATTTATCTCACGTTTATATACATTTTTATATTTTCACTAAGTATGCCAAGCAAGAAAGATTTTCTAAATGGGTTGGTTTGTGAAGACTGAACCAAAAACTGGTTATGAAACAAATTTTGAGACAGGATTTCAAAACATTTAAAACAATGCTGTGTGTTGAGATAATTAGAAGTATGTCAAATTTGTATCACTTGACAACTTGTGAAAAGCTTATAACCACAAAATACTGAAAATATTGAGAAAATATTCTCAAAATCATTTTTTTTGTTGAACAAATTTTTTTCTTACCAATGCATATTACTAATCAAATATTAAGTTTTAATATTTTTATGGAAGGAAATTTGCAAAATGTCCCAATACTCCAATGGTTTTTTGGCATAAAATAAAAATCATTTTAAAAATCAAATTATCATTTTAACTGTTATCGATACAATGTATTTTTTTACTTTATGCACAAAAATAGCCATGACATAACACATAAAAACAGAAGGTTTTGTGGTCTAGGGTCACAAATATGTAAAACGGAGTAAAGGAAATGTGTTTTTAATGCCTTATTGAGCTGTGACAATGATAAGAAAACCTTGCCATGCTTGATTATTCTGTGCTTTTTATGGTCACTTCTTGTGACATCATGTTCTGATTTTGGTTTATGTACACTGTTAAAATTGTCCCGTTCAAAAATAGTAAGTTACTGGCAGCTGCAGTTGCCAGCAATGTACTGTTATTTTACAGTATGTTGCTGTAAAAATACATGGACTACATTGATATACACAATACTCAAGTGAACTAATTTTGTTCATTGAAAGCAACTGCCTCAAATTGGCCAACTGCTGTATGAGTTTATGAAGTAACGTGCCATATATGCTTAGAAGCATACTTATAATGATAACTTATTTTAGTTAATTAGAAAAGTTCCTTTTATCCCAAATGTCTTAAAGTTCGCAGCAGCACACATACATGTAAAGCTGGAATTAACACAGAAAGATTCTTACTGCATCAGCAGCTAAACAGCCACTGTCTTTAAGTAAAGAAACATGCTAATAACATCAGCAGCTCATTGTTCATCTTTGACACTGGCTCTACTCTCCTCCACAACGGTGACACACAGAAGAAAATTTGCTTCAGGTTTTACAGTAAAATACTGTTTTACGGTAAACTACTGGCAGCTGTGGTTGCCAGCAATCTACTGTTTTTTTTTTACAGTCTACTTCCGTAGTTTAAAATAACAGTATATTTCTGTTAAAATACATTTTTACACTGTGTTTTTACCTCTCACACCTTTAACCCTTTAAACCCCAGAGCAAATACCTCAGTTTTAATTGAACACTTCCAAGTGTCCACACTACTGAGTGTTCAAGAAACATGGAGCAAAGCTGAAGTAAATGAACTAATTAAATGACTAATTAAATGATAATTGAGGATTAGAGATGAACACATGAAGAAATACTGAAGAGAAAAAAACAAGAACAGAACATACAAAAAACTACTACTTCAATCACAGCTTTATAATGAAATAACCTGAAGGTCAACAAATTATTAAATCATTAAAATATCAGCAGATGAATAAACAACTCTACAAACATCATCAGCAGCTACACTTATTAATAAAACATTTATTTTTGTATAACATCTACTAAAGTTCTTCTTGAGATAAAGGTTAACATTTTACGTCACCATCATGGAGAACAGAGTCTGCTTTAGTTGTGCTTTTAGCCCTGATGTTTTTAGCATTAATTTATTTTGGCTGCTGCGATTGTTAAGAACTTTGTTTAAAAAGCACTTCTGATATGGCAAACAAGCAAAAAAACTAAATAAGATTTGCTGACACTCATATTGTTTTTAATGAGGCAGAACTTGTTCTAATTTAAAATAATTTACTGCTCTTATCCAATTTTTAATTTATTGTTAAATGTTATATATATGCCTGTATGTGGCATTGAATTCTGGAAGTTTTTAAAAATATCTTGGACAAAAACACTTTGCTCTATGGTGTAAGTTGCACTCAAAGAGACATCAATAATCAGCGTATGAACCTCAACAATGGTGACAACTAACAAAATTAACAGTTTAACTTACAAACATCACAAACTGGCTACTGAATGTCTAAACATAAACAACAGCAGAATCAAACGCAAATAAAAAAAACTGTAAGACCATTATACTACATCCTTTATTCATGCCCCAATGCATGCTGGGATATTTGTACTGTGCCACACCCAGCATGCATTGCGACATGAAACATTTTAATTGTTACCATTGTTGAGGTACAAGGTCTGATTCAAGAGGTCTAAGCGTGACTTTATCATCACTGAACTGTTTTGAATGTTATTTCTTAACTCTGTAACAGAATCAGGTATTTTTCGTGTTTCCACTTCTCATTAATAAATTTATATCTGCACCAAGCATAAAAACTATTGCATGAGGCTCGTCATCCAGACCTTTATCAAAACATTTAGCAGAACAAATTTCAGACAACTAGATTTATCTACCTATTGGCTTTCCAGCTTTATTGCTAGAATAAACTTTGTATTACAGCAGCTGGAGAGGCTAACTTTACAAATTCAAGGGTTAAGAGCCCAACTAAACCAGCCCCTCACTCCATTACGGTGACACACAAAAAAAAAAAACCACCTAAATTTCTGTTGGTTCTCAATAAGAATGGTATGGAAGTCAAAGCAGTCAGTAATAAGTGTGTCTGCTGTTGTTTGTGGAGTTGTTTAATGATCCTCTGCTGAGACTGAAAGTGTTTTATTTGACTTGATTTTATTTAATGTTGTAACTGACGTCACTCTTTGTGTTTCTTGTTTCTCTTTCCTTCAGTGATTGTGATTATTAGCAGCAGGTGTTCATCAGTGTCTGAATTCACTCATTAGTGTTCATTAACTCTGTGAGGTGAACTACAGTATATTAGTGAACTAGTGTATGGAATAGTGAATGAGGGCATAAAGTGGGATTTCAAACACAGACTTGAAACGTCGAATCTGAGCTCGGTTAACTCACAGTTTTCTGCTGTTGGTTATATTCTCGAAAACAAAAATATTACCCAGAATGCACTGTTTTTAACAGAATATTACTGTTTTAGTGAAAAAAAACATTATTTTACTGTAGAATCTGACCGTTTTTTAACAGGAATTTTTTACAGTGTAGGTGCCACTGGTTTGTGTTGTTTTCATATTTCTGTCAGTCTGCACTAGAGTTAGTTTAAAAGTGGACTAAAATCCAATTTTTCAGTGGTCTGCTTGTTTGCTTTGTATGACACCATTCAACGAGTATTTAAATTAACCCCATTAACAAACCAATCACAATTTTAAATGAAATTACTAACTAAACCTGCCAACATGCCCTAAGAAATGCACTAGCTTTCAAACAAAACAGAATCACTTATTTTTTATTTATTTATTAAGAAAATGATACTATTGTTTACAAACTATACATTGAAATTGTCTGTAAAGTACCAAAAGATTTTCAGTAAAATGTAAAAGCTGTTCTATTCATCAAAGTATCCTGAAAAAGTTCTACAAAAAAAAGCATCACAATTTATTTTTACCCTTGATAATAAGAAATGCTTTGACCACTAAATTAGAATGATTTCTACAAAAAGCACTGGAGTAATGACTGCTGAAAATTCTGCTTTGCTGTCAGTTTATATATAGACATAATATTTCACAATATTAAGAGAAGTATTATTTCACAGACGTTATTATAAATGCAGCCTATGTCAGCATGAGCTATTTTTTTCAGAAACAAAAACACTTCGTTCCTACTTCGGTCCTAAATTAATAATTCATTACAATGTACGTATTGTGTAAATACATGTTTTTCACAGTACTTACGCTGGATAAAATACATGCATGTATTTACATTCAGTTATTACATTCATAATTACCCTGTTGGTCCATCCCTTACTCCCCACCCACCCTTAATTCTACCCATACCACCAAACCTGTCCCTAACCCTACCCGTATGCCACACTGTTAAAAAAAAATCTGTAAAAAAAAAAACGGTTAAAAGACTGGCAGCAGGACTTCTAGAGATATTCCGTTAAATTACAGAAAATAACCATTTAACAAAATTACATGCAAAAACTGTAAAAATACTGAACATACTTTACGGTCAAATTTCATTAAATTAGTTTATTACTGTTGATAATCAGGCATTTAAACTGTGAAAAAAGGGAAATTAATGCCATTTTACAAATTATTACTGCACTTATAAAAATTATTGCTGTAATTTTACAGATTATTACTGTAAATTTATATATATTTTTATTGTAATTATAAAGATTAATTAATGTGATTTTAAAGATTATTACTGTAATTATACAGGTTATTCATGCAATTATACAAATTAATTAATGTGATTATAATGGTTAATACTGTAAATATGCAGGTTATTACTGTAATTATACACATTAATTAATGTGATTATACAGATTAATTCATGTAATTATGCATGAAATTTCTAAATATTATAGTATACAGTATATAATAGTATATAATATATAATAGTATATAGTATATTCTAGTAAATATAACTATAAACTATAATATAGTTTAACAAATATATGTAGGTTAAACCTCAAAACAATTTGAAAAAATACAAAACTGTTATATATCAATTTTTACAAATAACACATTTGGTCATCATTTAACAACAAAAACAAGGTCAATGTCATGTGAGGACACCTGCACAACAAAGTTGAGGATCAAATAGCAGTTTATTAAGAGAATCGTCTTGCAATTAAAGGTTGAAACAGGAACAAACAGGTGCATACAGATAATCCCAAGCGTAAAGGCGGCAAACAAAATAAAGTAAAGTGGTCAAACGCGGCAAGGCAAAGGGAAACGCGTTGTAATGCTTACTAAACAGTTTAAGACTCAGCAACGATATGTCTGTGTGTGCTGAGTTTATACTCCTTGAAATCAGTTCATAACGATCTTCTGACTGTGTGTGTAATCAGGGTGTGCGGAGGTGCATGCTGGGAGTTGTAGTTTGTTAAAGTAGCGCATGTATAGTTTTTCAGCGATCCGCAGCCGCTAGATCACTGGTAACAATTAGCATAGCAACATTGTTAGAGAAGTAAAATAAACACTTTATAATTTACAGTGCATGCATTATATACAGCCTACAAACAATAGGCTATTATTTGACATGTTTAACCTCACGTTAATCTTCATATGATTACTATCTTCACTAAAAAGAATTTGACTGAATTTTTGTTTCCCTATTTTTAGAGGAATAATCTGTAAATATTAACATAAAAATACATGTGTTACTCTCTGAAAATACAGAACATTTCTCTAAAAAAAACAGAAAAATAACGTAATACCAAAATACAAGCAGTAACTGTAAATTTAATGTTAGATTTTTTTTATTACAGAACATATCTGTAAAACAACAGGAAAAAAAATGGAAAATTCTGTAAAAAAATACAGACAATTACCTGTAAAATAACGTTTATTTTTTACAGTGTACCTCAATGTCACTATAAGTGTTATTCAATACATTTTAAACATATTAAGTACATTGTATTTATATTTTGATGCAAGTGCATATTAGTAAAGGATACTTAATATAAAGTGAGATCAAAACTTCTATTAAACATCTATTATAGGAATCAGTTTTGGAGAATCTGGTGCACATTTGAAACTTCTATGCCAATACATGACGTCAACTAAATTTATGGTTGACTATATTCATCATGTGCTGCCAACTCTGTTCCTCCTTTTGGCCACAAGCCCTATTTGTAAGCCTGGACGAGAGCCAGCAATGTAAGGGCCGGCGTGACGGAGCCTGGAGGAGAGCCAGATGCTCATCACAATACAAATATAATACCAATCCAATACAGAATCATTGTACCGAATGAACACTTCATCCTGAACACATTACCAAGAGCTAAAAGATACCCTGTGTCCAAAATAAGCTCTGTTTAGTACAAGGCACGTGTGGATTGGCCGGACATTGTACTTGGCCAATATTCAAAAGGTCAGCAGGGGTCAAGAATTGAGTCAAGAGGTTAGCTAATACTGAGATTAGTACGGAGCTTGTTTTAAGGTTAAATAGAGCAGAGGTGAACGATCTCTGAGACAAAAAGAGGTTTAGACCTTCGTGACGAGGAATGTTTGGCTTTGTGTAGTTTGAAAATGGCTGCTGGAGGCAGTGGTGAGGAGTAAAACATTGACTCACGCTGTTCACACAAACACGTGCAGTCATTCTGAGTCAACTCCTAACACACTTTTGCCTCAGGATGGAAAAACACTCTTTTAGCTACACAGGCTGGAATAATTCAGTGGTAAACTCTGCTTAACACCATCAGAAGCTTTCTAAATGTGGTCATGTGTATATGTGTGTGTGTTTAAGAGACAGATGATGTACGCATCAAATCACGTTTTTATTCATTTCTGGTATGAGAAAGTATAATGCATGAGATTTTTTGTTGATATATTTGTGCCTTGGTATTATGTAAGGTGTTAATCTTGAATTCAGTTGATGTAACAGGTGTGTGTGTCTGTAAATGACCTTATACAATGACTTTGAATTTAGCATAGTCAGAATTTGAGCTAGAATTATTTGTTTTCTAAGCTACTTCCAGGTGCCATATAATGAAAAACTTACTGAAAAGAGTTCAGTAAATGGAAATTACATACTGAAAGACTCAAGCACCATTGCTTCCTCATTCTCATGTAAATCCCGTGGGTGAAAAATCCCAGTGATGAACAGGCCAATCAGAAAAACACAAAGTATCCTATCTGTTCACATCTGGTTAAAAAAGCAAAATGCTGGATATACGGATTATAATTTTATACAATGCCACCTCGAAGAGGCATAAGGTCAGTTTCAAAGTATCTTTCAAGAGTTCACACTTAGCCGATGATTGATTATAAAGCAAGTTTGGCATGCTGTCCCGGGAGAGAGCCCTGAGCTCAAAAGGTCCTTGAGCCCTGGGCTCCTCCCGTTTGCAGGGCGAGAGGGGAGCTTTGAGCTCAGGTAGATCTCGAGAACTCCCCCCTTTTTGATAAGAGTTGATGACAGAAATAATTGCTATGAAGAGATATGCTGATGGATAAAAGTTTGACTAGTGCTAAATTTAGATTGATCAATTAACTTGTAGTGCATGTTTTTGGAATGTGGGAGGAAACCGGAGAACCCGGGGGAAACCCACGCGCACACGGGAAGAACACGCCAACTTCGCACAGAAACGACAGCCAGTCTGTTAAAGGACTAGAACCGGTGACGTTCTTGCTGTGAGGCAACAGTGCTAATCACTGGGCCACCGTGCCGCCCTATGAAAGGAAAAGAGGAGGAGTAGGGGTGGAAGGGGGGATTCTTCAAATCGAAGATGACTGTAGTGAGAAACCCTGGCTCTTTATAGTGGGTTAGGGATCGTCTGATTGGTTGGTCATACATGGTTAATGCATGACCAGCCGTGTTCAATCATAATCACGTGATCCTCTCGAAATTAGTTTATAAATAAACTTCACTTTGTTAGTTTAACATGTAAATTGTGAAATTAGTCACAATTAGCTAGTTGTATTGTAACTCATACATACATAAAACACACATGTAAGACACTTAAACTGCTTAATATAAGTGTGTGATGCAAATTTATGCATCATCTCATATCACTCAGCTCTTACAGTGATTTTATAGTGATCTTGCTGCGTGTTTGTGTGCGTGTCAGGTGCTGATATGAAAGGCTGGATTGTCAGAGCAAAGTTTATTAATATACACAATCCGTCCGAATATGGTAAAACCAAGCATAACATATATTAGGGCCGATTTCTAAGGTTGGAAATGGACCTGTACAAAATATTGCACTTACTAAGTCACATACATATTTTAGCATGTTGTATGGAGTCAATCTAGGGCCATATATATACTTGCAAAATAAAAGAATGTTTTGCAAACAAAAAATAAAGTGTTGAGCAAAAAATAAATAAATGCAAATCTCCAAAGATTTCCTAGATTGACTCCATAAAACTGTTTCTGGAGAAATATTGCACTTACTAAGTCACATACTTTCTATTTAGATATCAGAGAACATTTTAACATGTTGTATGGAGTCAACCTAGGGCCATATATACTTGCAAATAATAGAAAGTTTTGCAAACAAAAAATAAAGTATTGAGCAAAAAATAAATAAATAAATGCAAATCTCCAAAAATTCCCTAGATTGACTCCATAATGTTGTTTCAATTTAACATATGGCACCGTTAATCTTATGTTAGATCATTAGAATTGAATTTAGGTAGATTCAATTTAGCAATTGATGACTTTATCCAACAAAGATAAATTGAATCAAATAAATTGATCAAATTGATGAAATAAATTGATAAAAATGTACTTTTGCAATGCTACAAAATAATCTTTCTCAAATAAATGCTATTAGAACATTCTAGAACTCTAAAGCTTGCACAAAAAAAGTTAAGTGTAATGTAAAGGATTTCTGAAAGATCATGTGACACTGAAGACTTGAGTAATGGAGCTGAAAATTTGCATCACATGAATAAATTACACTTTAAAATATTCATTTATTCATTAACTTTCCTTCGGCTTAGTCCATTTATTCATCAGGGGTCGCCACAGCGGAATGAACCGCCAACTTATCCAGCATATGTTTTACGCAGCGGATGCCCTTCTAGTTGCAACCCAGTACTGGGAAACATCCATTCACACTCATTCACACATATACAATACGGCCAATTTAGCTTATTCAATTCACCAAACTCGACACAGAAATGCCAACTGGCCCAGCCGGGGCTTGAACCAGCAACCTTCTTGCAGTAAGGCGACAGTGCTAACCACTGAGCCACTGCGCCACCCACTTTAAAATATATTAAATTAAATTACACAAAGAAATACAGCCTTGGTCCATATACAAGTATTATAAAAAGCATATAAGAGATATATTGACTCCCAACCATGGATCAAAAATGCATCATATCACACAGAAACATATCAGTCATATGTCTGTGTTCTAAAAAGATTTGTATTAGAAACAGCAGGCAACAGTTTATCTGGCTATACCAACATGCAAAAATTTCTTGCATGTGTTTGGTGAATGAGGCTCATATTGTTTGAGGAAGCTGTGTTTCACTGTGCTGTTCTTCTCCACCTGCCCACATTCCCTCACATCAGCGTGGAGCGTGACCGAGTAGAGGTAGCACACACTCTGCTTTTGGCTCAATGCGGAGAACACATACTGTAGCAATGTCTAAATGTGCCTTTTGTGTGTCTGCCTAATATAGCCACAGTAGCTGTTGTATTAGTTACAGCACATGTCAAGGAAACTCTCCTACTTTAGCCCATCTGCATGATTAAAACAGTTGATTGTTGGCTTGTCGGCACTGCAGCTTCACTCTGGGCTTTCATGGGGTGCCATCCTGCTGCCACCCTGCTAGAGCCGGTTACCATAGCAACAGCTGTCTTGGATGGAGGGGGTTAGCTTGAGACCAAATCCTGCACTTCAGTTTCAAGGGCCACAAGGAACATTCTTGAGCACAAAACCCTGACAGAATCGCATCATCACTGTAGGTGACAGTATCAGAGTTTGCGAGATTTGCTTTATCACAATATTTTATCACATACTTCAATACTTAATGGTTAAATTAACAGGTGAAGTAACACATTTAAAGCAATATTTAGGGTTACTATTAGAATATTTAATAATATATATAAATGTTAAAAGTTTAAAAAAGTTTTAGAGTTTAGCATTAAATAATGTCAGATTGTGAATTAAAAGTTTTAGTAGTCTCTAAAGGTCCCCTGTTGGATAGGTAGACGTCACTCAGAGCTTTAGGCCCCAAACTGGCATGTGTTTTGGTAAAAATGCAGCAGTGCATATTGTCAATATTCACTGACATGTTGATTAAATGTGTGTACTCATTTACTCCTATATACAGTTGAAGTCAGAATTATTAGCCCCTCTGAATTATTAGCCCCCCTGTTTATTTTTTCCCCAATTTCTGTTTAACGGAGAGAAGATTTTTTTCAACACATTTCTAATCATAATAGTTTTAATAACTTATTTCTAATAACTGATTTATTTTATCTTTGCCATGATGACAGTAAATAATATTTGACTAGATATTTTTTCAAGACACTTCTATACAGCTTAAAGTGACATTTAAAGGCTTAACTACAGTAGGTTAATTAGGTTAACTAGGCAGGTTAGGGTAATTAGGCAAGTTATTGTATAAAGATAGTTTGCTTTGTAGACTATCGGAAAAAAATAGCTTAAAGAGGCTAATAATTTTTACCTTAATTTTTTTTTTTTATTATTAAAAACTGCTTTTATTCTAGCCGAAATAAAAAAAATAAGACTTTCTCTAGAAGAAAAAAATATTATCAGACATACAGTGAAAAATTCCTTGCTCTGTTAAACATCATTTGGGAAATTTTTAAAAAGAAAAAACAATTCAAAGGGGGGGGGGCTAATAATTCTGACTTCAACTGTACAGTATATTAATAGTAATATATTATTAGTTATATTAATATTAATAGTTTTAATTTCAATTCTAAAATATTTGCAGAATAAACTAAATTATTTAGGTTTTAATGTCACTATCCAAATATTTAATAATATATACATGTTTAAATCATTACAGTTTAGCATGTAAATAAAGTCAGATAGTGAGTTAAAAGTCTATGTTCCAGCAGTCTGAGTGTCTTTGCAGTTTATGAGGGTCTCCTGTTGGATAGGTAGACGTCACCCAGAGCTTCAGGTCCCCACTTGGCATGTGTTTTAAAAAGATTTAAAATACTTAATTTTAGCTATAATATTGAAAAAAAAAAGTCCTTAAAAGAAAATGTTTTATGTGATTTAGTTTCATTAAAATGAACAGAAACCCTGGTCTCCTCTTGGCCAGTATAGAGCGACAGTCCACTCTTAGTAACATAGACATGTATGTGTGTGTGTGTTAGTGTCTGTGTATTGTAGCCCTTTACAATACAGTGTAAAATGCAACAATACAGTGCCATAGATAACATGAATTTTACATTTACATGAATTAAAAGTGAAAAAGTAGCTATTTTGTAAAATCATTTTTATGTTACTGTTAGTTAGAGATAGAGAGAAAAGATAGAGTACTAGGTATAGGCCAATATCCTGAACTCAGATATTGGAATCGGTATTGTGAAGGGAAAGTCAGAAAGGAACATCTGTATTTGTGAATGGCTTAAATGAAACACGTTTGTAGTTGATTGATCAAAAAATGACAACACAATGAATTTGTTCACTGCAACTTATTGGTGAAATTTCAACACAGGCTCATTGTGAAAATGTACCGTATACATTTCTGAAGAGCGTGAATTATGTAGCAAGAGCTACGTATGGCTGCATTTCATCTTTTAAATGTGGGGCAGTATGATGCCGCCGGCGGCTTCTGTTTCTTTTCGTGCTACCGGCACCTTGTGGACAGCTTTTCCACTGTTTCCAGTTTGCCCAGTAGCTTGCTGCATACGTCAAGTACGGCGAAGAATGGATCCAGAAATCAGGTAAAAAAACAACAACAAACAAAACAAAAGACAAAAAATTAAATAAACAAGTATAAAACAGGGTCAGAATGTGGTAAGATCTGAAAACATGGTAAAAAATCAGGCGGCTGCGAGGGCTTTTAAAAACAGTGTTGGTTGGGTTTAGGCATAGGGGGTGATCGGGTCAATCGGTGCTTTTGAAAACACTATCAGTTGGGTTTAGGGAAGGGGGCGGGTGGGGGTATTGGTTGGTTGGTCAGTCAGTCAGTAAGTTGACAACGGTCTCTAGTGGATTTATGCAGAAACAGAAGGCACAAATGGCACTTGCAAGAGAAATTTGAAATCTGAAAAAATGTACATAGCGGCCTCTGGTGGTTTCGCACGTATTTCATGCTGTCCAAAAATGCCTGTGTTGTGAAATTTTCAGCATGGCATTATGGATGATGTATTCCTTCTGCACAAATTCTGTCAATTGTTTAACAAAAGTATATACAACTGGTTAACATCCTCAAAGCAGGTCTGTCTTAAAATGTTTATCATGTACTGTATTGTTGCTAAAAATCAGTTTTCATATGGAGAAAATGACTGAAGTAAACTAATTTTACTTAAAGAACCTGACTTTTGTATGCTTAATCAAGTCTATAAGAAATGTATTAATAACAACAGTATTTAATGTATTTAA
Source organism: Danio kyathit (assembly GCA_903798195.1). NCBI lineage: Eukaryota > Metazoa > Chordata > Actinopteri > Cypriniformes > Danionidae > Danio > Danio kyathit. The sequence continues at coordinate 33,827,995 of LR812530.1, forward strand.
TACATAGTTTGCCCAGGTGGCACGTCTCACAACACAAAAAAATGTGTGCTTCAGTGGAGCTCCTTTTGGATGTCAGTATTATGTAAGCACATGGCCTGATAAGCAGCGGCAAGTGACGGTGGAGGGAGATTCTTTCCTGTTAATCTTGCACAACCTTTCAAGTGTTCACCGATTAGATTAGAGAGGCATGCGTTTGCTCTCCAATAGAAACAAAGAGAGATATGAAGTGGAAAGGTGCCATTCTGGAGAGAAGGAGAGTCCTGTGATTGTGAGAGTAGTAGTAAATGTTGAAATAAGGAAGAGTGGCTTAAGTAAGGAGGTTTGTAGTCACGCTAATAAGAAGCCACTCATTGTTTAAATTAATTTGGCTTAATTGTTTGCAACAGTGGTTTGGAGTTGACAAAATCTTGGCCTGATGACCGTGATCAAAAAATGTCCAGTGAGGCCTGAAGTGAAACACAGCACATGTTCAGAGATCCTGAGAGAAGCCCACTGCAGTGTTGTGAGATTCAGTTCATTATTTCTGTTTGTGGATGTGCTGCTTTTCTTTCAGGTTGTATAATTATCAAGATTATAGGCAACTAAAGAGTGTACTTCAGTTTCAAAGTGTGTTTTATAGTGGCGTTTATGTTTTAAAGGAGCAGTGCATCTAAATAAGAAAAGAAAGAAATATGTTTTAGTGAATGAGTAATTACTTGACTGATGTTATTTCGGGGTATTTGGACCCCGATTTGGAGAGAGAGGGAATGTGCATGTGAAGGCTGATGCATTGAAGGCTGGAACTGCCTCCCTGGATCTGGATAGCGGGAGGCAGAAGCAATGTGAGTCAAGTCAGCTACAGAACATGACGGAGAAGCTAACTGTGGGCTTTTCTTGAAGATTAAACAGAGTGAGTCATTAAATTACAATTTTCACTTGGAAGTGAACTGAAATGGCACTTGGAGAGTTAATGTGAGCTCTCTCTCTCTCTCTCTCTCTCTCTCTCTCTCTCTCAGACAAAATAAATCAAAGTGATGCATACAATAATAAAAGAAAAGGGATAAAAGAAAAGTCAGGAACACAGTGCATCCTAATGTAATTGTCTGCAGTCACATATCGACACCTGTCCATTTAGCAATAAGAGTCCCCGGTAACCGGATCCATTATAGGGTCGCACCGTTATTTGTGGGTCATTTGCATCGTGCTACATGCATTGTATTTTCATTGCCTCATACAATGAACATTACATATATTTCTAGATGATGTAAAAGTTGTCAAAACAAATGACAACACAGTGTTGCTTTTTTTTTTAACAATTGCACAGCAGATAACAGTAAATCGAATTATTATTATTATTATTATTATTATTATTATTATTATTATTATTATTATTATTATTATTACTACTATTTATTCATTCATTCATTCATTTTCTTTTCGGCTTAGTCCCTTTATTAATCTGGGGTTGCCACAGCGGAATGAATCGCCAACTATCCAGCATTTGTTTTATGCAGCAGATGCCCTTCCAGCCGCAACCCATCTCTGGGAAACATCCATACACACTCATTCACACCCATACATTACGGACAATTTAGCTTACCTAATTCACCCGTACCACATGTCTTTGGACTGTGGGGGAAACCAGAGCACCAGGAGGAAACCCACGCAAATGCAGGGAGAACACAGACTCCACACAGAAACGCCAACTGACCCAGCAGAGGCTCGAACCAGCGACCTTCTTGCTGTGAGGCGACAGCACTACCTACTGCACGACTGCGTCGCCTTATTACTATTTATTACTGATTAAATTATTTTCTTAATTATTGAAAAAAAAAAAATATATATATATTTTGTTCATCTTATCTTCTCAAATCTTTTAATTTTTACTTTCTAACACAAAATAAGATGAAAAATTAGGAAATTAGAAATTAATAATTAATAATGTAATTCATTTCTTGTGGAAAACCTGATGCGGCCCAGCCTCACCCAGACCCGGCCTCCAGCGGCCCTCAGGTAAATTGAGTTTGAGACCCCTGATTTATATTTTCAATTATTTATGTTTTCATATGTAAAATTATACATAAACGAATAGTTTTCTATATCTTGTGATTTTTTTGGTTGTCAATATACAGTTGAAGTCAGAATTATTAGCCCCCCTGTTTATTTTTTCCCCAATTTCTGTTTACAAGAGAGAGGATTTTTTTTCAACACATTTCTAAACATAATAGTTTTAATAACTCATTTCTAATAACTGATTTATTTTATCTTTGCCATGATGACAATAAACAATATTTGACTAGATATTTTTCAAGACACTTCTATACAGCTTAAAGTGACATTTAAAGGCTTAACTAGGTTAATTAGGTTAACTAGGCAGGTTAGGGAAATTAGGCAAGTTATTGTATAATGATGTTTTGTTCTGTAGACTATCAAAAATAAAAATTAGCTTAAAGGGGCTAATAATTTTGACCTTAAAATGGTTTTTAAAAAATTCAAAACTGCTTTTATTTTAGCCGAAATAAAATAAATAAGACTTTCTCTAGAAGAAAAAATATTATCAGACATACTGTGAAAATTTAATTTGGAAAATATAAAAAAAAAAAAGAAAAAAAAAATTAAAGGGGGGTCTAATAATTCTGACTTGAACTGTATATTATACTACATTACTAAACTGTTTACTGTAGTAAAAACTAAAGTATACTATGGTATTTATTATGCTTTTTCAGTTCTCTTTAGTTAATACTACGGTATATTGTAGCATTCATTACCAGAGTGTTTGAATTCTTTCATATATACAGTGTAAAACATTTTATAATGGTATAGTTCAAAAACACCAGTAGTTTTTTTATTTTTTTATGTGGAAACCACATTCAAACATTTCCTAGCAAAAGTAAAGGTACCATTATGCAATTTCAACGTCTAAATGAACCAAAAAAAAAAAAAAAAAAAACCAAACACCTAAACTATAAAAATAGAGGAAATTGTTAATTAATGCGTATTATCTTCTTCTATTTTTATTTGCTAGGTTACTTCTCTTTTTTTATTACTATACTTCAATTTATACTTACTTTTACTCCAGTATGATTGGCATAAATCTCTCACTCAGTGTATGTACAGTACTTTTACTTTTACTTTTTATGCAGTGTTGTCCAGAAGCTACAATGTCAAAAGTTAATAAATGGCAAAGCAGAAATGACTCATGACCTTTATTATGCAACTGTACTGACACTTACAATGAGCTGTAGAGATATGTACTGTAAACAACAGCATGACTCGTGAGAGCACCTCTCCATGTGGCTGCGAAAACCACTGTGTCTGACAGATCATTCGAAAGAAAAAAAAAAAATCTCTAAACACCTACTAACACTCCTCTAACACCAACACACAGTGGTATTGCACCTGTGGATATTTGCCCATTAATGCATCTTCTGGCTAGTGGTTAGCATTGTGTAACTCAGATCAACCTCATGTTTATTAGTTTCTGGAGGTCTGGAAGCCTCAGAGAGAGTTAAATAACTCGATGTGTCTTTGTTTATGTGCATGAAAGGACTTGGTGTACTGATGAAAAACAGCAGTTTCTGCATTTTGGATTGATGTGCGGTAATTCAGTACATTGAGGACTGTATGAATAAGCTGTATGGATGGCAGCCATTATATCAGGTGTGCATCTACATGTATATTTATTGCTTTTTAATGAAAGTCCATTAGGGAAATTGTGTTAGTTTTTGCCATTTCCTTTCTCAAAAAGTAGTTGGACTTTATAAACTGTTTAAACTTTAAACAGTTGCAATTGAACTAATTCTGTCATCATGTACTCTTCCTCATGTTGTTTAAAAAATGTAGGACTTTGAAACACAAAAGTAGATATATTGAGAAATGTCTCCATGATGTCTGTCACTGTGTTGTCATTCAGGGTTTATTGCCCTATCAATCATAGTAGTTCAATTTTACATGACCAGATTTGGTTGGTAGAAGCAAACAGGAAGTTCTGTCACTGTACCCTTTAAGAGCTACCTAAGGGTATGTAAATGAACTTTGCTATAATTAGCTAATTATTTTCTGTATGAGTAACATTTAAAGGTTAAATGTTTTCTGTATTTATTTTTGTAGGTTTAGTACACTATTTGGGATTTTCACAATAAGTCCCAAAAATGTACACTATTCGAGTGTAACGGTTGTCACAATACTGGAATTCAACAGAATGACTGTGATTGGCCGTGAAGGTCATCGGTTCACCAAACTCACCGCTGTTTACTGAGTGTAACCAGAGATACAGAGTGAGTGTAACCAGAGATACAGAGACAGCGTTTCAAAGTCACGTCAATCAGCTGGTTTGTCTATAAGCTGACATATGAGCGATCCTCTGATGAATCGCAGCTTTAAAATGCTCCAGTGTCCCTGTATCTGTGGTTACACGCAGTAAACAGCGGTGAGTTCGGTAAACCGATGACCTTCACGACCAATCATAGTCTTTTCTGTTGAGCACGTGAACACAATGGCTGCATCTGAAACCGTCTACTGCTCAGTAGGTACTGGATTTGAATTTAAACGTACTACTCGGCCGGTAGAAAAGTACATTCTATACAGTATGAATGTGAGCAGTATGAATAAAATTCGGACATACTACATCCGCCATTATGTCATGGTCACGTGACCTACTCACATCAGTTGCGTCGCTTCACTCCTATTCATGAATTCTTTTGCGGGGCATTATGGGATAGCACAGTGTGCATGGGATGCGCACTTCAGAATCTCGCTGAAAGTAGTAGGTCATCTGGATACTTCTCGCACACTGATTTTCGAATTTTATGAGTTCAGACATACCACTCGGCTCGCATACTGATTTTAGCGTACTGTATAGTATAAAAAGTATGTAGTTTCGGACGCAGCCAATTACAAATTTGCGCTGTTTATGAACGTGCTCCATAGCGCTTAAATGTTTGCGGGAAATTGACTTTTTTTTTTTATTTCATTACCGATTGGTAACGAATTCCAGTATTGTGACAACCCTGAGCTAATATGAACTAACTGTATATTTATTGTAACAAATTAAAACAATGAATAATAGGTACTGCATACAATGTATTGCTTATTTTTATTTAATTTAGCCATGCATAAAACAATGATAACTAATCCGGAGTTCATATGAGTTCAGTGAACTTATTCAATATTTTGACCTATATAAATATTTTGTGTTCAGTTCAGCCAATAAGTGGGATAAGGGTACATCAAGACATTTTTTTTAGGATTTAAGGAACTAACAAGCTGCTTGATGCTGTCAATGATATGTTTGTGTAGCTTGAACTGTGTGAAAGAGTTTGATAACACTTTGAAATCACATTAGCATTAGCATATGCAACACATTTGTTGAATGTAGTCAGAATCAGCTGCTTTTAATTGAGTTTGCTCAATGTGATCAGAATAGACTGCTGGCCAAAGGCTATTTCAGTGCCATGATCAAATTGCTAATTATTTACTGTAGTATATATTTTTTTCGTATGCTGTACTAACTTATATGACTTTGTTCCCTGACAGTGGCTCATCCTCAGGATCCACACCATCCTCCAGGAAAGCTGGTCATTCAGTGCTATAAATGTGGGGAGCCATGCAAAGGAGAGGTTCTCCGGGTGCAGTCCAAGCACTTCCATATAAAATGTTTCACATGCAAGGTAAAATCTGTTTTTCACTCAACAATGTGAAAATTATTCAATGCCCTAGTTCTTAGGACAAGAATGATGAACGAGTACACCAAATGGGTTAGTTTTTACTTCCCAAAACATCGTTTTATTTTTTTATGAAGTTTTAGTTTTCTAGAACATTTCCCTTTCTTCTAACATTTCCAGAACATTTGCCTAACCTCTTAAAGGTCTCAAAGAGCTTTGAAATTAGCCTTTTTTATTCAATGTTTGACATAATCTCTACTGAAAAATGAAGAGAGGACGGGACGCAGAGTGGCTCGTCCCATTTTTAAAAGACTCAGCTCTGCTGTGGTTGAGATCAAGCGCATGAAATGAAAAGCAAGTGAGAAGTGTCTTGAAGGGGGCGGGGCATGTCAGATACTAGAGAGCATTCGATTTGTCAAGATTTGATTAGAAACTGAAGTATGAAGTGACGTGAAAAAAAATGTTGATCAATTTAGGCAGAAGTGACAAACTACAAGCTTTACATGTTTATATCAGTTTTACATCTAAATGTGAATATTGTCACTGTTTTAGAGCACTCTTTTGGAGCTAATAGATATCCTTAAAACTAAAACTAACATCTGAAATATGTTATTTTAATTTCACAGGACGTTTAATTAATATTATTTCACGGGGTATCTTAAAAAAAAAAAAGAAATAATGAAAAGGAATGTTTTATTGACTTTTCGCAACACAGGCTTATTCTGAAAACGTTGCCCTATATACATTTCTAGAGATCACAAATTATGTAGCCAGAAGTACATATGGCTGCATTTCGTCTTTAAAACGAACGCTTCGGGGCGGTATGACGCCGTTCCTTTTTGCGATTACCAGCTGACCGCTTACTTCAGTATGGATAGCTTTCCCGCTGTTACCAGTTTGTCCAGTAGCTCACTATATACATCGGCGGACTTGAGACACAGAGAAGAGTTGACCATGATGACGGGGTTCAAATCCAGTGAAGAACGGGTCCAGAAAGCAGGTGAGACAAAAACAGAAGCCAAAAATTTAAATAAACAAGTAAATAACAGGGTGAGAATGTGGTAAAATCGGAAAACGTGGTAAAAATCAGGTGAGGGCATTTCTTTTTCTGAATTACATTTTAAAACTGTCAGTTGGGTTTAGGAAAGTGGGTGGGCAGGTCAATTGTTTCTTTTGAAAAACTATTGGTTGGGTTTAGGGAAGAAGAAGGGTGGTTCTGTCGATCGGTCAGTCAGTCAGTCGATCGGTCGGTCGGTCGGTCAGTCAGTCAGTCAGTCAGTCAGTTGACAGCGGCCTATGGTGGATTTACACGAGAACAGTAGGAGCGGATGGCTCTTGCGAGAGAAATTTAGATATTAAAATGCATACACAGCGACCTCTGGTGTATTTGCGAAAACAAAAACTGCAAAAAACGTACCTGCTGGGAAATATTTGACACTCTCCAGAAATGTATATAGCGGTACATATCCAGAATGAGCCTGGGTTGCATTTTTTACAAATAAATGTTTAAAAAAAGTGAAAACTCTTTGATTCTACTCTAAACACATACCTATCAATAGCAAATCCAGAAATCCAAAAATAACGTGGTCTCTTTTTCTGAGAGATTTGTATGAAATGTATTAACACTCAATTTGACCTAAAAACATCCACTTGGGAAGGCTCTGTATTGGTTAGTTTATGTTGTGGGTGCAAAAAATAATTTAAAAAATCTTGTCAAATAACAATCTTGACAAAATAGCACGATTACGCTTCAGGCGTCCCGAGTTTGAGTCCCGGCTTGTGGGCCTCACAAATCACAACTCCATCGCACCTCTCTATCTCTAACTTTGCTTCCTGTCTACTTACTGCCCTGTCATAAATAGCCAAAATAAACAATATTATTTAACAATAACATAATCTTAGGTCATTATTATTTGGTAAATAAATAACCAAAAGGCAACCGAATACTAGCGAAACGTTATGTATTTGCTGTCATAGTCGCACCAAATTCCTCAAGCACAGAGCAAAGTAATTTAATTAAGTTAAGTTATAGCTACGTCCCAGTCAAATATCTGACCGAAGGATAGAAGAACAAAGCTGGCTCTGATAGAGCAGATGGCTGTGGGAGAGACTCAGAACTTTATTACCTGATGAATGAAAGCAAAGTTAGCTCAAAGCTCTGCCATGCACTGCCACGGTCATTTCATTAAGTGCGCCTTTCACTCTTCGTTCAGTCCTCTCTAGTCTCCTGTGTTTATACTCGACATAATTTGGCAGGAATTCCAGAAAATCTGACTGAAATTTGTGGTGAGTCCTTCTTGAAACAATTTATGCTGACCGGTTGGCAGGAAGTAGATTCAAGTTGCCATTGCGCATTTTTATTTAGGTCATTTTGTGTTTTTGCATGACATTCTGGCCTTCTTTACTTGGTTCACATGTGTTTGGCTCTTTAAAAGCATATTCTTCTATAAAAGCATCATACGGATTAACCCACAAACTTATATATTGGATTTACTGGTAAGTGGTTGCAAACAATGGGCTGAATTTAAACAAAAAAGTTAATTTGAACATTACTAAATTTCATTTGTTTGTTTAAATGGAGCCCATATCAAATGTTTGCAACCACTTAACTTAAAAAAAAAAAAAGTAAATACAATGAATCATTTTTTAGTGCAAGTTCCATTAAAAAAATGTTAGGTTTGTGTGAATGTGTGTTGCCAGTTTGAGCAGACAAACTCATTTCCTTCTGAAAACCACTGAGAGAGTTAAATAACTCAAAATGTCTTTGTTTATGTGCATGAAAGCACTTAACAACATCGGTTTAGCTTTTTTTTTATTCATGTGCAGTAGTTCAGTACATTGAGTACTGTATGAATAAGCTGTATGAATGAAAACCACAATATCAGGTGTCTGCGTCTGGCTGTAAAAATATTGTGTGCGGGGTGCTGAGGATAAATGTCAGGGCGTCTGTAAGCTCCTGTCCCCAGCAACCCTTTAAAAAGCCCTGTGAAGCTGAGGTCTCTCCGGGTTTTCTCTTTTAATCTCACCTGAGCAATTCACTCACCTGGTGATCAGCATTAGTCAGTAATCGCTGATGCTCCGTTAGTCACATAAAAAAAGGTCATAAATGAGAGTGCCTTGTCATTACTCGGATGAATGACTACTTGTGCGATTAGAAAGCATGAAACATTGTGTATCTGCCAATGAATTTCTCAATGCAGTTATATACATTTTTAAATATATTGTTTAATATGCACAGCTATGGAAGAAATTAAGGGGATCGTTCACCCAAATAAGAAATATGTACTCACTATTTATTCACCCTTAAATTGTTCCAACCTTATTGAGTTTGATAATCCGATAAATGTTAGAAACCGGTAACAAATGACGCCTTTAGTAAGAAGAACAATGAAGAAAAAAAGAAGTTAGTGATTTACATTCTTTTGCGTTCAACAGAAGACAAAAAGGAAAGAAAATCTCAAACAGGATTGTTACAAGTGAAGGAAGAGTAAATTACAGAATTTTCAGCATTGGGTGAACTATCCTTTTAAGAGATAGCTTGGAAATTCTTAGTTTGTCTCGATTTACAATTTATAGTTATAAGTTTGAGTAAAACATAAATATTGTTTTTTATCTGCCGAGTACTGATGGTATTTCTTCCCAATTTAAAATCAAATGTTGTTCTTAAGAGCATAAAAATTCAGTTGGTCAAACTGTAAAAAGCCAAAATGTTTTTTTCAGACATTTTCATTTTTAGAAAATACAATACCAATGATTCAACTATAAAAGAGTTAAGCAAATGTTGGTGGAATAACCCAGATTTTCAGTCATCTGTTATTTAATTTTTTATTTTGATTCAATGGTCAATTTTAATTAAAATGTGGAAAATTTTATCAGACTTTATATAATAAAATAAATATTAACATAGGGCGACACAGTGGCTCAGTGCTTAGCACTGTTGCCTCACAGCATGAAGGTCGCTGGTTCGAGCCCTGGCTGGGCCAGTTGGTGTTTCTGTGTGGAGTTAGCATGTTGTTGGCATGGGTTTCCTCCGTGTGCTCCTGTTTCACCCACAGTCCAAAGACATTCAGTATAGGTGAATTGAATAAGCTAAATTGGCCGTAGTGTATGTGTAAATGCGAGAGTGTATGGGTGTTTCCCAGTACTGGGTTGTGGCTGGAAGGGCATCCGCTGTGTAAAACATATGCTGGATAAGTTGGCGGTTCATTCCACTGTGGTGACCCATTATAAATAAAGGGACTAAGCCGAAGGAAAATGAATGATATTAACATTTTACTCATATACTGTTTATACCTAGTAAATCAGAGAAACTGAAAATTTCCAGGTGGAAATTCTTTATTTTTGTCCATGCCTGAATATATTAGCCAGAGGTTTATATCATTATCATTATTATTACTACAGCAATAGACACAGAGACACTGGATATTGTCGACATTGTCTGAGCAAAAAAATTAAATTTGTTAATTTGTAAACCACACAGTATTACACTTGCATGATATTCTTTGAAGTATGAAGGTCTAAAATGTAAGATTGAATCAAAATTTAGGTTTATCATTCTTATTTTAGGGTTTTACAAGAAGCCATTTCTACTTCAACACTGAATCTGTTATCTGTATTATTTTTTTTCCCATGCAATAAATATTACTTACTGCTTACTTTTTAATTGTAGAAAGGTTTGACATATTGAACTTTACAACCTGAAATGAATAAGGCGTTTTTTAGATTTGACGTTAGACGTTAGAGAAATTGATCATGTGTTCATGTGTTCATGTGTACAGACAGTCAGATGTTCTTGTTTTCTGGCTGTTGATTACTGAATCATTCTCAAATTGCTATTGATCATTCTCAAATTATGCTGAAGAACATGATCATCAGATTTTACACAAATGTTTCACTTTACTTCTTGTAAACCTTGTACGATATATTCAAAGGGACAGATTTACTAACAGCTTGAAAACCTTCATTTGCTATTTATAACTACTGTCAGAAGTTACCAAAGACATGCAGTAAAAGTGATGCAGTTAAGGCACAAGATTTATGGGAGGAGGGTATTTAAATAAATTATGCAAGTAATGATGCAACAGTCAATCCCAGTAAACACACACACTGATTAAATGTCTATCTTAATTATAAATCATATTTTAAAACAAGTTAGAAAAAAAATTGCCTGTAAGGGACTGTCCACAATGTCCACACATTTAAATGAATCTGCATTTTGACGACACATGACACTGCCATTACTTTTACACCAGATAGAGGGCGCTTAACTTTAAAACATAATTATAGGTTGTAATAAGTGATATATACAGTATATTTGGGTTTACAATTTCAAAATTAGGATGTACACTTAAAGGGATAGTTCACCTGAAACTGAGAATTCTGTCATCATTCACCCACCCTTAAGTTAAATTTTATTTGTTTGAGCTGTTAAACACAAAATAAGTTGTTTTGAAACATGTAACCATTGACTTCCATAGTATTTGCTTTTCCTAGTATGGAAGTCAATGGTTACAGGTTTCTAACATTCCTCAAAATATCTTCTTTTGTGTTCAACACAACAGAGTGAGCAAATAGTGATTTCATTTTTAATTTTAACTTTTGAATTAAATTTTTTTAAATTAAATTTTAATTTCAATGTGACTTTAAACTGCTGTCAAACGGTTAATCCTGTTTAATTACATGTAAAATAATTTTTTATTGTAATCAGTAAATAAAATACCAAAAAATATCAACACAAAAAAGGCAGATAAACACATATAAATTGCTCAAATAAATGTGACTGTACATGCATGGATGTAATTAATCAAAGTTAATTGTTTAACAGCACTACTTTAATGGAAGTTGCTTAGACTTATTTCAGTATGTTGAAAAACTTGAAATGACTGAAATGAAATATTGAGTAGGGGGGTGGAGCTTTCTTTTTGTGCATCATTCCCTTGTATTTGGTTGCCAAAATTAACGTGGTTATGAATATTGTGGCTGAAGTCAAACTGACGTCAACAGAAAAGGCCCGCCACTCCCAAACACAGGCTCATTGTAAAAACTTACCCCTGTATACATTTTTGGAGAGCACTGATTATGAAGCCAGAGCTACGTATGGCTGCATTTAGTCTTTTAAACGAGTAGTATGACGCTCCCACTGGCTTCTGTTTCTGACCACTTCTGACCCAGCAGCTCGCCGCATATGTCAGTGGACTTAAGAGACAGAGAGGTGTTGACTACGACGACAGGGTTTGAGTCCTGCGAAGAACGGTTCCAGAAAGCAGGTAAAACAAAAAGGCAAAAAATTAAATAAACAAGTAAATAACAGGGTGAGAATTAGGTAAGATCTGAAAACGTGGTAAAAATCAGGTGGCCGTGAGGACTTTTCTTTTTCTGTATTGCTTTTGAAAACACTGTCAGTTGGGTTTAGGAAAGGGAGTGGGTGAAGGAATCAGTTGGTCAGTCAGTAAGTCAGTCAGTCGACATCGGCCTCTGGTGGATTTACGCAAGAACAAAAGGCGCGAATGGCACTCACAAGAGAAATTTGAGATTTGAAAAAGTGTTCAAAGCAGCCTCTGGTGGATTTGCGAAAACATAAACTGCAAAAAAACGTACCTACCGGGACATATTTCTCACTCTCCAGAAATGTAAATAGTGGTACGTATCAATAATGAGCCTGGGTTGGCCACTCCAAACACTGAAGCAAATGATCAGACTTTAATTGAAGTTTACCAAGAAGCTTTTTTTTTTTTTCAGTGGATTAACTTGCAAATATTAATTGTTCATCCAAAAATAACAATGTGTGCCAGCAAAATAAGCATTTTAAAGTTTGATTTTACAGACTTTAAAGTCCCAAAGAAATCTAGACTATCCATCTGATTTTGTAAGCTCATATTGCTAGTTTTGTGGTAAACAATTTATCTGTGCATGTCATTAAGAAAAATAGTTTGCCCTTGTAATCTTTAATTGAAATCTGAAAATGCACTTCCTGTTTGTTTTCAGTTAAATTATTAGATTACGTGATTTTGAGCTAATGGCCATGGCTAACATACTTAACCACACTGGTTCAACTGTCAGTTTTAATAACAAACAGAAATGGTGAGCAGGAGAAGTCTGTTAGGTTGTAATAACTCTTCCAAAACCCCTTTCCCGATCTTTCTGAATGAAATCCCTACTTTACTTCATCCATTCATCCCGTTGAAGAAAAAACAAGCCACACCCACTGTTTGCTCATTTAAAATTCCATTTCTCTAGGAACTGCGTCACAATACAAAAAAGACAAAACAATCGCAGCTTCCAGTTCATTGGGACGTAACTTTATCCCTGGTATATGTACATTATCTCAACAGTTTTTTAATTACTTTTTATTGACTTTACCCTTTACAGAAAGTACCAGTTTTGAAAGTTCAGTTTTGGCTTCAATTGTGGTGCATTAAGCTTCAATTAAGAAGAGTGGCCGATATGAAATTTTGATCTGAAATTCTGCCCATTATTTAACAGTTACATTCTAAATTCCCTACTGCTCAAAGGGTTAAACGCAGAAGTCAGCAGCACGAGGGCTCAGGTTAAGCACTCGAGCGACTTCTTAGTCCACCTACAAAGAATCTATTATCCAAAGGATCTCCCGTATTTCTAGTCAATCAGCTCTATTCCTAGAAACCAGCATACAGACTGTTGCATAAAGTCTGCTGTTACTTTCTCTGGCAGGAGTGCCTCTGTAGGGTTGACCTGCCAATAACTAAACTCTGGCAAGAGAAGATGCAATGCTCCACAGCTCGCTAATAAGCTAATAAGTCTTGCTCTGCCCTATTAGTTTAATTTGTTCACTCTTAAGTATGAGCAGCAAACATCTACAGCTCTGCTCCCTACCTCCCTTTCTCCTCTACGGTGATCACTTTATATTCCGGTCCATGTCTATCTGCACATTCTCCTGCTCTCGCTCTGTGTGTGTGAATGCTGTGTCAGTCAGAGAGAGACGGTGTGTGCTATTTCAGGCATGGTCTCCGGGAGCTGTTAAAGCGCTGCAATGCTGGAAATAGCTCTGCTGATCCCCATCGGGAGGATAAGTCGGCAGAGGAGGGGTCCGCACACACCTCTGCATAGACCGCCAGACTGTCTGTGTGTCACTCTCAGCTGTGGGTTTACATTAATGAGGAGTGGCAGACGCCCCTTGAGGGTTGAGGGTTATGTTGCCTAAACATGTCATTGCAGGATGTCATTCTCACAGTCAACAATATGATGACCTCCATGTAACTTTTGAGTCACGCGTTTCAGAGTTTTGTTTTATACAGTAGGAGGATGTGGTTTGATGAAGTTGCTGCTGTTTTTGTTGCTTGTTTGTGGCATTTGTGAGTTTCATCAAAAACTATAGACTTTTTTCTTCATTGCTGCATGGAGGGCGCCATAGTGAGCAGCGCTGCTTAGAACTTCCGTTAAGAATTGCCAACAGCCAGAGCAGTTTCTCAACTAGGTGTCAATGCTGTTTTCAGTGGCTTACGGAGTGTTTTTGTGATGTAAAACTTTACTTTTGAAAGAAAGACGTGTGTTAAAGCCGTTATGCTTCTGTCAGATGCGGTCAAAGAGCAAGAGAAAAACTTTCTCCTAATGTAGTGTCTGGCATCAGGTCAGATGCTGAAATACAGTATAGCGTTAGTATTCCCGACCTGTCAGCTGTTATAGTACTTCAATGCACACACACACACAAACAATACCTCACTGCATTGTAAAGAGCAAACCATATTACTGGCATGAAACTAGCAGGTATGTAAGCCATGCAATTTCCAAAAATGACCAATAAAAGTTCGTTACTGATACTTTGCTGGCTGATTTGCATGTTGATTCTAATTGGGAACCGTTTATGTTTCATTTAGTTAGTTTGTATTGTGTAGCATTTACCATGGTATGTGTTTTTCTGTCATTTCAAAATGTCACTCTATCTTCGCTTTGTGACACTTAGGGGAGCACGGGGCACAAAGTAACGGGGGGTTAAATGTAACACAGAATTTTAAGGTATTTGCTCAGGGTTAACCATGGCATGCTTCCGAGGTTTTCACTGCAGTGTCGGCAGACGTCTTCCTGCCAATTATTGAAAATTTTCGGCGAAATTTGGATGAGATACACAGGAGAATCCATTTTTGCAGCATAAAAGTATTTTTTATTATAGTCGATATTTTTTTATTTTGAAAAAAAAAAAATAAAAATTCGGTGAAAGTATGAACGTAAAATCTTGCCTAAACAAATGTTGCCTAATCACTGGCCAGTAGCACTACTTGAAAATAAATTATGCTCTCCTTTTTTTCTTCTGGCTTGCAAATTTCTCAATAACCGTTAAAGTCAGTCATCTCAGTCACCAGTGTCTTCTCTATTGACAGCATGGCCAATGCATTCAGCCTCTCTTGCGTCATGCTGTTTGAAACAGCAAACACGGAAATAGTAAAAGGTATAACTTGCATTTCTCATGACACCGGCCAACTCCGTTTGTCATAACAAGTGCTGGAAAAGCCCCGAATATTCGCGCGCTCGCCATCACTTGACTACTGGTGAATTTGCAAAGACGGTCGATCTGGTCCAAGCCTTTTGATTCTTTTTTTTTTCTTCATCCAAACGCCTTGTGAACGGATAACTTTGCAAAGATACAACGGAATTTTCCTTCATCTCGAGAAATTGCATTCTAAGCTCTTTGGTGAGAATGGTCCAATCACATAAGGCCAATCATATAAAAACAAATATGATTCGTTCTAACAACAAAAATAGGAGGGTTCGGGACGCAGAGCGCTGCGCCCCAAAGACAGTTTAAATCAGGCCAATTAGAGCTTATCGTCATATCACGTGCATTGCAAAAGTTTGTGTACCTACATAGACACTCATTAAGTCCGGCGCCCCGCACACATATGAAAAAATATTGTTCATACATTTTTTTTCAATAAATGTTAGTATGACTACAATAAATGTTAGAATGTTATAATTAAATACATTTATTTTGTTAATATTTGTGATAATAAACATTAACATATTAAAGGGGTCTAACTTGAAGGGGGGGCGGCGCCCCAGCGCCCTCTATTGACCAGCCGCCACTGCTCCTCGCGCTTTTGGCAATATTGTAAAGAAAAGGTGAGTCCGATGGACATGCAAATTGTGCTCATTTGTAGGAGAGGCTTTTATTTTATCTGTATAAAAATATCATTTGTCTAACCCTATTACTTTTGGTCGATAATTGGTCAAAACAAAAAGTGTTACTTTGTACCCCGCGCTCCCCTATTTAATTAATGTGTTAGTGGAACAGTACAGGCTACGTGTGTGTGTCAAACATTTTGGTGAATTACATTTGTTTGGGTTGGTTATATATTTAAAAGAAAGAGAAAATGTTGATTTTAGCGATGACGAGGTTCCGTTTAAATGGCACAAGATGCCATCTGACAACGAGGGAAAAATGCCTCGCAGCAGTTGTTTTCCATGCCATTAGATCGCATTTTTAAAAAAATAATCAGTCCAGGAGGTGGTGCTGATCGACAGCAGTATTAGTTCAAAGATGTTAAAAGCAAGTAAAATAGATTAAAACTATTGTTTCAAAGCTGTCCAAAAGTGACCGGAAGTTCTTAGCATTCTTCTTGCGCATACACACAAAGCGGGTAATTTTGCGTTCCAAGAAAAAGGTCTATAGAATACACAAGACGTGTCACTCGTATAGTTTTGAATGGGGAAAGGTGTAACGGTCAATATGATGAATGAAGCCCTGCCTTCTAGTGCAGGAGCCAATCAGTGATCGATATAGACTGACGAATATGTGAGAGGAGAATGATGTGAGTTTCTGCAGATTTTGTGTGATTCTAACTTTTAGAAAGGAAACTTGTGAGACAGTTGTGGTTTAATTTTATTGATGATTCCTAATATGAAATTTAATCTTAACCTTGGCAATTTAACGTTTAAAAACTTGATGTTTCCCCATTCAGACTGAATGCCCGAGCATAATGCCTGAGGGGCGTTTCAAAGATGGCTGCCAAGTGAAATTACTTGCCTTACAGGGACTTTGGTTTCACTCTGTAAAATGCAGAAGACGTTTGATTTGGATAGGAAAAAACTCTAAATGCTAATGAAAATCTATTTGATTCATGGCACAGTTTTTGAGAAGGAATGGAAAACAGTTGGAGTGGATGTTTCTATGTGATCATGCAAATATCACACTAGTTTACATTGCAGAATATTTGTAACCCTGGACCACAAAAGCAGTCATAAGTGTCAAATGTTTCACTTAAAATGAGAAAAATCACATTTATAGCTGTCTGAATAAAATACTTAACAATGCATATTATCAATAAAAATACATTTTGATATATTTACAAATATTTACAATTTTAAATTTCTTAATATTCGAATGACTTTTGCCACATGTTTGGTAATTGCCTAAAAAATACCCTTGCAACATAAGGTTTTGTTTTCCTTGGTCAAATATGCAGGATATCTGCAATAAAATTTTTTTTTTTTTAAAGTTTAAAATCAACCAGTATATAAAAATGACTTCAACAATACTAGTGATTAATAGCTAATAGCTCAGCTCTTTGCTAATTGTTTTATGCTTACCAAGGTTGCATTTATTTTGTGAAATAATATTTATAATTTATTATCATTTCTATTTAATCTGGTTAAAAATGTAAATTATTCTTGTGATGACAAAACTGAAATGTCTAGTCTTTCTGTCACATGACTCTCCAGAAATCATTTTAATATGCAGATTTGGCCTTTAAGAAATATTTCTTCTTGTTATAAATCTTGAGCTGCTTTATATTTAGGGTGAACATAGAACTTAACTCAGTATGCTTGCTTAAATGAAAGTACAAAAGAACAGATTTTTGAAAAAATTTGTTTTTTAACAATTTAGGGCATCCTTGCTTAATAGTAGCATTAAATTCTTTATAAAAATTAACAGTAATATTACAGTAGTATAAGGGTGACGCAGTGGCGCAGTAGGTAGTGCTGTCGCCTCACACCAAGATGGTCGCTGGTTCGAGCTTCGGCTGGGTCAGTTGACGTTTCTGTGTGGAGTTTGCATGTTCCCCCTGCGTTCGCGTGGGTTTCCTCCGCGTGCTTCGGTTTCCCCCACAGTCCAAAGACATGCGGTATACAGGTGAATTGGGTAGGCTAAATGTGTGTGGATGTTTCCCAGAGATGGGTTGTGGCTGGAAGGGGATCCACTGCATAAAAATGTGCTAGATAAGTTGGAGGTTCATTCCGCTGTGGTGACCCCGGATTAATAAAGGAACCAAGCCGAAAAAGAAAATGAATGAATGAATGAATTACAGTAGTATAGTAGTATATTTAGTTCATGACTGTATAAACGTTAACATTTGTAACTTTTGCATAAGTAGAAATTCGATGCTGTATTATTTTAAACAATAGTTGTTATTTGTTATTTTATTTGTATCTTTTAGACTAGTTAATTATTATTAATAATAACGAAATAAATGATATGGCAAGTGACAGCATGCTCCAGTTGCAGTCAGCAGAGTTTAACTGAATGATGTCAGAGGATTCTCTCTGTCACTTCCTATGTCATTAATGCACAACGGGGTGTCCTGAAATCAGTACATTGTAATACATTATTCAAAACTTTTGAAACATTTACATTTTAAATGGTGTGTGTTTACAGACATTAGCGGTATGGGCGGCTGCCTTTACTGAATTAGCAAAAAAAAAAAAAGAAAATGTAGTTTCTTTGACATGTAGACAAAACTTGTTCATACATCCAAGCAGCAAAATACATAAAAGTTAAACACACAAAATAAATGCTATTTTCTATGTTCACTTGTTGCCATTATTTTTAACAACATAATACATGTCACAAAATTTTAGGTTTGAGTTGTTCAGGATTGATTGATTGATTGATTGATTGATTGATTGATTGATTGATTGATTGATTGATTGATTGATTGATGTCATCCCAGAGGAAAAATAATTTGTCCACGTGGCAGATAAAATACAATTTTAAATAAACCATTTATCAATTCATTTATTTTCCTTCGACTTAGTCCTTTATTTATCAGAGGTTGCCACAGCTTAAATGAACCGCCAACTATTCTGGCATATTACATAGCGGATGCCCTTTGTAGTCGCAACCCAGTACTGAGAAACACCCATACACTCTCTCATTTACACATACACTCATACACTATGGCAAATTTTGTTTACTTAATTCACTTATAGCGCATGTCTTTGGACTGTGGGGGAAACCGGAGCACGTGGAGGAAACCACCACGAAAACGGGTACAACATGCAAACTCCACACAGAAATGCCAACTGGCCCAGTCTGGACTTGAACCAGCGACCTTCTTGCTGTGAGGTGCTAAATATACCATAAAATAACAAATTAAAAGTCAGTTTTATATATAAAATAGCAGCACAGTGCAATTCAATGCTCAGTTCTGGGAGCTACATGCATGTTATATGTAGTCTTAAAGCTTCAGGAAGAAATGACTTACTATAACGCTCCGTTAAACAACTTGGCTGCAGTGATTGCTTTTCAAATTGTCCAAAATATTATTTAAGGAGTAAGAGACATTATTCATATTTGTCCTGATCTTCTCAACAGTTTTTACCCCAATAATCTCCTCTATCTGCCCCAAATTTACAAGTTTGCTGACTGATTATTGAGCGCTGTTCCAGGTATTATTTTCAAGTCAGAGGTGAATAAACTCCGGATTGTCTGGAGTGCAGGATTAGTTTCTAGCTGTTGTGGTCATCCTCGGTTTGAAGAATATATTTAGAAATCTATTTTGTGTGTATCTTTGTCTGTGTGGGGTAAATGCTAATGAGATTCTTTGTTTAGACTAAAGCAGAGCCAGGGAAGTTCAGCCAGCGCTTACTAAAATAGTGGAGAGGATTTTCCTGGCACCTGTCACTGTCAGAGACACGTATTACCAACCAACCCCACACACACACACATATATACAAACACTCCTTCCACTCTTTCTCCCATTAATAAAAACAGTTGTCAGTTGTAAAACCAGCTCTCTAGTTTAAATGCACGCACCCTCGCTCACATTTCCCTCCCATTCTTTCTGTGTCAGTCTCCAAAGTGGACACTCATAAAAGCCATTATAACCATAACACTGTAAGCCATCATGAAAGCAGCAAATAATTTACTGCTCACTCTATAACCCAGCATTAAGTCAGCAAGAAGAAGTTGCCTCGGATACAAAACACAAACTGTTATGCAGTGATGTGTGTCTGAAACTGTTCCTGTAATGTTAGAGCGAAGGCTGTAATACTGTGGCTTCACTCGGAACAGAGACCAGCGGTCAGTCCAACTAGAGGTCATCCTAAAAAAGTACAAAGTACAAAATCTCAGGCTCTTTTTATGTTCTTTGTAGATTATTCATTTTGTGTAGAAGAAAAAGTGTAAAATGTGCAAAAATAGAAATGATTATCTTCAGTTAGAGAGCTATGCATTTTAACTGGCTTTACATATACACTTACTGGCCACTTTATTAGGTACACCGGTCCGACTGCTCGTTAGGGCAAATTTCTAATCAGCCAATCACATGGCAGCAACTCAATGCATTTAGGTATGTAGACATGGTCAAGATGATCTGCTATAGTGCAAACCGAGCATCAGAATGGGGAAGAAAGGTGACTTTGAACGTGGCATGGTTGTTGGTGCCAGAGGGGTTGGTCTGAGTATTTCAGAAACTGCTAATTTACTAGGATTTTCACACACAACTATCTCTAGGGTTTACAAAGAGTGGTCAGAAAAAGAGAAAATATCCAGTGAGCTGCAGTTCTTTGGCCGCAATAACCACTCGTTACAACTGAGGTATGCAAAAGAGCATCTCTGAATGCACAACACATCCAACCTTGAGGCAGATGGGCTACAGCAGCTGAAAACCACACCAGGTGCCACTCTTGTCAGCTAAGAACAGGAAACTGAGGCTACAAGTCAACAACATGCAAGCATGGATACCTCCTGCCTTATATCAATGGTTTAGGCTGCTGGTGGTGTAATGGTGTGGGGGATATTTTCTTGGCACACTTTGGGCCCATTAGTACCAATTGAGCATGATGTCATTGCCACAGCCTGACCATGTTGCTGACCATGTGCATGCATCCCTTTATGACCACAGTGTACCCATCTTCTGATGGCTACTTCCAGCAGGATAAAACGCCATGTCATAAAGCGTGAATCATCTCAGACTGGTTTCTTGAACATGACATGACTGGTTTCTTGAACATGACAATGAGTTCACTGTCAAATGGCCTCCACGGTCACTAGACTCAATCCAATAGAGCACCTTTGGGACGTGATGGAACGGGAGATTCGCATCATGGATGTGCAGCTGACAAATCTGCAGCAACTGCATGATGCTATCATGTCAATATGGACCAAAATATCTGAGGAATATTTCCAGTAGCTTGTTGAACCTATGCCATGAAGGATTAAGGCAGTTCTGAAGGCAAAAGGGGGTCCAACCCGGTACTAGTAAGGTGTACCTAATAAAGTTGCCAGTGAGTGTAAGTTAAGATTCTTATGTTACATTAACTTGATGTTTCAGCCTTTTATTTTTCCTGAATCATCAGCTTAGATAAAATAGGTACTTCAGAGCAATACATTTTCTTCTGGGTGAGTTATTATTATGGCACCAGGCTTCTATCATTGTACAACTACTTATAAGACTATCACTTTAGGTTGATAATATTTTGTATATACAGTATTTATTCATTTGTACTTATTTGTAGATACCTTATAGCTAAAAAGGCTGTATTTATTTGGCCAAGGAGTACTTATTTGGTATTTTAAACCTTTTATTTTAATATGTACACTGTAAAAAATATTTGTTAATAAACAATTTATTCATTTTGGGATTTATAACTGTTTTCTGTTTATTTACAGATGAGAATTGAATTATGGGACCTAGATCTCTGCTCTGTCGACTTTTGATGTTAAAAATTCAATTCTACAGTTTAACAAAGTGACTTTTATTGACGTTTTTTAGTAGTTTGAAATAATATAACGTATAAGAAATAATATGTAGAGAAATAAGTACCTGAGAGTTTATTACCATTAACACAAACCCAGACAATATATCACTTTAAACTATTAAAAATGTTAATAAAAGTCTCTACTTCGAACTTTTCAAGGTTGAAAGTTGTTGGAAGACAGATCAAGGTCCTATAAATATCAAGCATAAATAAACAAGGAAAAAATAAAACATGAATCACAAAATAGGGAAAACTATTAATTTATGGATATATTTACAGTGTAATTTACCCCAATGACGTTTAATTTTTTTTAAACAATGCAATATTATCATATTTAATTACCATGATCTAATTGTTTAACAGGATTCCTTGTAGAATATAAACAATTATTTGAAATCATTTTAGTATAAATTAAATAAGTCCTCACAATCACATTTGATAAATGTAATGCATCCTTGCTAAATATAACTATTATTTTTTTTACTTTTTTTTTAATAAATCCTAAAACATTTGAGTGTGTAGACTATACATCCTATTTCTAGCTGTCATGAATTTTTCACCATTCAATTATTTATACTGTCCTGTCCTGTGCACCTATTAAATCTGCTGCGAACTGTCATTCAAAATGAACCACAGATGCAGTGGCTCATGGGAAATTAATGTAAGCACAGAGAACATATATGTGTTTGAGGATTTAAGGTCTTTTTGAAGCCTAACACCTGCTTTCCTTGCTGAGGTCAGACTCTGAATGTGGTCCCGGGTGAATCAGACATTAGTGCTATGTAGACTCAGCGGTCATTTTTAACCATCTCTGCATTTTATTTTGCAGCTCTGCTCAATGTTCATACCTCGCCATTAGCATTTGCTTACTCTGTCAATACAGAAAATCTCCAATCAGGGTGGCTCAGCAATATGAATGAATAAATGAGTGCAAGTTATCAATGTTTATGATGAGACACTCTATAGTTTATACGTAGTGCGATCTAAAAATGAAGTCAGGCTATTATGAATCAGCTGATTCATTGGGAACATCCTGGCAAATTATACATTGTTAACACTTTAATGGATGTTTATTTTTTTTCTTCATAAGCCATTTAAATCTATGCAAACAGTATCTTTATTTGAGAAGCAATGAAATTTAAATCGTTATACAGTGATAAATAATCTTTCTGCAACAACCGATTCAAGAACTAAGTTGTTTAGATTGTTTTGTGAATCTTCTTAAATGATTCAGTGGGAAGATGCTCATATAACATGTATTATTAGTGAAAAAAATTGAAACTATTTTTTTAGAAAGTTTTGAGCAAGATGCTAATGGTCTAATCCAATTCAATGATGTATGCTAAGCTAAGCTAAAAGTTCTCCTGCCGATGGATTAAAAAAATGATCAAACTCAACTGTTTAACTCTAGGGGACTTAAGTAATCTTAGCCTATTTACAGGTTCTCTGGTTGTTCAGTCATTCAGATAGTTTTGTGAATCTGCTTAAATGATTCAATGGGAAGATGCTCATATAACATGTATTTTTAGTCAAGAAAACTGAAACATTTTTTAGAAATTTGAGCAAGATGCTAATGGTCTAATCCGATGCAATGATGTATGCTAAGCTAAGCCAAAAGTTCTCCTGCCAATGGATTTTAAAAAATGATCAAACTCAACTGTTTAACTCTAGGAGACTTAAGTAAACTTAACCTATTTACAAGCTACTGGAGATTCCTGGTCATTCAGAGTCGTTCAGATTGTTTTGTGAATCTGCTTAAATGATTCATTGGGAAGATACTCATACAGCATGCGTTATTAGTCAAGAAAATTATTGAAACAATTTTTTAGAACTTTTTGCGCAAGATGCTAATGGTCTAATCCGATAAAAGTATGTATGCTGCTAAGCTAAGCTAAAAGTTCTCCTGCCAATGGATTCATAAAGTGATTAAACTGTTTAACTCTAGGAGACTTACAGTTGAAGTCAGAATTATTAGCCCCCCTTTGAATTTTTTTTCTTTTTTAAATATTTCCCAAATTATGTTTAACAGGGCAAGGAAATTTTCACAGTATGTCTGATAATATTTTTTCTTCTGGAGAAAGTCTTATTTGTTTTATTTCGGCTAGAATAAAAGCGGTTTTTAATTTTTAAGCACCATTTTGAGGTCAAAATTATTAGCCCCTTTAAGCTAATAATTTTTTAGATAGTCTACAAAACAAACCATCGTTATACAATAACTTGCCTAATTACCCTAACCTGCCTAGTTAACCTAATTAACCTAGTTAAGCCTTTAAATGTCACTTTAAGCTGTATAGAAGTGTCTTGAAAAATATCTAGTAAAATATTATTGTTGTCATCATGGCAAAATATAATATATAATAATAATAATAATAATAATAATATAATATATTATTGTCATCATGGCAAAGATAAAATAAATCAGTTATTGGAAATGAGTTATTAAAACTATTATGTTTAGAAATGTGTTGAAATGATCTCTCTGTTAAACAAAAATTGGGGAAAAAAATAAACAGGGAGGCTAAAAGTTCAGGGGGCTAATAACTCTGACTTCAACTCTAAGTAGTCTTAACCTATTTGCAGGCCATTGGAGATCTCTGGTCTTTCAGAGTCGTTCCGATTGTTTTGTGAAGATCCTCATACATCATGCATTATTACTCCTTTTAAAAGACTTTATTTTTTTTCAAAAGACACATATCTTTACAATACAGTATATTTTAAGAATGCTCCAAAATGAAAAGTTTGGCCAATATCTATAACTGATAACTCCATATTTGAGAGCTGGCAACCAATAACTTGATTGATAAATACAAATATTGGTATAAATTGTTCTGGGCTTGATTACAAAAACAAAAAGCAAACAATACAGTCAACAAATGATATTAGTTTACAACCTCAACTGCAGAAACCGATGAAACTGCAAGTGAACATCTACCGATCTTACCGATACCAATATGACTGCTGATATATAGTCCATCCCTGGCATTTTTCAGAAAAAAAGAGTCTGCTATTAAATCTTTATTTATTGATAATTAGCATCTGCAACCATATCATTACAAACACATAATGATGATAAATCTTTCAGAATGTTCTATGGCTGCACGATATTGGAAAATTTAACATTGTGATATTTTTTATTTTGCAATATATATTGCAATATGAATACATTTTCACCAGATAACTTTGGAATGACGATTGGAATTATTCAGAGGTGGGAGTGCATCTTCATAAAATCTATTAAACAATATATACAATTTTTGGGGTCTCCTGACTCATTTTCGTTGATGTCTGTCCTATTTGCAGTTAATTTCTGTATTTGCATGTGTTGTATGTATTTTCATGCACGTGTATAGTCAGAGATTGATGAATTAATGTTTACTATTTGCATTTCCATAAACTCTAATAAACAATATATAAACTTTTTGGGGTCCCCCGACACATTTTTATTGTTGTTTGTGGTACAGTATTTGCAATGCATTTCTGTATTTGCATGTGTTGTGAGTATTTTCATGCATAACAATCTATAAATACAGTCAAGAAAAAGGTACAATTGAAATAAAGGGTTTTATCTCTTCCCGAGTCTAACGGTATTTAAGTACAGTAACTGAATGATGAAAATAAAAATAATTCAATAAAATGAATCGTAGTTATGGTCACAAATGGTACAGTTCCTTATAGCTGAATGCTTTTAAAATAATTATACAATCAGAGGCATCAAAAACACAAGCAAATGATAAATTATAATACAAACTCAACATTGCATATATACTACGATGTGACTATTGCGATCACATTGCAATATCGATGCTGAAATGATATATCGTGCAGCCCTATGAACCAGATCAACCGATTCATTGAAAAGATGCTCATTAATCATTTTAGCTTAATGAATGTAATTGTTGGCTGAACTCTTATTTAAAATCTCTCCCACATATTCTGCCAGAGATCTCCAGTAATGAGGCTGGACAGGCCTGGCATACAATATTGTAGCCTTTCTCTGTCATAACAACAATGTTGGTAATTTTACGTGGATAATAAATGGTCACATGCTCAGTGCCAAGAGGCCCCTGATGCCAGCCAGGGTTCGTGTTTGGAAATCATTTTATCTGCTCCATTGGCTGATGTCAAAGTGTAGAAAAATGAAGCATAAAACCACACAGTTAAAAGATAGTAGTCGAGAAGTGATTATATGTGTGTCTATACTGTAAATCCCACTGCTGTTTGAGAGAAATGCCTTACTTTATGCAGTAGAAGCGGAGAGAAACCCATGCTTAAAGTGTGCTATCCACTAAAGTGCAGCATGCTGGCAAACTCATTAAAATATTGATGAAGTCTGTGAAAGCTTGTTTGATGTCTGCACATACTGTATGGGAAACCCGAGGCTCATTGCGCTCTACACAGATTGCAACTTGGCTTTGTTTCGGAGGCACTTTGTGTCATAGTATCTGAACTGAATCTGAACTTACAAGAAGCAGAACCTGAAATGAACAAGTCATATTTGAACTGAATCAAATGGAAGTCTATCCATTAGTTCAGATGAGTCTATTTTCCGGTTTCCATTCAGACAGAGATGGGTTTTGGCTGGATGTTTGTTGTGGGAGGAGTTACAGGCTGTTCTGTTGAGCAGGGATCTGACAGACAAGAGTGTCATTACATTTGCGTCATTGTTCATGGCTTACACACACTCAAACGCACAGCTGAATTCCCAGTAGGGGTGTAACGGATCACGGTTGATACGGATCACAACCCATGGTTCGGAACACACGTGACCTGCAGATTAATAAAAAAAATTTTATTGGTCGATTAATCCTAAATTTGTAACGATCACAGATAAATCGCCTCTCACATCATTTAAATCACATCATACATGCATACAAAGCATTTAGGCTTTCCTGTAAATTTAAATGATGATGGAAGAAGTTGTGGTAGGTTATTTGGGATGTGATGGGTTTCATTAAAGGTGTTTTCTGTCACTACTTGTTTAGCCTGCATCAATGCATTCAGTGTAAGCTGCACGATTAATCAGTGTTGGGGAGGTTACTTTGGAAATGTAATAGATTACAGATTACAAATAACCCTATTTAAAATGTAATAAGTAGTGTACCTTTTTGATTACTTTTTAAAAGTAAAGTAACTGATTACATCTGATTACTTTTTGATTACTTTGATGTTTCTAATGAAATTTTCAACTAAATAATTTATTACATATCATTTATACCAAGCAGGTGTGACCTTACAGTAGCACTCTGTTACTGTTAGAATGTCAAAATCTTTCATCACTTAATTTAAAATTATACTAATTTAATTTTTAAAGTACAGCAACCACAAAACCAGACCTTATTACAAAAAAATGTTTACTGTTGTTTTAAAATCAAAATTTTAGTTTAGTTAGGCATTTGCGATAAAAAAAACATCTAAGCTATTTTGCAATTTTCATTTTTAAATTGAAGCAACTTAAAATTGAAGCAACTTAAATCCAAGTCAATCATATCTTAGTGATCAATAACACTTTCAATGAAACATATGAGGCATAATTGTTCAGTTCAGTTGTTTACTGTAAATAATATG
Source organism: Danio kyathit (assembly GCA_903798195.1). Taxonomy (NCBI): domain Eukaryota; kingdom Metazoa; phylum Chordata; class Actinopteri; order Cypriniformes; family Danionidae; genus Danio; species Danio kyathit. Next base: position 33,855,153 of record LR812530.1, read on the forward strand.
CTGTACCAAACAGAAACAAATTATACTATATAACAGCAAAAATAATAAATTCAATAAATATACCATAGTATACTTCAGCCTTTACTACAGTAAACTATATATAACATATATATATATATATATATAACTATATATAACATAAATTATAAATGATGGTGATTTGCATGTGTTTATTAATCCTTTGAATCGCTGCATTCAAATCTGTGTTTGAAAAACGCAAACATCAAGAAAGAGATTAGGTCTTTAGTTTACAAACAGTCAAATAACACAGAAGTAGTGGGATAACAGTTTGTAGTTTAGATAAAAACACTGATGTTTATGGTAAAGATTAAAATCACCGTCATATGCATTTAACGACATTATTTAACCAATACGTGGCGACGACCAGCCATCAAAAATAAGCCACTGAATAATTCTTCAAAAATTATCCATCTAGCAATGAAATATTAAACAAGTTTTAAGTGAAAAAATGATTTATTGAAAATGAGACTAAAAACAAATATGGCTTGTACAAATTATAATGTTAGATTTATACATTTAACGTTATCAGCAACAGAATTTTTCACAGTACTGAATATTTTACTATTTATTTTTATTCAGCTGATTATTTCTTCATTTTAGTTTTAATAAAATTACAGGTTAAAATAAAAGTGTCTTGCAGTACTGTTTTTGTAATAACTGGAAAGCAAATTACATTTGTTTCCTCCCTTATTTGGCTGATCCGAAAAATGGTCCGATCCATGACTAAAAAACCATTATGTGATCCGAACTGTGAGATTTGTGATCCGTTACACCACTAATTTCGTCATTCCAGCCTCTGTATTTAATGGTTTTCTTTTGATAAAATGATGAAAGGAAAACACCATACTGTATATGCATGCTGTATTCATATACAGTATGAAAATGGATAGTATAATGAAAGAATGGCAGTTGTGTACTATAGTGGACTGTGTTTATAAGATGTGCATGCATCAACATTAATGGCTATGACATTTTCTAAACTGGCATTCTGGCATTCTGTACCCTGTCACTGAAGGTTATACAAATGCCAGACACAAGTGAGGGCATTGGCTGCGATGCTTACACAACTCTCTCTCTTTCTCTCTCTCTCTCTGCTAATCACTACTGTCGCCACTGCCACCTGCTTGTCACATTTGTCTGTCTAAATGGACCTAATCTTCCAGAACCAGAAGACAGATTCAATGAAGCAAAAGATATGATAACAGCTGAGGAGATGGGAGTACAAATAACAGTCAGGATTTGTGTTGAAAGCATTACGTTAAAGACATTTAAACAAAATGCTTACTGCAAATGGTTTATTTATTTGGCAATGAAATTCCTGAGATGTTACTGATCAACCCGTATTTGCTCCACTTTTACTCAGTAGAGATGTAGATACATTACTACTACTTTGTGTTAAATTGTTTGGTATCCATGTGGATTATATTTCTGGTTCTTATAGTCATGCTTAAAGAAACACTCCACTTTTTGGAAATAGGCTCATTTAACAACTACCCTACAGTTAAACATTTGAGTTTACATTTTTTTAAATCCATTCAGCCAATATCTGTCTGTCGGGAGCACTTTTAGCTTAGCTTAGCATTAAACATTGAATCTGATTAGACCATTAGCATCTCTTTTAAAATCAAAAATCTTCCTATTTAAAGCTTGACACTTCTGTGGTTCTGAGTGTCCAATAAAGTGCTATATAAATGTAAGGAATTATTATTATTATTATTATTATTATTATTATTGTAGTTGCATTGTGTACTACAGTAAGTCTGACAGAAAATAAAAAGTTGCTATTTTCTAAGCTGATATGGCTAGGAACTTTGCATTCTGGCATAATAATCAAGGAACTTTGCTGCTGTAAAATAGTTGCAGCAGGTGCAATGATATTACACATCAAACTTGATACATGCAAGAATGTAACTACAGAATAGTCAAGGTTTAAATAAGAAAATTATTGAAACTATTAAAAAAAATTGAGATGCTACTGGTTTAATCATGCAATGATGTATGCTAAGCTAAGTTAAAAGTGCTTCCAGCAATGGATAAAAAAAAATGGTAACTGTGTAACTCGAGGAGACTTAAAGGGACCTATGATGAAAATCATCTTTTGGAAGCTGTTTGGACAGAACTGTGTGTAGGTATAGTATGTCCACAGTCATATTGGAGGGATAGAAACACAACAAGTCACTTCTTTTATTTCCTAAAGTTAAAATAGGATCCAAATCCCTCCCATTTTGAGGCCCCCCGCAAAGTGACATTAGAGTGCGGTTTTCCCGTCTACCAAATCGATTGACAGCTGCGTATTAACATGTCTCAGTAGTAACACGTTTAAGCATATTCACAAGACAGGACGTGCAAAGGACGAAGCGCGCATGTGTGTGTGTGTGTGTGTGTGTGTGTGTGTGTGTGTGTGTGTGTGTGTGTGTGTGTGTGTGTGTGTGTGTGTGTGTGTGTGTGTGTGTGTGTGTGTGTGTGTGCTATAATGACATTGTGTGTGACTCATCGTTGCAGAAAAGCTTGAATTAACTCCACAACAAATACATCAAATAACTATTGAGAAAGTGCTTACTGTAATATGGGGGATCTGCTTCATTCTTGTCTGCCACTGGGCTGTTTATCTACATGAAGGCTACATGCATCAGAGCAATACAGAGAGATCTCTACGGCTCTGACAAGCACGTGGGAACCAGCTCATTTGCATTTAAAGGTACAGGCAACAAAAACAGCTACATTGTTCTAACAGATCAAATTTCCCACATCCAGAAAAATATAATAAATAATCTGATGGGTACTTTGAGCTGAAACTTTTCAGACACATTTTGTAGACACAAAAGACTTATCTTAAATCTTGAAAAAGGGGTAAAATAGGTGCCCTTTAAATAATTATTGTAAGTATTGTAAGTATTTACAAAAAAAGGGGAGTGTTCCTTTAAAATCCATAAAAATGGGTGTCCTTTTGTCATAGTATGATTCAAAAGTGTGCTTTCCCCATGCACTCCCTTTTAAATATTGAAACTATGACCTGAGTTGTTTCCCAAACAGTAATTTGTGAAGGAGTTGCAGAGGTTTCATAAGCTGATGAAAACAATAATTCTTTAAATTATTAAGTAGAAAGCAGGGCAGGGCCAAGATCTAACCTGGCTGGTAGACCAAATATGTATGAGAGACATCTGTGTGACATACTAGTCTCCAGTCCTAAGGAGGAGCTCTGGAAAGATATAATGAGACAAAGAGGGGGAGGGAAGAACAGGCCTGGAATATTTACACTGGTGTTTAGTTTATGTTTATGCGGCTGTCATACATGAGGGGCTGCTGCTTAGTGTATACTTACATTTTTTTTTTTTGTTTGTTCATTGCTAAGGGGATTAATACACTTAACATTGCACACTGGAGCTTTGAGGGACAGCTGCCATCAGGGTGCCAGAGAAGATGTTGCCATTTGCAGACGTTAGAACCTGCATCTAACCTCTGTGATAGGGTGAGGAAGGTGCATTGGGAACAGTGCATTGCTGCCAGACAGTGACGAGGAGGAGATGTCAGGGGACAGAGGGATTACAGGGATTACAGGGATACCCTAGGTGGCCACAACACCTTACGTTAGAGATTGACGAGAAAGGATGGATGAGAAGCAACAGGCAAGGCTGGGAATGGAAAAAAGGATAATCTCAGAGAACTCCCTTGTGTTGCCTGGCAGTGGATGATCATTGGTGGATGGCCTTGTACTTTCCCATCCCCTAAAGGTTGCTAAAAGCTCCTTTTTGTCACTCACTAACAGTAATTCTATCAACATTCCTGCAGGACACATTTCTCCCTATCACAGCAATGATATATGTATCTACTAAAGTTAGCGAATGATGACTCCATCTCTGGTCCTCTTACATGGAGGAGCCATCACAGCCATCAGGGAACAAGAAGAGGGCAAGACCGTCCACCAAGTGATCATTAGATGCTACATAACCCCACTCTGTCACAGCCTGGTAGAAGCTTTGCACTATAGAAATAGATAAGGTGAGAGAAAGATGGATAAATAGCAACTGAGGCAAGAGGGGGGACAGAGGGGATAAACATTACCAGCTGGAGGAACTCCTTCACAGTGCCTGGCAGCCACCCTAGATGCCCCCCAGTAGATGGCCTTGTACTCCTCGTCCCCTAAGGGCCACTAGCATCTCCTTTTTGTCACCATTTGGCATTGAGGCTGTGTTCCTGTGGCACTTGCTTCTCCTAAACAAAGTGAGTAGATGCACCCCTAAAGTTGTCGATGATGGCACCTTCTTTGGGCCCCCTGGTGGCAGCTGCCTCTCTAAGGGGCTATTTACACAACATTATTTTTCAGCCAAAAACAGGAAACTGTATGTGTTTGCCTGTTTGTTTACACAACAACAGCATTTTTGTAACTGAAAGTGCATATATTGGTTAAATTGGTTTCAAAAATTTGTGATGAAAATGATGCCATTGTCATGTCCATGTAAACCTGCCTGAAAATTAGTCTTTGAAAATGATGACGTCATGTGTGTGCATTGTACGTGTTTAGGGAGGTGAGAAGCGCAAACACACAACAATGGCAGAGTACGTGGTGGTGTTGTCGCTCAAGTGCTTCCTTATGCTTCATCAGCAAAGTGTGGATTTACTTTACATTACAACCAACAGTGTTGCAGCACACCTT